>BSBK01001812.1:625000-972500 GCA_027943335.1 Chamaecyparis obtusa | reverse complement strand
TGATAGAAAATTAACCTAACATTATGGAAGCCCATGATTTACTAGATCATAATTATCATTCCATGAGGTACTAATGGAAAATTATAATTAGAGTGTATTCTTGATCATTGATGGAAGTCCAATTGTCATAAATGCTGAAGAGGTCCTTTCAAAAATACTTATGAATATAGTTTACGATCTGATAAGGACCAAGGACTCTTCATAGCCACTCTGCTCTATTCATGATTGAGCCGCATATATTATAATGAGTAGAAATGTAATAATTTCTTATCATTGACAACACAATCTCTTTCTTTATTGTGCTGTTAATGATAAGGCATACAAAGCCAATGAAAAATGATGGCATTTTGCTGAGAAAGAAGCTAAAGCTTGGATGCGGCTAGGCTCTGAGAAAAATGCCAAGATGTTCCTAGATAATCTTTGCCACTGGAAATAAGCTGTACACTATAATCATTGCAATGCTAAGTGTAGTGATAAAGAAAGGTAACATGAGATGCAAAGATAGCTATTAAAGACTAGGGATGATAGAATCGTCATAAAAATAACAATACTAAAGCCTACTGTACAAAGTTAGAAGGTATAAAAATATGATTAAAGGAGCTAACTATGAAAATACTTATATATCTTAAGAGGCTAATAATATAATTTTAATAATATAAAGTTAATGAGATGTGAGTCATAATCTATCCTGAATTTAAATGGCAGCCTTAATTAATTATTGTGACATATGTGCTAATGATTCGAAAAACTAATACTAGAAAATGACTATTGTTAAGCCATTGCTATGGAAGCTAATAACTAATTTCTAGATAGATTTACCGAAGTCAGGAACAGGTTACAAAGTTGAGAATTTTCCATCGGCCTAGGATAATTCCTACTAAAGCATTCCTTGG
Source organism: Chamaecyparis obtusa (assembly GCA_027943335.1). Taxonomy (NCBI): domain Eukaryota; kingdom Viridiplantae; phylum Streptophyta; class Pinopsida; order Cupressales; family Cupressaceae; genus Chamaecyparis; species Chamaecyparis obtusa. The sequence goes on along the minus strand of BSBK01001812.1, from coordinate 971,607 downwards.
ATATTTCCTTCTGTAGCATTCCTTGGTTAAAAATCTTAGACTTAGTACTTTCCCATCGGCTGAGGAGATATCCTTCTGAAGCAATCCATGGGTAGTGATTGAATTGAGACTTATAAACATAAGTAATCTTTATATGTGCATGGCCTAGGACTGAGGGTTGGATTAAGATGTTAAGAAAGGTAAGGGTGATCGGTGATGGGAACTACTAGAGAAGGAACATGAAAGAGTTTACTTTGATGTGCATTATACCTATGTACCCCTGCCTGCACATAGGGTGATTTGCTATATCTTGGTTAATTTTCCACTAATGTGACTCCATTAGCTCCTTGGTTGGCTAATAAATTTGCTTCCAAATTTCCTTCCCTGTAGGTGTGCTTAACTTCATACTCTGGTATGGTATCTAAGATTAGATTAATTTCTTCAATTTTAGAGTTTATAGTCCAATTAGGGGTCTTTTTGGTGTGAATAGCATTAACGATTATCTGAGAGTTGTGTGTGTGAAAATTGTACCTGATCTGTAGACACAACACTTAGTAAAATATTAGAAGTTAGCTATAATCGAAATCGTGCAAAATTGAAAGCTATCTAACCAAGCAATTTACTGCCTTCTAGTAGGTGCGTGATTAATGTTCTCAGATTGTAATCGAGATCAGTGACCTAGACGACACCTAAATGAAGGATTTGAATGCAAAAGATGGATATGAAATAAATGCAATTAAGCTATTTTTTTGGATTTTTCTATGCAATAAGAATGAATGAAAAACTGATATGAAATTAATCTATATGAAAACTGATATGCTATGCTAATCTAACAATGATATGAAATATGAATGCAAAAATAAGATTGATTTCACAAAGATGTCGATTCGCAAGAGCTTTGATTCTTCAATTCCAATTCTCCAGCGTGATTGTGCAAAATATGAGATGATTTGTGAAGAGCTAAAGCCTTAATTTATAGAAATCCAAGACTTTGGAGGTGCATGGGAAAAGCCATAAATCACTCAAATTAACTCATCTTGATTTTTGAGTTATCTGATCATGAAAGATAGTTAATTCTCAAAATCATGCAAAAATATGCAAAAATAGCTTTTTAACTCAAATTAGAGTTTAGATCAGCTTTTTGAACTCCAAAAGGATGTTGAGTTCCAAAAAGTCAATAACTTGCATTGATTTTCTGATTTGGAGTTTAACTGTTTCTTTTGAATATGCATAATAATTAAGAATTAAATAAATAAATAAAGTGATTTATCCTCAACTCAACTGATTTTTGAAATAAAATAATTAATTTATGGGTTAATTAAATATTTTACCAAATTTTTATTAAAAATTATATTATTAAATAATGACAACATGATTTAATTAATTAAATAAGAATTTAATCAATTAAAGATAGGAATTTTGATCTATTGTCAAAATTAAATAATACAATTAATAATAGATAGAATTAAATTTAATTAAACAATTAAGTGGCAAATATTAAATCTAATTAATTAAATATGAAAATATTCAATTAATCAAACTTAGGATAAATGTGATTTATTGCCAAATAATCATTAAATTAAAGATAATTAAGATGATTAGGAATATTACTAAGAATATTCCCCGATGTAGAATTTAAGATAATCAATTATGATTCGATGATGTTTAGATGTGCCTTAGATTAGGACTTTGATGTCGATTTCGTTCGAATTGTAAATGTAGGAGATTAATGAACTTATAGCCCATTTTTGTCTTGTGTACTAATTCTTTGAGACATGTGTACTGATTCTCAATAGTTATTGCTCTATTCTTGACACAATGATATTTTTGACATATTTTGGAACTAGGCTGGAAACATTGGATATCTTGCAATTTGACAATTTCTGACAACTCTCTCAAATTTTTTCAAACGACACTTTGTAGACTCGTACGACACTGGGTAGTCTATGAAACGACAGTTGCTAAACTCATACGATAGTTGGGTGAACTCATATTCAAAAGGATGTTGAGTTCCAAAAAGTCAATAACTTGCATTGATTTTATGATTTGGAGTTTAACTGTTTCTTTTGAATATGCATAATAATTAAGAATTAAATAAATAAATAAAGTGATTTATCCTCAACTCAACTGATTTTTGAAATAAAATAATTAATTTATGGGTTAATTAAATATTTTACCAAATTTTTATTAAAAATTATATTATTAAATAATGACAACATGCTTTAATTAATTAAATAAGAATTTAATCAATTAAAGATAGGAATTTTGATCTATTGTCAAAATTAAATAATACAATTAATAATAGATAGAATTAAATTTAATTAAACAATTAAGTGGCAAATATTAAATCTAATTAATTAAATATGAAAATATTCAATTAATCAAACTTAGGATAAATGTGATTTATTGCCAAATAATCATTAAATTAAAGATAATTAAGATGATTAGGAATATTACTAGGAATATTCCCCGATGTAGAATTTAAGATAATCAATTATGATTCGATGATGTTTAGATGTGCCTTAGATTAGGACTTTGATGTCGATTTCGTTCGAATTGTAAATGTAGGAGATTAATGAACTTATAGCCCATTTTTGTCTTGTGTACTAATTCTTTGAGACATGTGTACTGATTCTCAATAGCTATTGCTCTATTCTTGACACAATGATATTTTTGACATATTTTGGAACTAGGCTGGAAACATTGGATATCTTGCAATTTGACAATTTCTGACAACTCTCTCAAATTTTTTCAAACGACACTTTGTAGACTCGTACGACACTGGGTAGTCTATGAAACGACAGTTGCTAAACTCATACGATAGTTGGGTGAACTCATATTCAAAAGGATGTTGAGTTCCAAAAAGTCAATAACTTGCATTGATTTTATGATTTGGAGTTTAACTGTTTCTTTTGAATATGCATAATAATTAAGAATTAAATAAATAAATAAAGTGATTTATCCTCAACTCAACTGATTTTTGAAATAAAATAATTAATTTATGGGTTAATTAAATATTTTACCAAATTTTTATTAAAAATTATATTATTAAATAATGACAACATGCTTTAATTAATTAAATAAGAATTTAATCAATTAAAGATAAGAATTTTGATCTATTATCAAAATTAAATAATACAATTAATAATAGATAGAATTAAATTTAATTAAACAATTAAGTGACAAATATTAAATCTAATTAATTAAATATGAAAATATTCAATTAATCAAACTTAGGATAAATGTGATTTATTTCCAAATAATCATTAAATTAAAGATAATTAAGATGATTAGGAATATTACTAAGAATATTCCCCGATGCAGAATTTAAGATAATCAATTATGATTCGATGATGTTTAGATGTGCCTTAGATTAGGACTTTGATGTCGATTTCGTTCGAATTGTAAATGTAGGAGATTAATGAACTTATAGCCCATTTTTGGGGTATTACATTTTGCCCCTCTTTGAATTACTGTGCGAAGCGCAGTGGTTCAAAGATAGTCTGTGTTTGATAAAGATATGAAACTGATTCAAAAGATAAACGGATCTCAAGATAGAAACCGATTGAAAGATATTGAGATAGGAGTTGATTGATATTGAATTAAGATGGAGATAATAGGTCTTGAATGACCAAAGATAATGTTCACTGTAGCAACAAATGAACCTATGATTGCGAAAAAGTGTCAAAATGCCTGATTCTGAACCTTAGGATTGATAAGAAGTGAGTGACCCGTTCTAGACTCGATTGTCTTAGCAGAACTAGCAAGTATCACATCCAAACCCTTCAGTTGTCGAAGAACCAAGGAAAGAACACTATGATCTGATGGTTGCAAAAACTGATACAGTTTACAAGATTAGGAGAATACCAAATTGATATGGATCTTGATGAATCTAATATGCCCCAAGTGATGATAGATTTGCCCCGAGCGATGAGGACTTTTGATGAATCAGCGACTAGATGTGATTGTTGTCTTGATCACTGATGAAAGATATTGATAGATTTGATTGATAGAATTTGATTTACAGACTTTGAATGATGTGCAATACCATGCCCCCTTCGGGATTAAAATTGAAATCTGATAAGAAAAGTCAGCGTTGATAGTTTAGAAGCATGTTAATTGATTTGAGAAGTGGTTATACACATTCGAGAATGCATTCTACATCATTTAGAGGTCCTAGAGGCTAAGTTTGACTAGGCTTGACCATGAGTTGACCATGGTTGACTAAGTTGAAATTTTGATAGTTTGATGTTTAGATAATCAGTTAAGTTGAATACTGGATTTCTGTGATGATTGAAGGTTGATTATGCAAGTAGTTAATAATATGAATGATCTCAGATTTGAATTTTGATCCCGAAAAAATATTCTACTTGCTGCTTTGTTGGAGGAACCTTCATGTGAGATTCAGCTCTTGTTAGACTTGAAGATGCGATTTGAAGAATCATTTAAGCATTGAAGTTCATTTAGTCATTGTGAGATCATGTAAACATGCAAAATGCAATGAGACATGCAAAATGAAATGAGACATGCAAAATGAAATGCAACCTAAGACCTAGGACCTAGTCACTGATCATATGTCAATTTGTTATCATCATTGAACTTTTAGGTAACCGGATAAATCAATACAATGTCCACTAGCCATGAAACCATAGACATATGAATATTGATTTGTAATGCTCAAGAACCAATACAACACCCACTGGTCAACAACCATGGATATATGAATATTGATTTTGTTTTCAGAATGTAGGATTAGATATAAGCACCAAGGCACAAACGCCAGGATGACATGAAAATCATGTCCATTTTGATATAGCAATTTGCATAAGCATCAAAACATAAACGTCGTGATGACATGAATATGCCTTGCATTGCAAACACATCAAAGAGTCAAGAGATCATTCTAAATCCAGTGTGAATTACCCGTAGTGACCCTTTATCGTTCACATCCTTAGGCAAGATCGCGTTTCACAGTAGGAGAAAGAATTCACTCAAAAAGACAATAGTTAGATCAAAATTCCTTGAATTTTCTGGGTATCAATTGTCGAGGTACGCATGGCCATCCAATTCGAGATAGAGGCTCTTATAGTCGGACACCATTTCAATCCGGAATTTCCAAAGTTATTAGATTTTCACATACAAGCAGAAGACAAAGAAAAGATTATGCCCCCAGTCATCACTCTCTAAATCCTATAAAGGACATCATCGAAGAGCTCAAAGGGACACAATATGCAGAAATCTCAATGCGAATCAGTAAGCATACAAGGAGATAAAAGTGTGAAGCACAGATTGTTTTCAGTTGAATTTTGATGTTTGATTGCGTTGTTATAGATGTAAAATCCTTTCTGGAGACAAGACTGACTGACTGACTCACATGAAGCTTCAAAGGACTCTGGCTAGATATGACACGTCTAAGATACATTGGAGGCCATAGGATATGACATTGATTGCCCCCAAGTTCGAACATTGATAGGATACAGATGCGCAAGCTGATTGGTGTACAAACTGACTTATTGAAAATTGGAAATGTTGAAACAAACTGGGAGATATGTACAACTAAAGCAAGACTGAAAGTTGGGAAAGACCAAGATTGTGCTGATAGATGGAGCATTTGGAACAAGTGGCGCCCGTTTGCCGGGTTTTCACCATCTTGGTAGAGATTCTATTTTTGCTACCGAGGTGCCTGTTTCCAAGTTTTCACCAAGGCACTTTTTTTTTCTTTTTTCATTTTTTTGTATTTTTCATTTTTTCAATTTTTTTGTACTTTTGATATTTTTTGATTTTTTTGTGAATCATCAAGGCGCCTATTGCTAGGTTTTCACCAAGATGTTCATTTTTTTAGGACTTTTTCTGATTTTTAAGATTTTTTTCAGGATATTTACCAAGCACTGAATGCCTTAGGTGTAGAATTTCTTCAGATGGAGAACGTTGATTGGTTCTCGGAGCTGTTCTCCTTCAGTCGTTGAGAGTTGATAGGCACCAAAGCCAAAAGTAGCAATGATAACAAAGGGACCCAGCCAATTGGGTTTGAACTTCCCCTTACATTCTCGATGTGATTGATTTTTAGGATTTTCTCTCAAGACTAGATCACCAACCTGAAATTCTCTATGTCGAACTTTCTTGTTGTAGCCTCTAGACATTCTTTTCTGATACACTCTGAGATGATCATACGCTGCTTGCTTGCGCTCATCTAGTAATTCTAGTTCTTGTAACCTAGACACTCTATAGTCTTCATCAGTGACAAGTCCATGCATTCTGATTCTTAGTGATGGGATTTCAACCTCAATAGGTAGTACCGCTTCAGACCCATAAACTAAAGTGAAAGGTGTAGGCCCAGTAGGTGTTCTGATACTTGTTCTGATACTGGTTCTGATACTGATTCTAATACTAATTCTGATACTAATTCTGATAATTGTTCTGATACTGATTTTGATACTTGTTCTGATACTGGTACTGATACTAGTTCTGATACTGGTACTGATACTAGTTCTGATACTTGTTCTGATACTGGTTCTGATACTGATTCTGATACTAATTCTGATAATTGTTCTGATACTGGTTCTGATACTGATTCTGATATTGATTCTGATAATTGTTCTGATACTGGTTCTAATACTTGTTCTGATAATTGTTCTGATATTGGTTCTGATACTTGTTCTGATAATTGTTCTGATACTTGGTATACTTGATAGCATCTTTTTCCATTTGCAAACTCCCAAGCAAGATCATATCGTGCAGTCCCAATGTCTAGCAAGGTGGAGAACAAGAGGGATTAGCAAGCTGGTGGAAGAGATGGAAGATAAGAGAATGAAGGAAAATGAAGGGAAGAAATCCTCAAGGGGAAACTCCTCAAGAATACTCAAGCTAGGGAAAAATTTTCATGTAAAGCGCATTTGGACAAGCAATGAAAGGCTAGCATAGGATAAGCACAAAATCATAATGCAAGAGTAGGAAAGGATGCAATCCAAAGGAGTAGACATGTCAAGAGGCTTCATAGCACCGCGTTTTACTCTTTCTTTCTTAGATCAAGACCAAAGGGGAAAAGGATAGCGACAGGTGAAAATGAATGAAGGAAAATAAATATGAAGGCTAAATAGGAAGGGATTGAAAGCAAGATCATCATCAGACAACTCACAAAATAGCCAAATGTTCATGTATAGATCAACATTGTCAAGATCAAAGAGAGAAGATGAAATGGATGAAATATGTAGAAGAACTACGCATGATGCCTGATTGCCAGGTTTTCATCATGGTACTTATCCAAGGCGCCACAAGGGAGTTGTTTTCACCTTAGGATGAAATTTTTTTTCTCTTTACTTTTGCTACCAAGGCGCCTGTTTCTAGGTTTTCACCAGGGCACATTTTCAAATTTTTTTTATTTTTATTTTTTCATTTTTTTTATTTTTTTATAGAAGAAGGCAAGCTTGCTAGATAATGCTCCTTGAAAGGATAAACCATGATATGACAAGGATTCAAAATGACATGCTCAAAGATGCTGATAGGGAAAGGGAGATGAAAGAGAAAAATGGAGGATAAGGTTTTATGTAAAGCGAGTGAGGTTGGAAGATAGGAGGAATAGGCAAATGAGGAAAAAGGATAGAAGGTAGAAGGTTAATGAATGGAAGGATTGTGACAGGGTAGATGGAAAGGAAGGCAAGATCAATGTAAACACACACCTTGAAGGGTGGTGAGAGGGTGGAGGAAACATGAATGAAGGAATACGTGAAGGAATATGGTGAATGGATAGCAGAGGTTGAGGTTTGGGCGCATGAAATGGAAGAATATTTTTGGAAGGAGATGTAGTGGAAGCCTTTGGAAGCTTGAATGTCAATTTCACTTTTTGTTCAACACCAGACTCTTTCAAGAGAGACTTTGGAATCCATATAGTCGTAGGCTTTTTATTTCCTTTTGATGATTTAGAGATAATATCTTCAATGATGGATTTTGGAACCCATACTTGTCTTGTAATTTTTTTCTTAGATATCTCTTTTGACTTTATGTTTCCATGTCTATTAGAGGAGACATGGTGATCTTTTTTTGATGGATTCTTGTATTGCTTCTTTTTCTTGTATTGAACATTCAAGTTACTTCCAAAGGACTTGGGACTTGTGGAAGAAGGAGGAGGATATGACTGGTTTAGATGGGTGGGTGGATGAAAAGGATTCAAGGGTATGCATCTATGTTGATCTTGAGGAAAGATGGGAGATGGAGGTATGTAAGGACCTAAGATGGATGGCAAATCAGGAGAGCTAGGAGGGGAAAGTGAAGGGACATAAGGACCCAAGATGGAAGGAAGGCATGAAGCCCTTAGTAGTGGTGGAAGAGGTCCAAGGATGGAAGTGGAAGATGCAAAAGGATAATCAATAAGTTCATCATCATCTATATGACAACCAAGGATATCAGCATCTTTAGAGTGAGCATTAGAATTTTCAATAAAATCATGGACATCTTGAATAAGAGCATTTTCTTTGATAGGATCATTCAAAGCTTGCGAAGACTTAGGAAGAGTAGAAAGTGGAAGTGAACATGGAGTGGTAGAACAAGAAGATGAAAGACTTTGATCTTGACAAGGATCTTCGGATAGCATAAGCGCATAATTTTGGAAAACCACTGTTTTGACTTCTTCCAGAGTGAGTTTGCTATTAATCATTTTGTTATCTTCATCCGTAATTAGTTTTGGGATTTCCTTTAGCATTTCCTTTTGTGCTTTGAGATTAACCGCTTTTGTGTTATTTAGGAGAGAGTAGTAGAATTGTGTGAATTGTTCTGATATATGGCTTGGGTCCTCTAAGATTTGACCTTCTTTGTTCTTGATTTTTGAAATTCTATTTATACTTCTTTTTATGTTTGTGGTTTTATGGAAATATTTTGTATTATTATCTCCTTCTTTTAACCATGATTCCCTAGATTTTTGTTTCCAGTAAATCACTTCCTTAAGAAGGACCACGTTGTATTTAGACATGAGTTCTTTCTCTTTAAGGTAGCTAGATTCATTCATGCCTTGAGAAATGACTGTATTATTTAGATTTTCCAATTCTTGTTCAATTTGAATTTTCTCTTTAAAAATGTTGTTGAAATTATTTTTATTCCAATCAAGTACTTTATTTTTAATAATTTTTAGTTTAGCTACTAAACTATACATCTTGGATCCTTCAATCATCAACTGATTCCACCATTGCTCTAAGAGGTTGATAAGTTCTAGATCTTGAAACCACATAAATTCAAATTTAAAGGGGTTTCGAGATGGTTTGTAGCTTTTTGTAATAGTTAATCTAATCGGGAAGTGATCCGATCCTATTTCTAGGAGAATTTTCGAACTCATTATATGATTAGAATAATCTAATTCTCCACTGATCAGAAATCTGTCTAGTTTTTTCGCTATATGACTAAAGCCTAGTCTTCTATTGTTCCAGGTATATATACCATTATTAGTTTCGATATCTATTAAGTGATTATCCATGATCCATTGACTGAAGTCTTTTTGTGCTTGTGATATGTATTGTGATCCTCCATATTTCTCTTTAATGTCCAATATAGCATTGAAGTCTCCTCCTAGTATGTGTAACTTCTCTTTGTTTGTTTGAAGAGTGGATTGAATTTCCTGCCATACTCTCCTTTTTTCCTCATTCTGAATAGGTCCATATACATTAAGCAAGTTAAATTTTAGGTCTGTTTTGAGGCTATTAACCCTTAATAACATCCAGTTGCTATTTTTTATTAATGCTTGGGCTGAGATTTTTCAGGGGTCCCACAATGTTGCTAGACCTCCGGAGGAACCTAAAGATGGAACATATTTTGATTTCCAGATTCCTATTTTACCTCCAAATTTTACACTTTCTTCCATGCTAAGTTTGGTTTCCTGTATTAAGATAATTTCTAATTCAAAGTTTTTAAGATACCCTTTTAATAATCTTTGTTTGTTAGGGGCATTTAGGCCCCTAACGTTCCAGGAAGTAACTCTCATTGCTCCTTGGGAAGGCACTTCCCCTTCCCTATGTTTAGAATATCAACTAGCTTTTTTTGATTTCCCGCGCTACTTGCTAAGGTTCTTAATTCTTTGAAGGATTTCCTTCCCCTTTTCTTCTTAATCTTGTCAATTTTGGGGCATGTTAACCCTTCCCTATTAATGGCTAATCAAAGTTGTCTATCTTCGTTTGTTATACCGAATAAGCCATTGATATTTTCTATATTATCTTCATTGTTGAGAGGAGGGTTATTCATACACCCCTTATGACTTATATTTCTTTGGCCCATCTCTGTATTAATGAGGGCATCTTCTTGATTTATGGCATCTTGACCATATGATTCCATGATGTTTCCTATGTTATTTATACAGTTTTTATCTAGAGCTTCCACTTCTATGGGGATCATTAATATAGTTTCTATATTTTTTTGTTGGAATTCCTTTGATTCCACATTTTCTTTTTCATCTTTTCTGATTAACATAATCTTTTTGATCAAAACTTCTTTTTGAAGTTGTATTTCTTCTCTATCACAGATCTCATTAATGAAGAGATCCATTAGCTCATCTGTGACAGTTTCTCCTATATAATCTATATTTAATTTAATTTCCTTGTTACGTTTATCTTCCTCTATGTTTTTGGTTGATTCTGATATGTTTGCTGATTCCAAACTCTGATTTTCCGGATAATTGATCTTAGTGATCTTGTTGTCCTTAATTTTTTTTTCAGTATTTACTTCACAACCAGGATATTGTAGTTCATCAGTTGTTACTCTCTGTTTATCTGCAGTGTCAATAGTTGGATTAGCATTTTTTTTTTCATTCTAAAACATCATTTCTGATTTACTATTGGTGCTTGATAATTGTACAGTATCTGGGTGTTGTATCCCCTCCTTAACCATTGAGAGGTGGGTATTAGAGTTAATGCATGGTTTAGTTAGAGGGGAATGTTTCAAGGGAGAACTTTTATTAGAGGGGGATATATGTATATCTGAGAGCTTGTCCCCATTATTTGATAGAGTAAAGCCCCCTTTGTCTTTGTAGAAGTTTACTTCAACCTCCATTCTGCTAAGAGTGTTAATTGAAAGGTCTTTGGGTTCTTTGTTTTCTGCTAAATTATCATTGGCTTCTTCTATGAAATTTTCCATGATAATGGAGTTAATAATTACTATTTTAGATTTGAAACATAGATAAATATGAGGGATATAGTTCTGATGTATATTTATCTTAACGATAATAGTTTTATCCGTGTTATTGGGTTTAGTTTCACCAACTCTTATAAATTTACCAATTTTATTACCTATTTGACTAATAGTATCTTGACTTGATAATTCTAATGGTAAGTTTCTAAGAGTTATTGCTTTTTCTACCTCGAAGTCTATAAGATATAATGGATTAAAAAGAGGAGTCCAATTAGTCACAAAAAAAGATTTGTGCCTGAATTTAAGGTTGTTTCCTTCTATTATTATTCTTTTAAGTTCTGGACTCTTACAGTCTATAAAAATAAAATTATCAATAAGGATAGTGATACTTACCTCGCTGGGTAGCATTGCTATCAAAGCTCATGTGATATCATGAATGCTTGCTCCAACTCCTTTCCATTGAACAATAACACCTGTTGCTGCATAATATTTCTATTCTCATGCTATAATATTATCATCTAGGATGATCTTGTTAGATTTCAGTTCAAAAGACTCTTTTACTTTAGAGTGATTAGATATGTAGCTACTATTCCACCTGTGAGGAGGTGTATAAACTGGATTGAAAAGCTTAGTTTGAGAAACCTTTATACCTTCATTTGACTTACCAGTGGTTAATTTCGGCTTTTGATTTTGATACTGACCAGTCCTTCCTTGATGGGGAGGTGAATATGTTATAGATACCTTATTGTCCGAATTAGTGTCCATAATTGATCCATATTCCCCACCACTATGTAAATTTTGCTTGAACTTTGTGTAGTCTTTATTCTCCCAATTTTTGGAAGTCCCAGCTTGGGGGTTTAGGGTTTTGGAAAAGGAAGGGGGGATACATTTTACATCTGACTGCGGAGGAGCTTCATTCTGATGCATCTTGTCCCTAGAATTGCCCTTCCCTTCCAAAACCCTATTGCGTTTATGGGGGGGAGAATAAAAACCCATTTTTGAGGGATCTTGATCTTCGCTTAACGATTCAAAAGAATTTCTCAAAGACATAATATTGCTAATTTGACCAGATGCATGAATTCTTACCTTCCTTTTTCTTTTGACCTCCTGCCATTCTATCTCTTTTGGCTTCGCATTCCCGGGATGCACTTGGACCGCTAAAAATCCACCTCTCCTCAATGCATAATGGGGGTCATCGGAGTTTTTAACTGAACCAATTCTGGATTTTAGGGCCCGCTCGTTCCTAGGATTGCAAGTGTTCTTTACTGCATACTTTGTTTTGGTGAAGACATCTATTTGATGATCCAAAGAACTAACTGAAAATATCTTTGGGATACTTCTGCAATCACTCTTTTTGTTAGCAGTAAAAACCAATGATGTAGTGGTTCATTCCTTTTCCAAGAGATCTTCCTTATGGGAGATCAATAAACCTTTGTTTTTGTTTCCTTCTGCAATACTTTTCTTCTTCTTCCTTTCTATGAATTCCTTAAGATGTTCATAGTTGGGTCTAGAGGAGCGCAGATTTGGTTTTCTATAGTCGATGGTTTTATGACCGTAGAGGTAGCAATTAAAACAATAGCTGGAGAAACTGGTACTACTAGTATCTTGATCAGCATATTTGCCAGTACCTACCTCCGGATCTCTACCATAGCTATCGTTTGCATCAGACGCATAGGATCCCACCTCTCCGGTCTTGCCTGCAAAAAACCCTAGCTCTGTGAGCTCTATATGCTTATTTCACATTTTTGCTTTTGCTGGTTATTATCTTTACCTTACGTACAACTATGTCTTCATTAATTAATTTATGGTTATTTTAATACCTAATTTGAAATAAATATATTTAGATGTTTCTTTTTTATTAATGTAATTGTAGATTCTTTGGAGTATTAAAAATGATAAAAGATTTGAATAATTTGATGTAGAGTAAACAAATTAATTATGTAATGGCTGGAGCGGGAGTGGGTGCTGGAATAGGTCAAATTTTGAATGGTGGCTCGGGTGGGAAACCTGGTTCCTCTGCTAGGGCTACTGCTAGAGATGCAGGACAGTCTGCTGGAATCTTGATAGTGTCAGATGACAAAGGGAATGATGGTGGGTCTTTGATGCTAGTGTATGATGTAGGGTCTTCAAAGCTTCGGGACCCATGAGGAGATAGTGCTTTCCCAGACCTAGGGGGGAGCTAAGATTCTTGCTGGAGATGACAATAAAGGTGAGGCATTAGGGCCTATTACTGTTGGAGATAGAAAAAAAGGTGAGGCTGTGGTTCTTGAAAAACCTTGGGTGGCACTGTTTGGCAAGAAGCCCTTCAAAAATTCTTCCCTTCCTGAAGCTAACAATATTTCTGATCCTATCAAGGGAGATTTTTCCATTTTTATCCCCGACACGGTGATTGATCACTCTGTGTCCCAGATGGACCTCATGCTGGTTGGAAAATATGCTAGGGTAAGACCGAATATAGACTATGTTTGATGTTTCATCTAGAGAAGATGGTTTCTCAAAGGGAAAGTGGATATAGCAGCGATGTTGAAAGGTTTCTTCTCATTCTCTTTTACCAATGAGGATGATATGACTAAAGCTCTATGTGGAGGACCTTTGGTTATGGGTAAGTCATCCTTGGCTTTGAGAAAATGGGTGCCTAATATGGACTTGAGTGAATCCTTCCTGGAATGGGCTCCTATCTGGGTGAGACTCCCAGGATTCCCTTTAGAATACTAGAATGAATGTGTCTTCAAAGGAGTAGGAATTTTTTTTTGGGAACTTCTCTCTCTAGACTCGGCTTTAGCGTCAAGATCTAGATTGGTTTTTGCTCGAATTTGTGTCAAAATATGTAAGTCTACTGATCTTCCTACTTCTATAGATTTGGTTTCTAAGATGGGTGTTTGGAAATAAGTGATTGAGTATGAATCTGTTCCTTTTGCTTGTTTTATTTGTAAGAAATTAGGCCATTGGTCTAAAAAGTGTCCTTTGAAAGTTAATAAGAAAAAAGAGGAAGACCCTATCGCCAAGAACAAAGATTCTTATAATGCTGTTTGGAAACCAAAAAATATTTCTGAGGGCTCCTTAGAGCTGTCTTTGAAGCCTTCAAAGAATCTTGAGCCAAGTTTGGTCACTGATGAGCATAACACTGAAAAAGCTGACAAAGGATGTAACTTAGAAGTTACGGAATTTGGGACCTTGGATAACGCTCAGATTGAAGGTTCATATTTTATATCCTGATGCCAACTTGGAAAAGTTTTTTGAGGAAAACAAATTTTCTCCTTTGTTGGACGGAAATTTTGTGTTGGAAGAGGTGAATCAGGGGGGAGATATCTCTTTACCCCAACTGGAGGAAGATAACTTGCTGGTGGTGGAGGAGTTGGCTCTAAGAGGGGTTCCTATCATTCCTTCCAAGCCTGAAATAGAATGCAGTGGGGAGAACCCTAAGGTCTCTCAAAAGGATAAGGAGAATATTGAAATCCTTGATGATCTTAGCTAGGTGGTGTTACAGACTTCTCTAGTAGAGAAGGCATCTAACCAACTAGAAAGTGGTGATAACAGGACTAAATCCCCTGAATACTTTAAAGCCAAAGATCAAAATAAAATCAAGGAGGTTGGGCAGAGCTCCAAAAAGAAATCTAAAGGAGGTTTATCTCCTATGTCTACCGAAGGAATCAAGACTAGAAGCCAAAAAAAATGATGTAGGGAAAGCAAAGGCTGGACTAGGAAGAAAACAAGCTAAAGTTGGTAGAGAGCAAGAGAGTTGGCAAAACATTGCAGATGGAAAACAACGGACTATTCCGGAGGCTTTTTCTCCAAATAAATTATGAAGATAATCTCTTGGAACATAAGGGGGTTGAATGCTCCCCATAAACAAGACATTCTTAGAAATGTGGTTAGGGATTATAAACATGATATTCTTCTCATTCAAGAAACTAAAATGAGTAAGGAAAAAGTTGATAAACTTAGGTTTTTTTAGAAGGGTGGTGTTAGCAGTTCTAGCTCGGCTGGGGCTTCTAGGGGTACAATAATTTTTTGGAATCAGAAGACTATTAATGGAGTGATTATTGCTGAAGACCCTAATATGATATCTGTTAGACTGATGAATATTAGAGATAATTTTAGCTGGGTTATCACTAAGATTTATGCTCCTAATGCTAAAGTAAATAGGGCAACATTCTGGATGAAAATTTTGGGAAAAAGGAATAACTTCAAGAATGAAAGTTGGTTGCTTATGGGGGACTTCAACACTCCTCTTATGGATAGTGAAAATTTTTGTGGCATCCTGTCTCAAGATGATACCAGAGTGAACCTATCCAATTTTATTAATGATGAAGGCTTGATTGACCTAGATCTCCAAGGTTTGAATTTTACCTGGTCCAATCAGCATGTTGGTCCTCAAAATATTCAAAGCAAGATCGATAGAGCTCTTATCTCCCATGATTGGATATCTAAATTTAGTTGCACTCTGACTTCCTTCCCCAAAATTGGTTCTAACCATCACCCTCTGCTGTTGGAAGTCAATCCGATTATTGCTCCTAAATGTTTTCCTTTTTGATTTGAGAAAATGTGGTTAAGCCATCCTGATCTGGAGAGAAATTTATTGAAGTGGTGGAATATTAAGGTGGAGGGCACTGCTATGTTCAAAGTTACTAGAAAGCTTAGAAACATTAAGGAAAAAGTTAAAATATGGAGTAAAGAAGTTTTTGGAGACATATTCAAACAAAAGAATAAGGCTAAAACTGACCTTGCTACTATTCATGAGACTATTCAAAGTCATGGCTTCTCGGATTCTCTTAAATTTGAGGAACAAAAGGCCCTTATTAGCTACCACAATTTGATCTCTAAAGAGGAAAATTACCGGCGTCAGAGATCTAGGGCGGTTTGGCTTTAGGAAGGGGATAGAAATACTAAGTTTTTCCACCTAACCACTCTCAAACACAGGGCTACTAATCGTATAGCTAAAATTTCTATGGACAGGGCTGAGATCCATAAAGAAGATGAAATTAAGATAGCTGCTATAAATTACTTTGCATCCTTACTCTCGGCTGATGGTACTCTGGATAGGGGTTGTCAAGATCAGTTACTGGAAGTAATTCCTAGCATTGTTAACTCAGATAAAAACAAGGCTCTTCAGGCTATTCTTTCCAATAAGGAGATCAAGGATGTTGTCTTTTCTTTTGAAGGAGATAAGGCTCATGTGTTGGATGGTTTTCCTATGTTCTTCTTTAAAAAATTCTAGTTTATTGTGGATAAGGATGTCTCTAATGTTGTAAAGGAATTTTTTCGTTGCAAGCATCTTCTTAAAGAAATCAATGGAACCTTTTTAGCGTTGGTTCCTAAGATTGATGGAGCTCATTCTTTTGATCAATTTTGGCCTATTAGCTTATGCAATTCCTTCTATAAGATCTTCTCTAAAATTCTGACCTCTAGGCTTTTGAAAATTCTTCCTCATTTGATTACTCCTCAATAGAATGGTTTTGTTTCAGGAAGAAAAATTATGGACTCGGTGGTGCTGGTTCATGAGAATATCCATTCGGCCATTAAAGGAAACAAATGGGGTTTTATCCTCAAACTTGACTTGGCTAAAGCCTATGACTGGTTGACTGGAATTTCTTATGCCTGAGTCTTAAGTAGTTTGGTTTCAATGAAAGGGTCATCCAAATTATCTATCAATTGATTTCCACTGCTTCTTTTGATGTTCTTATTAATGGATCTCCCGCCAAGTTCTTTAAAAGTACCAGAGGACTCAGACAGGGAGATCCTATCTCTCCTATTTTGTTTACCCTGTTGGCTGAAAGCATGGGGAGGTACTTTTAGTTACTGGTTTCTAAAGGTGTCATTCTTGGTCTTAGACCCTCTTCTAGACCCTTAATCTATTCTCATGCTCAGTTTGTGGATGACACCATCATAATGGGTTCTTCTACAATCAAGGAAGCCAAAGCCTTCAAATTGGCTCTGAATCTTTACACCAAAGGTACTGGTTAGCTCATTAATTGGTCTAAAAGTACTCTATTTTTCATAAACACCCCAGAGGATAAGCAACATAAAATGGCTAGCATCTTAGAATGTAGTATAAGTTCCTTCCCTTCTTCCTATCTAGGATTGCCTTTGGGCCTTAACTTCAGTGACTCTTTTTGGAATCAAATGGTTGAGAGATTTTTTTACTAAGATGGCTGGTTGGAAGGGTGTAGTTTTATCTCAGGCTAGGAAGATTACCCTGATCTAATCTTCTCTTCAAAGTCTTGAGTTTGTTCAAGATGCCTTCCAAATATGTGGATAAAATTGATAGTATCCTTAAAAATTTCCTCTGGTCTGGGGTTGAGGAAAGAAATCGAGTCCCTTTAATAGCCTGGGAAAGGGTGTGCAAACTGAAGTCTTTGGGGGGAATGGGTCTTAGACCAATTAAGATTATGAATAGAGATCTGTTGGCTAAGCAACTTTGGCATATTTATGGAGACCCTAAGGATTGGAATACTATTTGTAAACATAAATACCTTTATGACACCCCTTCCATTGATCAATTTCTTTCCAGCTTGGAGAAAGTGGAGGGCTCTATTTTTTGGAGGAATATCAATGATGCTAGAAACATAGCCAGTAAAGGAAAGTGTTGGAAGATGGGAAATGGTTCTAGTATTAATTTTTGGAAAGATCCTTGGTTGTTTGAAAAACCTTTGAATTGTATCTTTAATAACCCTGAGGATATAAGCATATGCTCTACTACTTTTGGTCCTAAAGTTAAAGATTATTGGAAAAGTAACTGCTAGGTGAAGCTGGCTGCAATCAATCCTGCCTTTTATGAAATTGATAAAGCCCTTCTAGCTCAATGTTGCTATGCTGATAAGGAAGACTCTCTAATTTGGGGCCCCTCTTCTAGTGGCAAATTTTCTATGGTATCTATGAGCTTTCTTCAATATGATGTGCCTGAGGAAACCCCTTTCTGGATGAAGATCTGGAATAAAAATCTCACCCCCAAAGTTGAGATTTTCTACTAGATTTTTGCTCAAAACAAAGCTCTTACACTAGACAACCTTAAAAAGAGAGGTTTCATCATGCCTAATAGATGTTGTCTGTGCCAGGAGGCAGAGGAAGATACTAACCACTATTTTTTCCATTGTCCTTTTTCTCAACAAGTTTGGTCTTTCTTTTTGCAGGAATGGGCTTTATGCTAGATTTTCCCCTCTTCTATCTAGGACTTTTGCCAGCAATGGTATTATCTAGGTGATAATGAAAGGGAAAAAGAAAGATGGACTTTGGATGCTCCCCATATTGCTTGGAGTATATGGAAAGAAATAAATAACTATATATTCTGGATGAGCATATAAATAACTATTTTATATGCTGGGTGTTATCAGGGACTATAATGGGACTATAATTAACTATCTAAATAGAATCACCCAGCACAGTGGGAAAAGTAGGGACTCTCAAAGGAAGAAGAATGACCATGAAAATAGTGTTTGGACTACCCCCCCTGATGGTTGGATTAAGATTAACTTTGATGGTGCTGCTAAGGGTAATCTTGGCCCAACGGGGTGTGGTAGTGTTATCAGGGACTATAATGGGAATGTTATTGCTACTAATGTTGTTTCTCTAGGAACTCAAAACAACCATATGGAAGAAGCATTGGGACCTTACTATGGGTTACAACTTTCTAGTAGACTCAATTTTAAAAACATTTGGCTAGAGGGTGACTCAATGAATATTATTAATTGCCTTAAAGGTAATATTCCTCCATCATGGACTATTGATAATATTATCTTCAAAGCAAAAGAAATCATTGCCAAGTGTACCAAAATTCACATAACTCATGTCTACCACAAGAGTAACACCATGGCGGATAGTCTAGCCAATATTGGGGTTAAATTTGATGAGGTCATCCCCTGGGACAACGAGGCGGATATCAAAGAGGACACTAAATCATGCATTTATTATGATAAAATCAATCATAAGGTAGGAAAGATTGGAAATTATTAATGAGACTTGCCTAAGCGCTATAGAGTCTGATTGCAATTATGGGAAAGTATGGAATGGTATTTTAAGCAACATCATTAGCGACAGTCTGCCCACTTTTTGGGTTATGCATTCCGCTAATCTCTTTATTAATAGGGATTGCTATCTTGATCACCACAACCCTAATTCTAAAAAGAGCTCCGTGTTACTAAATTTCTTAAACATGGGGGGTGACTTGAAGCGCAAAGAGCCAGATAATTGTAATTAGCTCAAGGAAGCTGATATGGCTATGGTTTGGCAGAAGCTGAGAAAAGGTGGAGTGACCCCTTATCTGGAAAAATTACATGGTTTTGACAAGGATATCACTCAAAAATTTGCTGAAGGATGGAAAAATGACATAGTCACCATAGAAGGGAGAATGGTGGAGATTACTATGGAGCTTATCGCTCAAGTGACAAGAATCCCCAATGATGGACAAAATTTTTATAGGAATCACAAGATATCAAATATGGTGGCCAAAAAGTTCCCGAAGTCTGCGAAGGAAAAGGTTGATTTTGCGGAGGGCAAGATTAATGGCTACATTGATCTTGTCAAAATCAAGGAAATATGGTGCTACATTATGCAAGCTGTGATGGAGTATTTTACCCTTGATGATCTCTTTACTCATGCTCACTCCCATCACTTGATGTTCCTTAACCACTTCAGGTACAAAGATACCTTTAACATACCCTATTATCTCCATACTTCTCTGGTTAAAAGCATTAATGAGCATAAGGGTTCTCCTAAGAAGGCTATTAAGCATGAGGGCTTGATTCTTCTGATTTATGAGCACATTAAGAGAACTATCCCTAACCCTAGCTCCACTCCTTCCTCTGGAAAGAGTAAACAAAGCCCTATGACTCCTAAGTCTGGGTTTGTTAAGTGGAAGGCGGAGGATAATATGGGCAGTAGCTCAAAGAAAATTTGTTTAGAAGTGACTGAAGCTGAGGATTACTCAGAGGGCTCTGAGATGGAGGATTCTGGTGATGATGTTTTTGGAAAGATCCAGGAGATGTAAAGCCCTGGAAAGGAGAGGGAAGATGCTGATGATTCTAATGCTATGTCTACCCCTGAAGAGCACAAGGAGGAGATTAATAGTAAGGATTTGGAGGAGGTGAACAAGGAGATGACTGGGGGGGAGGATTAGCTAAAAGATGAGGCTCACATGTAGGGTACTGATGACTCACAGATGTGGGGGGATGAAATTGAGCCCATGTGTACTAAGGATAAGGATACTGCTGAAGTAGAGGACCTTGAGAAAAATATTCAGGAAAGTATGGTTGAGGAGAAAGGTGAAGCTGTGGAAGAAGCCAATTCAGAAGGAACTGTGGTGCATAATTCCCATAGCCTGGAAGACCTGGTTGACACTGCTATACAATACGTGGAGAAGCAGAAGAATGATAGGGATTTTAATAAAGAGGAGGTTCCCATTCTGGATGATTATGTTGCTGGCATGAGGCACGATGTGCCTATCTCTCAAGACTTTGAGGACAACATTCAGGAGGGTAGCGGTGATTCCAGTGAATGGAAAGCTAGAGAGTCCTCCATCAAGATTATCTTTGAAGATTTTAATGATAGGGAAGAAGTTACTACTGGTGTGTTGCAGACTACCAAAGCTAAGACCCTTTATTCCTTTAGATTCAACAAATGGTGGTTTCATGAAATTAAAAGGCTCCATTTAAAAAGCAAGAAGCTTGAAGCTAACAATGCTATCCTCCATGAGAAAGTTGAGTCTCTCCTCAAAGAGAGATCTTCTAACTCCCTTGCTGCTGATATAAAGGAAAGAATGGATAAAGTTGATAATACTCTTATCAATATCCTCAAGCATAGTATGGACAGTATGAAGGCTTCCAGCACCAACCTCAAGGCTCTGGTCAACCTATTGGATAAGGCTTCAGAGGATGATACTGAGATGAGGAATGCTTCTTTGTTGGATAGTGGTGGCCCTAGTTCTCAGACCCGTGGGAGCAATAGGAAAAAATCCCCTCTAATGAAGAACTCAGATGAGTTGAAAAGTGTTATTGGGCGGATGGACAACATTCAGGCCAAGATGGAGAAGACGTTGGATGAGAAAGTTGGGGTTCTGTATGTGGATGCTTAGTCTGGTTGTCTCGCTGGTTTTTTGTGTTCCATGCTATCTTTTTGTTTGGGTTTTTATCCCTTTTAACTCTATCTTTGTAGCCCCTTATATGGGCAGTTCAATGTTGTATGCCTCTTTTTTGGTGTTGTGTTTTCTTCTTCCGATCTTTTGATCCTTAAGTTGTAAAAGGTTTCGAGTCCCTTCAAAACCTATTTTTTCTAGTAATCAGAACAAATTAATTATGTATTCATGAAATGAAATTCTAAATATGCTAAGGTAGTTTTTGAATTTTACTTATCTAGCTAAAATTGGTTATCATGTGTTTATGATTATGTTGTAATCAGTTATAGATATATTTTTTTTGCTAGGTTAAACATGTTAATTTCAATTAATGTTTATGTTAGTTATACTAATGAATCAAGGCTAGCATATGTTGACCTACCCTCTACATAAATTTAAGGAAATAATACTTTATTATCATATAAATCATTAAATCTTTACAAAACACATGACATGTGAAATGTCAAAAATAAATTCAACCATCCTATAAAAATTAAGTGACCCAAAGGAAATTACTTGATTATCTCATAAAAAGATTAAAATCTCATAATAAAATTAGCCAATTTTGCACACATTCAATACTTGTCCAACTCAAAAGTATAATATACATATATTGTCATATACACGCTGCTACCTCTGAGAGCCAATTTCTAAATAGAGTTAAAGCACTCAAAAAGATAACTCATTACAATAATATAGTATAATGATTATCTAAAAAGATATTGACTATGACCCCTCATTATAGTATCACCTACACCTACAAACATAATGAGCTAGTTATAAAATAAATTTACAAAAGAAAAACTCAAAATTGATTGAATTTCATATTATATCTTACCATTTCTAGTTCGCATTACATTTACTGTTGTTGATGTTTCTTGATTAAGAACAAAATATAGTCATTGACTATTTTGGTGATCAATTAAGGCTGCAATCACATGTACATTTATCAAATCAACTTAGATAAAACCAATATACAAATTGAATACTCAAAATTGATTGAAGTGCACTTTGTAATTTTCTTACCATCTCCAGTTTGCATTGCATCATCCATTAGTGTATGGTTGATATCAACAGAATAGGGAGACAAATATTATTTGTTATCATTTAAATCTATAATAACACGTGAATTTGAGACATCAACTTAGATGAACCAAATACAAATTAAAGGTTCACAATAAAATTTGTTTTCTAATTTTCTTACCGTATCCAATTTGCATTCCATCCATTGTTGTTGAAGTTTGGTTAAGATCCATACAAAAGGGTAACATACGTCCTTCATTTCTTTTTCAATCATTTAAAAATGTAATAACATGCACATTTAACTGTGATCAACTTAGATAACATGTTCAAGTATAAAAACACATTATGTAGATAATATATAAATATTTAATTTTTTCATTACCTGAAATGGTTTGTTGAAATGTTTGTGTAGGGGTAACATTGAGCACTAATGCTTGATCTCCACAAATTGTATCTAGTTTGTTTGAATAAGTATCAAAAATTTGTTAGAGGCATGATTGAGTAATTTTCTATAAAAAAATATGAATAAATTCAATAGTTAAAAGATACCATCTATGAGGTGTATTTCATCTGTTATTTTTTGCTTTAGGTCAAAAGAAAAATGTAATTGATGTTGTGGAGTACTTTCTTGTTCATCCAAACCTGTAACAACATATGGTTAATATATGAAATAGTAACAAGTCATACTTCTATAAATTACTAAAATATTTTTGAATAAACGTACTCACTTTTTTGTTGCATGATAATAAGACTTTCTTTTTGTATTGATACGTCTGAGCGATTAATGCCCTTCTTTTTCTTTTTGTTTCATGCTCAACTCTTTCAGTTAAGTTTTGAGAAATGGCATTATTCCTTTAGACGGGAATTGAAAAGTTTCATGCTCAACTCTTTCACTTAAGTTTTGAGAAATGGCATTATTCCTTTGTTGAGTAGAATGGCGTTTGTGCATTTTTCTTGGATTGAACCATGGTGATATTTGTCTCATAGGAATGTTCTCTAAGCCAAGAATTGCTTGAAATTTGGAAGAGGAAGTGAGAGGTGTCTCGATATATTTTCTAAATCTCTTACACATTCACTAAAATATTTATTTTTTCACTCCCTCTAGTTGGTATATTTTGGAGCAATGAACTCAAATAATCATTGGAATTTTTCATTTTTCATTTGAAGCATTAGATATGTCATCTAGATTAGAAACAAATATGGGTAAGTCAAAAAAAAATTAAAAGAATAAACATTTCATTTTAAAATGGTGATATAGAAATTTACCTAATTTTTGGTCTTCAATGATGATAAGTCCAAGAACATCCTGGTCTTCAAATTGAACACAATTATCTATATTTGAAATAAGAAATAATGAATTTTGAGAACCATAAAAAATTAATGTTTAATTGTAAAGACAATGTAGACATTACCAGTGGTGATGTTTTCATGATTAAGACTCCCTCTGTCATCATGGTCACCATCAGGCAATAAAGTAACATCTTTTGTAACTTAATATAATTAAATTAGTTACTTTTGAGACTAAAGATAATAATCATTAAAATTTTGAAAACTAAATTTATATCTCAAATAAAACTTACCTACAACTTGATCTTTCTCATTTGTTTTGTTTCTCTTTAGAAGATCTAAAATCTTCAATACATGTTTGCATGTGTTTCCTTTTTATGCTCACTGACAATCACACACATGCAAATTAGGTCCAAATTTTCTGACAACATACCATTTTGTTGGAATCGTTTGGCTTCTTATCTTATACACATTATGGAGGTGATCATATGGACAACAAACTATATCTGGTATTATTTTTTATCTTTCTAGTGTAGTTATATAATATCATTCTTTTTTTAAGTTTGTTAGAAACCCAGATAACTACATAAATCTTTTATTTTTAAAGAATGGCTCTACCCTATGAAGAAGTATGTGGATAAGCCAATCCATTCTCCTTGTGCATTTCTTAGAAAGATCACTTAAATAGTGACTCTTGATGTGGAAATGGTATGATTCTATTAAAGCATTAGTCTCTTGATTTGAATGAGAGAAGTTTCAAAAATTCTTGGCCCACATTGCTACATAAACAAATATAATGATGTCACACAAAAATAGCTAACATGATGTAAATTCATATAAATTGTAATGAATGGGTTGATGCACAAAATTGAGTGTCAATTCCGCGGAAGTCTGCAGCCAAAAAAATTTGGCACAAGAAATGGGCACCCATTTTAAAAAAATCGGGTGCCCAATCCATATTTAAATAACGGGCACCTGTTTAATAATCGGATGCCCATTTTGTATCGGGTACCCAAAGCAAAACAGGCACCCGATTTGTAAATGCATTTTTTTTTGTTTAAACCATTTTCCAAGTCATTTTCACAACTTGGAAAATGGGATCACATTTTGTAGAGTAAGAGTGCCCATTTCAGCTGCTACTCGCCAACCCCCTCAACCATTTTTCTCCCAATTCCAGGTACGTACCATTGTTCTTTATATTTTTATTTTAAATTTTTTAAATTTTTTTTTCATAAAAATTGTAGTTTCATGTTATGTTTAATTAAAAATGTAGTTTAATATTTTTTCTAATTTATCATATAAATTTAATTATATTTTATGTTTCATTTAGTTATTTTTAGTTTTAATTTACTTTGTAAATTATTGTACCAAACTAGAAAACTATTAAAACTTTTAATTTAACCCTAGGTAGTAAAACAAAAACATAAACCTAGACACAAATGAATTATGAAACTCTAAGTAGAAAACAAAAACATAAATTTAGACATGTAACTAAAATAAGAAACCATAGGTAGAAAAAAAATATTAACCTAAACAAAACTAAAATAGAAAATTGTACCTATAGAAAATGTAAACCTAGACACAACTAAAACAAGAAAATCTCTATCTCTCTCTCTCTCTCTCTCTCTCTAAAATGTTAAAACATGTTCCAAATCAAAACCTTTCAAAACATAGAGATTTAAAAACATCAAAAATCTTGGAATCTTTTTTCCCTTAGGTGTATTCTTAAAGAAAAATATTTTCATTAGTCTTGATTGTCTTGTATTATCATCACTATAATTCTCTCATTTCCTTGTATTTTCCTTGCATAATCCTTATTTCTCTTGCATTGTCCTTATCATTAGTCCTCATTTTCTTTATATTAGTCCTAATCTTCTTTGTATTAGTCTTCATTTTCCTTGCTTTATTCCTCATTTCTTTGCATTGTCCTTATCATTACCTTAGATCCTAAGTCCTAATTGCATTTGAATTACATCCTACGTCATCCCTTACCTTATCATTCCATGTTAACTCATTACTCCCCATTATCCCTAGATCTTAATTCAACCATATTTTTGGTCTTATACTTGTATTATCACTCTCATATTAGCATCCTCATTTTGCATTTAGAATATAGAGTTTACTTTACAAAATTAAACAAACCAAGTTTTAGGGTTATACCTGTATGCACCCTAAAATGGTCGCCTAGACTTTGGGCCCCCATTCATCAATTTATCAAATCCCTGAATCAATATTTTCAAAAAATAATATTTTTCAATTATATCAATTTCATTGATCAAATCTTATTTTATCATTTTTGATTATTTGCCTTGGGCTAACCATTTTATCCTAAAGTCTTTATTTATTTAAAAGGAATTTCTTCCCCTTTTAATAAATAAAAAAGCCCCCACTTTTCCTCTTATCCTAAGTTGCACAAATAAAGCATTATTCTTATTTTATAAAAAGAAGAAAAACACTTTTTGTCTCATATGGACACAAAAGTCAACTCTTATTTTCTCATTGGAGGATATTTGTGCACATGGATTGCTCCTCTTTCAAGCTCCACCCTTGATTAAATCTTTTGCCTCTTAATCTCCATGGTCCATTCCTTTTCACTTCCTTTAAAAGGAGAGCTCTCTTCTCATTTTAGGATCCATCTTTTGAATACTAACCTTATGCTGCATGGTTTCTTGGAGACTTTGGAGCTTTTGGAGATTGTTCTTGCATTCTAGTTCCATTATTGCATTCTTGCATCATAGCTTTCATGGCATTTAGCTTAGTTTCTTTTATGCTTTAGATTAGCTCACATAGCTTAATTAGCAAGGGTTTGTAATACGTTCCTTTCATAGCTTAGCTTGCATTTTCATTCTTAACATAGCTTGCATTGCATTGCATTTTCATTGATTCTTGAGGATATTGGCATTCTTGCCCTTGTCTCCATTGAATCTCCCATTGTGTGGTTTACTAGCAAGGTTGCATGCTTCAATAGCTCTAGTTGAGAGAAATATTAAAAAAATCTTGTGACTCCATGCCTAGGGAGCTCTAGGTTGCTTTATCAAGGTTTCCCATTCATGGATTCCCTTGGAAGTAATGACTTAGATAAGTGCACTATTTAGTGTGTACAATACCTTGTGTAGATGAATAGGGAATATTGACCTTGTCAAAAAAATTTCCATTTTGGCATCATTATCATTAATTCAATACCTTATCTCGGTTTGTCTTGGTCCTTTGTATTTTAATTTGTCTTTTTATCCTTTAATGTTTTGATCACACTTTAATTCCCTATGGTTATGCCTAAGGTTTTCAAAGTCCAAAAACTTAAAAACATAGTTTTCACTTTATAGTACCCCAGTTTACATATATTGTATTGGCATTACTAAGTTGCAGTTCAAAAATTCTAAAAAATCTTAAAAATTGGTTGCATTATTAGTTTGTATTTTCAAAATCCTTGAAAAAGTCAAAATACCAAAAACATAGATTTCATTTTTCATGAATATCTTTAAGTCCTATTGGTCCCTCTCTAAGGTGCATATAATTTCATTCCTAAATTAAAAATCTAAAAAATGTAGGTTGTATTATAGAACCTTATAACTGGTCTCTCTCTCTCTCTAATGTTAAATATACATGTTCCAAATCAAAACCTTTCAAAACATAGAGATTTAAAAACATCAAAAAACTTGGTATCTTTTTTCAACCTTAGGTGTAGATTCTTAAAGAAAAACATTATCATTAGTCTTGATTGTCTTGTATTATCCTCTCTCTCTCTAATATTTTAAAATGATATCAAGTAATTTTAATTATTTAAGTATTTCTTTGTAAGGTAAAATGTTTAAATTATATGTTAATTTTTTAATTATGTCAAGTAATTAATTATTTAAGTCTCTCTCTCTCTCATGACTTCTTGTCATATTATTTTTACTTGTTAGAGTAGGACTTGCATTACTAGGACTTGTTGTTAGAGTAGGACTTTGTTGTGTGTTATATATATCATTAGTTGATATGATGGACATTATGATACATATTATTCTAGGACTTGTTATGTTTTTTGATAAAGGTAAAAACAAGTTTTGAATGGAACCCGAAACCATTTACAAAATAGAAGAAAATATTATTAGTTCAACCCATACATAATTCGAAAGCCTGCTATACAACTAGTAGTAGGACCCCAACCAATCCAAAAAAATAATAGTGAAAACAAAACAAGTAGCATCAAAAAATAAAAATTGGCATATGAACTAGCAACCGCCCAACGACCAACCAGAAGAAACTACTTTATCTTCTTCATGGCCTTTTCTGCCTGTTTGTGCAAATCCTCCATCTTCTAAATGAAGTCTTTGAGACCTTTCAACTCCTTAGGGGTATCTGGCAGTTTCCTTATGAGCCCACTTTTAGTTCTAGTTCCTGGCCCTAAGCTCCCAGCACCACCATCCAACGTTATAGTTGTATTCTCCAAAATGCTATTCTCCAGATGGTTATACATAGCCTTAAGATTCATCACTAAAACACTAAGGCCCTCATTGTTGTGCTTGAGAACTTCATTGATGATGTGCCCATTGTAGCTGATTTTCTCATTCAGGTCCTTTAGCTTCTCATCCACCATTGATTTGATTTCGGCTGTCATTTCCTCATCCACTTTATTATTTTTTACCTTCATCAGAAACTCCATTTCTAGCTTTTCCAACTTAGCTTTTAGGGGTTCCATAGTTTCTTCCATGGCCTTAAGGTGACGCTTCATTTCTTGCATCTCCTGGCTAATCCACTTTTCCATGTTGATGCCATGGCCTTCCTTGCTTTTAACCTCCTTTAGAATATGATCATCCAAGTCAAAACCAATAGTAGCCTCCTTATGAATTTTCCCATCTCCATGGCTTGACTGTCCCTTCGACTCCTCTGGCTTCCTCTTTACTTTCCTCTTGTTTTTCTTCTTCTTCTTCCTCTTCCTCCACCTTATTTTCTTCATTTTCCTTTTTGTCCTCCTCTTCTTCACCTCTAGCATTGTCCATCTCCTCATTATCTTCCTCCTTCTTGCTATCCTCAGAAATCAAGTCCTTAGCTTCCATGGCTTCCTCCTCATTCTCAGGCTCCTCTTCTGTATCTTCATCCAGGATAGTGACCTCATTCCTATCCTGAGAAGAAGGGTGAGGTTCTTCAGTTTTGTCTGCACTATCATGGGGACTCTTTTTTTTTTTCCTACCCTTCTTGTGGGTATCAACCTTGATCTCTTCCTCTTCATTTTTCTTTCTCTTTCCTGTAACCCTTTTAGGAATGGGTTCTGAAATCATATCTCTCGCATAGTCCGCAATATGAAAAATCAAACCCTCATGAAGCACAAGGTTGCTTTCTTTTTTCCTGTTCTCAGTTATGCTATTGTTCAGGGAGCTAAATAGAAAGTAAGGAAAGGAAACTTTCTTGTTATGCCTAAAATGGTTAGCCAAAACAAAATGCAAGTTATAAATCTTATAATAATGACCATCTAGAGTAAAATACTCTATCATCACCCTCATAATTTTTGCCCAGATTTTCTTTATCTTCACAATTTTAACATAACCCCCCGACCCTTTTCTCAATAGAGCTTCTTCATTAGCATCTTTAGGGAAAAGTTTAAAAGCTTCAGACCCTATTCATTTGTTATCCCTATTGAAATTCATTCCTTCAAGAGACAAACCGATTATCTCGAAAACTAGACTCAGAGTAAGCGGAAAGGATTTCCCCCACAAATTAACTTTTCCATTAATCCATCCCTCAGCAAAATTTTTAGTTACCTTTTTGTCGAATCCATGAAGCTTTTCCATGTACGGTGTAACACCACCTCTTTCTATTTTTTTCCACACTTTTTTCCTCCTATCTCCATTTCTCACAATCCAGGGGCTCCTCCCTTCTTAGACCACCTCCCATTTTCTTAGAGCTAAGACAACACTGGTTTCTCAAGTTACCAAATCATAAAAAAATAATGTTCTTCTGGCTCTTACAAATCAAGTTGTTTAAAATCACCCACAATCCGTGTGTCATTAACTCCATAATAATTTTCTCACACCTTACCTGGCAACTAGCTTTCCTCGGTAAATTAATTATCCTTGTCATCATTATTTTTTATTATGTTTCCCTCCTTGTGATTAAGTTTATCATAATTGATAAGACTTAAGATCTCAGAATTGAGATTCACTTCCCCGTTCCAAACTTTCGTGACATCATTATGGGCCCCCACATTAGCTATACTATCTGCAGGCTTGTTTCCTTCCCGGTAGACATGGGTTATGTAGATTTCCTCAAAAGTTTGAAATGCCATTTTAATTTTTTCAATTATGTGGGCTATAGTCCAGGAGGTCACACTTTTACATTTTATGCAGTTAATGATATTAAGTGAATCTCCTTCCAGCTAAAACTTCACACAACCTAGCTCTTTTGCCAGCAACATGACATGTAAAGCTGCATCAACTTCAACTACATGATTAGTTTGGATTCCCAGTGGGGCTGCCACAACTCCCAGACAATTACTAGCCCAATCTCTTTTTAATCCTCCCACCCCTACCCTTCCAGGATTCCCCTTAGCAGCTCCATCAATGTTTCCTTTGAACCATCCCAAAGGGGGAGCAGTCCACATGATATTGTCTCTCAAGTTGGGGTCTTTGTTTCTTTCATGACTATCCCAGTAGAGAATGTCTTCTATTTTCTATGATTTGTTCCATAACTATGAGTCTCTTGGAATGGCGATTCTTAAATTTTCCATGAGACTTCTACAAACAAGATTAGCAGTCTTGTCATGAGAAGCATGTTTGTCTCTAAAGACTCTATTATTTCTCTCCTTCTAGATTATCCAAGTGAAGTGAGGAAGAAAGAGATCCCAAAGAACTTTATCTTCTTTGCCAGGAAAAGGACACTACCACTGAAGAACAAGATCTTGCAAGTTTTGAGGTTTCACCCATTCCAAGTGAATTCTATTAATGATGGAATCCCACACTTTTCTAGTATAGGAGCAGTGTATCATCATGTGATTACAAGATTCAGCCACTTCACAACACAAGAAACATCTATTGGGCATGTAAAAGCCCCTTCTTGTGAGGTTATCCATAGTTGGGATTTTATTCTGTACCAGCAACCAGTAAAACATGTTAATTTTAGGGATAAGGTTTTTGTTCCATACCTGGGAGCAGAGAGGTTGATCTTCCTGGGTAGAGAGCAGAGGCTGAAGAGACAAAGAATTTGCCACTATTTTATGGGCCCCATATCAATTCATCTTGCACATTTTTTCTAATGAACCAGTTCTTGAGTTGTTTATTCCTTTAAATTTTTCATCCTTTTGGCTAAGATCTATCCAGTCATCATTGATCTAATAGTCAAACACCATTTCCCCTATCATCTCTTTGCATTCCTGAATGGCATTTAGCCATTCTTGGTTTTCATTTAAGGGATTTTCCATCAGCCAGATGTCATTCCAGAACTGAATCTTCTTGCCATTTCCCAACTTCCATCTAATACCTTTTCTGACCAGGTTCTTGCCCTTACTAATACTATTCCATATAAAGGATCCTTGAATATCCAGCTGAGAATTTAAAGTGTTATCTAAAGAGGTAAGATAGTATTTAATTTTTATTATAGAGTTCCATTCTTTTTCTTCTTCAAAGATCCTCCAACATTATTTTTCCAGCAAAGCCTTATTGGTATTAATTATGCTTCTAATGCCCAGCCCCTCAAATTTCTTAGGCTTGCAAACCTTCTCCCAAGCAACAAGGCTGAGTCTTTTTTTTCCTCTACCCCAGTTCAAAGAAATATTTTTTGCATTTATTCAATCATTTCAACATACTTCTGAGGGATTTTGAACAAGCTAAGAGCATAGACCGAAAGGTTTTGGAGCGTAGCCTTCAACAATTGAACTTTACCAACTTGGATTAACATAGCCCCTTTCCAATTAGACAATTTGTGATGAAATATGTCAATTATGTCATTCCAAAAGGAGGCTTCAGGTTTCAGACAAAGCGGCAACCCCAGATAGGATGTGGGGAGCATCCCAATCTTGCAACCTAAAATAGAAGAGATCTTTTTCCTTCTATCTTCTAAAGTATTGCTAAAGTAAAGAAAGCTTTTCTCCCAATTTATTAGTTGGCCTATAGTATTAGAATAGGTATTCAACATCTTTTTCATTTTCCTTGCTTCTTTAACAAAGGATTCCCCCATCATAATTGTATCATCAACAAATTTTTCATGTGAGCACTTTTGACAAGAGGACGAAGGTTGGAGACCAACAATTTTCCCTGTCAACACCAAACTATTAATATATCTCCCAAGGCTTTCGGCCCTAATAGCAAAGAGGATAGGAGAGATAGGGTCTCCTTGCCTTAATCCTCTTGAAGACCAAAAAAAATTAGAGGAGCCCCCATTAACAATGACAGAGGAAAAGACCATAGTAACCAATTGCATGATTAATCTGACCACCCCCAAGTCACATCCAAAGGCCTGAAGGATTTTAGATAGGAATTCCAAATCAACTTTTTCATAGGCTTTCGATAGATCCAGCTTCATCATGAAACCTTATTTTTTGGATTTTTCCAAGGAGTGAATATTCTCATGCACAACCATAATGGAGTCCAGAATCTGTCTCCCTGGGAAAAACCCATTCTATTGAGGGGAAATGAGAGAAGGAAGAATATTCAACAATCTAGAAGTAAGAACCTTAGACATGATCTTGTATAACAAGTTACAAAGGCTTATGGGCCTAAAACCATCAATAGTATTTTCCCCAGGCTTCTTTGGAATGAGAGCTATAAAAGTGGAATTGAGTACAGAGCACACATCATTCCCAGTAATACTCCAGAAAGCTTGAAAGAAGAACATCTGAAACCCATCCGGTCCTAGGGACTTTTCTCCTTCAAAAGAGAACACCACCTTTTTAATTTCCTCATCCTTAGGAATGGCTTTTAGGAAGACATTGTCCTTAGAATCTATAATTCTAGGAATAGAATCCAACAAAGTTTTTTGATTTTCCAAATTAAGATTAGGATCCCTAGAAAGAAGAGTGGCAAAGTGACCCATCATTTCTTCCCTTATCTCCTCTTCTTTAATGATGTTTCCCCAGGGGGAAGATAATGACTGGATTTTATTAATGGCTTTATGTTTTAGGGTTGTAAGATGAAAGAATCTTGTATTTTTATCTCCTGATTTCAACCAAAGAGATCTAGATCTCTATCTCCAAAAGGTCTCTTCTTTGGAGATAATGTTGTGGTAATCTACAAGAATTTTGTTTTCCTCTATTTTAAGGTCTTTAGTCAAGCCACTCCTTTGGATTTTATCCTAAATATCTTTCAGCTCAAGTTGAACCTTGCTTTTGGATTGAAAATGTCCCCATAGACATCCTTGTTCCATTGTCTGACTTTGGATTTAACATTAGCCATTTTTTTAGCCACTTTGAACATGGCTTTTCCATCCATCTTTATATTCCACCATTCCCTAATTCTGTTCTCAAGGTCAGGGTGGGCAAGCCACATCTTTTCAAATCTGAAAGGGGCATTTCTTTTACCATTAAAAGAACTTGTAGAAAAAGAAATTGGATAATGGTTCGATCCAATTCTGTTAAGGGAAGAGAGAGAACAAGAGAACTTCGTATACTAGTCTGGGAAAATGAGCACTCTATCAAGATTAACCTGATTAGATCAGCCCCAACTCTTCTATTAGATCAAGTATAATTGATACCTTCTAGGTTAACATCCAACAGACCCTCATTATTGATAAACTCCATTAGGTCAACCCTACTCTCCACTTGAGTTATATTCCTACCAATTTTATCCTTCTCCTTCAGTGGGGTGTTGAAGTCTCCCATTATCATCCAGAAGTTCTTAGAGGTAGACTTCATGAAGTCATGTAGCTTCATCCAAAGTTTAAGTCTTCCAGCCTTAGTGTTTGGAGCATAAACATTAATGAGGATCTAGGAAAAGTTATCCTTAAGACTTCTAACTTTAACAACTAGCAAATGTTTTTCTTCTCTCAAGAGCTGGCAGTTGAAGCTTCGGATGTTCCAAAAGATAACTATCCCACCCAAAGCCCCATCATAACTACTACCAAGAATTCCCCCTTTTTTTTAATCAAATTAGTTTTAACAACCTTCTCTTTTAGCATCTTAGTTTCTTGAATCAAAAGAATGTCATGCTTAGAATATCTAACTAAATTCCTAACTACATCTTGCTTATGGGGACCGTTAAGTCCTTTGATAGTCCAAGATAGTATCTTCATTTAGGGAATGGGGAACAAACCTAGTGAATGGTGAGCTATCTACCATCCACAATGTTCTGCTTAGCCTCAAGCTCCCTTTGGTCTTTATTAGACATTCTACTTGTTATGTTATTTATCTTATTCATGGACTTTTAATCCTATTTCATGTTTTTTCAAACAGTGGTTTGAATGTAGATATATGAGCTTATGTAATATGATCATTTAATATCAATTGTAATTAAATAGCAATTACATATTGATCTTTAATAGTGACTATTTATTCATGTAATTGAAAAGAACAATATATATGTTACAAGTAATATTAACTTTGATTAACTATAAAAAAAAAACATATATCTAACAATGAGATCTATTAATTTGAACAATGAATATGGATGCACAAATAACTCTATCATAATCTATTAGTGAACATAATTTGACCAATGTGCATAGTTTAATATTTAGAACAAAATTAGGCGAATACAACTATGAATTTAACTTATATTTAAAACAAAATTGGATGAATAAAAGTGAGATCATGAATTGTTTACAAAACCAACATTGGATGAATACAAGTGTGCATTGAACTACATAAATAGTTCATGTCTATGTTCTTCCAGACGTCCTGCATCATAAAAATAAATGTTGAAATGTTAGAAAATATGTGTATTTAAATGTAAAGTTAATTTAAAGTCAATTTTAATTTATTTCAAATTTATCTCTAAATTATAATTTATATGACACTTGAAAGAAGACATCTAAATATAGAAAAACATATAAATAGAAGACAAATTGAACAAAAAATTACATGAATAAGTTTGATTCAACCTAATGTACCATCAACATCCTCTCTTTTCTGCAATGCATCTATGATTGCCTCATGCTCTTCCATTGAAATTGTCCATAATATTTTATTAGCAAGTCTCCCTTTGTATCTTTCCAATTTGATATTTGTTGCCACTACCAAATGGTAATAGTGCATAATCTTCTTATCTGATTGGTTGAAATTTCATCATTATGTCAACAACAACTCTAATGTCAAAAGACACTGTTCAGAAAATACAATCACTAGAGTCCTCATGACTCAGCTCAGATACACATACTCCCCCATAGAGGAAGTACCAACATCCAGTCCAGAAGAAAGATAAGGCTCATATACCACTGGATGGATGCAACAGTCTGCATCACTTCTCAAAAGTAGACTGTAAAGCTAACCAAATTTCATGAGATGTTTTCAAATATTTTACCTGACTGTACTAATTCTCTAGAAGGGCTGACAAAAGTTCTTATCTAGCAAGTATGTTACACATTAATAGATCTCTTTCATCATTAGTACATGTTTCAATATTATCCTCATCAATGACAGTCTTCTCATTCTTAGTAATCAACCAATAACCTGGTCCTAAACACAGTAGATGTGTCTTCATCTTTTCTTTCCAGTTGTTAAAATTCACTCTATCAAACTTAGGGCTTTCTTTCTTGAAATTCACCATGGATCTCCTTAAGCTGTTAAATTTTTTTTATTTTTTTTAAATTCATGAAAAATATAGTAGAATAGGAACTTAGGATAGTATAGAAGTTAGTATAGGATAAATTGAGTCTTGCGTAGTTAATTCAAGGTAGTATATGATGTATTGATGCTATGGTTAAGAGCGCATAGTATAATATTGTGTTATGCAAGATCGCAAGAAGTTTTAAGTTTTGTAGGTAAGTAGAAACAACTTTTTGGAAAGAAGCGGCGAAGGAATTGAATGCGATGTCAAATTTTTGTGAGATTGAAAGGTTAAAAGGTTATGATCGGTATTATTTGATCATTAAGACAAATACAAGTGCTAAGGAGATCAAAGAGAAGTGATTGAAAGTAGTTTGCAAGGATTTGGTGAAGGATTTTTGTATCGAATCTACGCAAGCCCTAAATCACAGAATCAAGGTATTTTATTAAGCATATCTATAAATTGGTTAAATAATTTGCAGTAGTCATGGATGTTTCATTGATTCATGATGTAAGAGATAAGAATATACCTAAGATCAAAAGGGAACCAATAGAACCCTTGGAGGAAGACCCTAAATTAGCTTTATCATCCATACTAGACAAAGTTCTACACTTAGAGAATGTTAGAAGTTATTTGGGATGCAAGCTTGAAACCCTCAGTGATAGTGAATTTGCCAAAGAATATGAAAAGCTTTACAATCAAGATATGTCATTGAAAGTAGGGTTTGAACACTTGAAAGATAATAAAATCATAAAGTATTCCTTACAGTATGAGTTTGATGATGAAGAATGTACTAAGATAATCCTGACCAAAATTCACAATGGAAAGTTTTGGTTAGATGACAGAGTGATAGATATCAAAAATGACCTAATTCATGAAGTAACCGGTTTATCTAAAACTGGAGTCATTCCATTGAATGAGAATAACATGAGAAAAAAAGTATTAGACAACACAAAATCATCTTACAATGGCAGAGGTATAGTGATTAGCAAGATACAACAGGATGATGTTAGATATTTGTACAAGATCCTTATAGCTAAGTTTTGTGCTAATTCAAGAGAAGCTGACATGGCAGCAGGTTTGATACATGTAGCCTACTTAATGTGTGTTGACAAAGTTCAAGTTGACATGTGTGAAATTTTGAGAATTCAGTTATTTGAGAACTTGGAGAAGATAAAGAAGACCAAGAACTCCCAGTTTAGATTCTCATCATTGATCACTTATATGTTTTTTCATTTGTTAAGAAGATTTCCATTTACAATTGGTGATGATTGGAATGATGGAAATACCACAATGGAAAGGATAAACATAGTATTCAGGAGACATCTTATTGACAAAGTCAATGAGAGTGTAGCATTGGTAATCAAAACATTTCAGAATTTAATGAAAAAAAGATCAAGGATTCCAAAGTCTTTAGTTGAGAAATATAAGAATGAGATATGTTTCATGGTTGATACTGACTTTACATTCACTGAAGTAGTAGAACCTAGAGTATAATTCATAGACCCTCTTGGCTATGAAATTTCTGAAGTTGAAGCATAAGAGTATGTGAGCAGATTGCTTAAGGGAAAGTTGGATATTCACAGTAATAGGTTTGGGACTTTTGAGGATAAATTCAACTCTGCAAAGTCTATCTTAGAAGAGAAACAGTCTAAGAAGAGAGTGGATAGTACAATAAAGAAGATTCTGAAGGACACATGGATGACATAACAAGAATTTATAATTGCTAAGCAGACAACAACAACCATTAGAGATATAGGACAAATTAGTTGCAGAACAACCAACAGACATTCAGTTTAAGGTAAAAGTGGAGGAAGTTGAGAAAGATCAAGAAGTTAGGAAATCCATAAGATCATCCTCATCTACACCTTGTAAAATAATAAAAGAAATTGCTATTGGACTAGGCAAAAGGCAGGAAACATTAGTACCACAAGTACAGAGGAAGATAGCAGAAATAAAAGATGATGAAGATATCCCAGTGAAAAAGCAAACATGGAAACCTAAGATTGAAAAAGTGAATGAACAAATCATACAAGATGGAGACTTTTCTAAGATGAACAAGTATTATGACCTTTATGACTATTCAGATAGACTGAATCTTGAAAATGTAGTTGTGAAACACATGATACAATCTAATAAGAAGTTTGACACAATTCAGGGCAAGATACCTGATGATTTATATGAGAAATTAGTGAACATGAAGAAAAGAGAAACATAAGAAGACAATAAGATCAGAGAAAATCTTGTAAGAAAATTATGTGATGTTAAAGATGAAGAACATTTCAAGGAGATCATGAAAGAACTGAACACCTATTTGAGAACAAAGAAAAGAACCATTTAGATCATGGGAGGAAATTATGAAGAGATCAACAGAGAAACAAAGCAAGTAATAGTCAAAGTAATGACAGCTAGTGTTGAAAGACACTCTAGTGCAGTAGGAAAAATGAAGCAAGATAAGGAAGCTGAACATTAGAGAATTCCCTCTCCACCAGCTATAAACATTGAAGATGAGTCAATGCATGTGGAAGGAACTAAGATTACTTTAGACAGTGATGATAACCCTTTCAAGAATCTTGAAAATATTGTTGAGAATTCAACTTTTGAAGAGCAGGACCATGCCAGAGAAGAAGAGAAGAGAGATTCAAGGATTGAAGAAGAAAAGGAAATAGAGAAACAAGTAGAAGCCCCTAGTCAAGAAGAAATCAGTCTTACACCTGAGATTGCAAAGAAATCACAGTTTGGATCTATATTTGAAAGTTTTGGAAAGGAAGTTGATGATGATGATCAGATGGAATTGATCACATCTTTGAACAAGATAATTGGGAAGAATAAGAAGGTGAAAAGCCTTGAAGGATCACTGAAGGAACTAACAGAGAAGTTGCAAAGCATTGTGACTACATAGATAACAGAGGCAAACCCACTTGAAAGAGCTAAGAAAATTATGAATGTATTTGATGATGAGTTTACTAACTTATCTGACATAGCTAAAGTGAAGGCACAAGTAGCCTATAAGGCCAAATTACTTCTAGAAATAAGCTAGAATATCAAGAATGGCATCAATAGCCTGTATATCTGTATAAAAGACTTGAGAAGGAACTTGGACAGAGGTAAAACTTTGTACATTCAGTGTACAAAATTTGAGAATCTTGTATCAGAAGAAATTCAGAAGATTAAAGACAAAGAAGCAGAGATTCAGACAGAGGTAAATCTTCTAGCCAACCCCAATGTGAAGATATTGGACATTGAGAAGAGAATCAATAGGATTAATGATGAAATAAGGATTCTATTTGATGACAAGGATAGGAAATTGAAAATATTCACTCTTCTAAGAGAGCATATTTCCATTAAGTTAAGTATTGTTGAAGGACAATTGGAAGAATGTATTTCGTCAAAGACATCTTTTCAGAAGTTTAGTTTTGCAAACCTTCAAGCCTGTGAAATAGCATCTTATGGATTGTGTGCACTACTCACTGTTGTAGACACCATTAAGAAGGCATGGGAGAAGGAGATAGAGAGCATCAAGATAAATTTTGTAGATTGTGTTGCAAGCCTACCAACTCTGCAATATTGAATCAAGGTATACACATTTTTTGAGCATAGTTTTGGCACCCTTTTTTTGTCATTATTGTCAAAGGGGGAGAGATATTTAGTAGAAAATTGTTGTATATGATAAGAATGTATATTCTTAGGGGGAAGTACAGGATATAGCTAAGATATATGGAGTTATAAGGATAACGGATATATATTTTTGTTATGGCCACAATTTTGAGTTTTTGAAGTGTTATGACTTAGCCAATTTTCTCATATGTTGCCACCAATGACAAAGGGGGAGATTGTTGACAATTTGGCTTAGTTAGATACTTAGATGTTGTCATTATGGCAACATATGATCTACATGAAGATTGCATATGATAGAGATAAAGTATGATAGAGTGCAAAGCAAAATTATCTAAGTATGAGATAGTGTTTTTTCCAGTGTACCTGGAGATAGTTTTGATTAGCGATGATGATTGGAGTAAGTTCAATGCTTGCACACTTGAACATAGATACTATGATGACTATAGAAGACTCACCTGAGAGAGAAAGTCAGTACAACATGTACAGAAGAAGTTATGACAGTTTTACCAGAGATAGTGTCTAGCTGACAGAACAAAATATGAAGACAAAATTGGTAAAGAGTTAAGGGATTATTTTGTTTATCAAAATAATGTCTTAACAATATAAAGGGATGACATCCTAGGTTTTAACCCTTGGGTAAATATGTATTTTGTATAATTCTTTTGTTAAGTCGACTGTAAGAGTTATTAGTCTTAATAACTTGTATAAATATGAGGCATTTGTAAATGCAAAGAATAGACAAGCAATTGTAATGATATAGATGGTATAGAAAACATATAGCGAAGAGATATTGATGTGAAGTTGTGAAAGCAAGTAAGCAGTATAAGGTTATGTACCTTGCCATATTTTGTAATTAGTAATCATTGTACATTACTTGTTTGGGTAGTGGGATCATCTAGTAATCATATTTTGTACTACCAACTCTTAGCAGGGTTGAGGCTTCTAACAAGGCCTAAAGTCCCTTAATCAAGACTGAGACACTATATGCATGTAATAGGCTCCTAATAGGGTCAGCATCCTTAACATGATACTTTTGATTAGTGGATCTTTGTGGGTACCATCCCCACCGGGGTTTTCCCTTGGCTAAGGTTTCCTCAAGAACAAATAATGTGTTATGAGTTCATTTGCTTTACTGTTATGCATATTCTTTAGTTTACTATGTTATGCATGTATCAAGTTAATCTGTTATATCCATAATTGGGCAAAAGTAAAAGTTTGTAGAATACTGATTCACCCCCCCCCTCAGTATTCCCTATTTCTAACAGGTAAACCATTCCTTCTTGTGTAACCATGTACCAACTACCATAATAGACCCAATTGGAT
Organism: Chamaecyparis obtusa; assembly: GCA_027943335.1. Taxonomy (NCBI): domain Eukaryota; kingdom Viridiplantae; phylum Streptophyta; class Pinopsida; order Cupressales; family Cupressaceae; genus Chamaecyparis; species Chamaecyparis obtusa. The sequence continues at coordinate 931,497 of BSBK01001812.1, read as the reverse complement.
ACCATAAACCATCATCATCTACTTGATGGCATATCAACTTTTTCTTAGGTTCTACACATCGAGCTAACCAATACTCCATCTACTCTTCATTATCCTTAGGTGCAACAACAATATACACATGTCATGTAAAACAAAATTAAGTACATGCATAAATAAAACTTGTTTAAAAATTTATAATTCAAATATAATCATAAATTATATGCCATACATGTCACTAATATAATTTAAAGTTTTACAATAAATTGAATTAAATTACCAGGTTGTATGAGGTCTGAAACATGATCATAATCTTCTGATGCAAATGCATGATCTTATGTCTCACTAGGTGTTAAGGATTTTTTGTTGCCATTCATCAGCCCATTCCATATTCTCGCATTCTTCCCATTCACCTGCAACACAAAATTGACAAAAACATGCAAACTCCCTAGTCCATATAGTCCAAGTGTTAGAATTAGAACTCCTAAATTAATATCATTTAGCCGATCCACTAATTGTATCATAATCATATCTTGAAAGGATATTCTTCTCTTCAAATAGCCTGAAAAATGTCTGATTGTAGAGTTCTGACTTGATCTTGTGGAAAAACTTATTTTACACCATTCAACAATTGCACGTGCATTTTTAAATTTTGATTTTTTCTCAAATTTGAGTTACTCTCTACAAATGGCTCTCTTAACACATGCATCGACACCATCATGTTCTCCCTTCCTGTGTCCAGCCTAAAAAAAACTCCAAATATATTGGATATTTATTTTCTTGTGTCCTACTTAACCATTAAAACATTCTAGCAGTCTTGAATTGCCCTGTGCAATTATCTGACCATATTAGATATTGTGTTATATGAATTTCTCTCTCCCTTAAATTTTCATAAAAGGTCTTAAAGAAATATTGGAGAAACTTTGATGAGTGAAATTTATTATCACTCATATAGAAATGGTACTCTCAATATTTTTTGATCCTCTTCTATACTATTAGGTGCATGCTTATAGACAATATGAACAAAGATTGTTACTTGCATTGAATTATAATATTGTGGTTGGATCTCATCTTGTGGTGCAAGTGTGTAGTTCTCTGCAAAGTCAATGACTGAAAGTATACTACCAATTGGAAATGTATTCTTGCATATGCATCAAGCCATCTAGAATTTTGAATTCATTCATAAAAGCATGAACACTAACTTTTTTAGTTATTAGATCACACCATTTTCCAACCTTTCCATCCTTCAATGGATACTCAATAGTTTTAAATCTTTGTACAGGTCAACTAATTGTTGTCCAAAATCAATTGAAATATTTTCATGCAAACATTCATCTAATAATGTAAGATTTCCACATACACCATAAACACATACATTCAAAAGATAAAATTGCTCATTAGGTGGGTTACAAAAAAAACTTGATATAAACTCCTTTACAATTTGAGGTGGTATATTTATACCACATTCCTGTAACATTTCATTAGTATGCATGGTATAACGTATAGATCAAAAAATAACATAATAATAATGAAATTGAACATGAGTTTTGCAACAACAGGTGACTCTTTCCTTATTAATCCTTACATACCATGGTTTACATTTTTCAAAAAATCTTTGACTAATACTAATAGTTAACACCTTATCATCCATAATTTTTTATACAATTCGGTTTGAGTCATATCCAAAAGGTGTTTTGGATGTGGATCACAAAATTTTGAACCGAATCTTAATTTAAGAACATCTTCGGCATTAGGGGATACTCTTGTATTATCATGCCAACATTTTTCAATCAAAGTTTTGACTTCACCAGTAAGTTTTATGTCAGACCTCGGGAGTCTGCCACTGAAGGTCCATAAATAGTTTTCCGGATCACTTTCAAAGTTAACTCTTCTCTTTACATCTCTTGTTAAAGTTTTATGATGAATATTAAGATATTCACTTATGTTTGAAATCATTCTTTTATCAGTAGTAGTTTTATTTACTAAAGCTATTGTTATTGCTTGTCATGCTGTATTACTATCTTTAGAATGATTTTTCTTTTCGATTGTGTCAAAGGTACTAGCAATAGTTGATACAACTTGTTTTAGAGACTCATCCTTCTTCTTGGATTTCACATAAATGCTTAACCTCTTCATCACTTTTCAAATTTTAGACATTTTAATTAATTGTAACATTAGTTGACATTGAAACCCAAATTTTTTATTATAAAAAATTTGTCTAAACAATCTAGTCACGTGTGTCCTAATATGTCTCCATGAAACCAAACCACGTAGATTGTCTAGCACATCACTTTTTATTTGAAATTGTTCATTCATTTCATTATCATTCAAAGAAGTTTCTTTCTCAATTGATGTTTCTATGTCTACATCCACATTGTTAATTTCAATTTGAATTGGTGTTTGAATTTCACTTTCAATTGGGGTTTGACTTTTAGTTCCTTTATCATTATGATTAACATTACTAATTTGTGAAGTTTGATGTGCAATTAAATTTGTTACTCTATTTTCAGGAATAAAATTTAGATCATTTATATTGTAACCTGCTTCTAGAAAATGATGAACTTCTTTATTAGAACAAGTTACATTTGACTGTGAAGAGATACTTGTATCCAATACTTATTTAGAAGATGCACCTGAATTTTCTTCTTCAACCTCTGCATCCATCATGGTGTTTTCATTGTTTTCCTCTTCTTAAACAATTGTTGAACTCGATGCTCCAACATTATTCAGTTTTCAATTTTTTTCTCTTCTTTCTTGTTGTTGTTTTGCCTCCTCTCTATTTGCTGCAACCTCCTCACTTGTCAGAACCTTCCTTAGCCTCTTTCTGCGTTGCTTTGATCCCATGTTTGCACCAAAATTTGAATTCAAATGATTCTCTTCATGTCAGATCCAAAACAAGACAAAAAAGAGAATGTTGATAAAAATATTCTGTCTGCAGTATGGATTAGTCAAAAAAATGATTGAATACTCGTTAATCATTGAGATCAGGCTCACAATTTTATTTTTTGGCTGTAACGACTCTTTAAAAAATGGGCACCCATTATTTAAATGAAATGGGTGCCCTTTTTAAAATTGGGTGCCCGTTTTGTATTCAACGGTCCAAATCGAAACGGGCACCCATTTTTTGAATTTAAAAAAATAGGTGCCTATTTTGTAAAACTATGAGCAGGAACCGTACCCGTTGCCTTGGTTTTTGGTTTGGGATAGGCTTGGTGGGACCAAGCCTATGTTTGGCTCTGCAAAAATATGGCTAAGGCATTACAATATAAAATTTATGCCTTGCCATAATTTTTTGGACACCTTCCCAAATGAATTTTTTGATGAAATGAAAACCCATTTTAGTTCTTATTTTACAAATTTTAAAAATATAAATTTTATAGTGATATGAGAAAGTTTAGTATTTTTACAATATTTATTAAGCCAATGTGGTACCTAAACTTGAAATACTAATGCTAACTAAAATTTTAATAACTTTTTTGATTTTACATTTTTTGAAAAATGAGTTATATGACATCAATCTACATAGAATTTTCTTCAAATTAAAAAAAAATATTGAAAAAAAAGTGAAGTTATCATTGAATTATGGTGGTCGTACATTAGAGGTTTTAAAAATGTACTTTATAGTTAATTAAAAATTAATAAAAAAAAGATAAAATATTCTCATCAATCTTCAGTGTTTTAGGTACCTTTCCCCAGAAGGATTCACAAAAAATATATTTATTTACTTCAAAAAAGGGTGGCCATATACGTGTGTGGTGTGGTCCTGAAACATACATTTTGAAAAAGTGGTTTTTAAACATGCCTACTAAAATTAAATTTATATCATGTGGGTATTGAAATAAATTATATATTTGAAAAGTAGACTTTGAGCACTAAATTTTATATTACTTAAGTTTTTCGAGATTCAATCTTTAAGTGCCTTTATATGACATCAATCTACATAGAATTTCCTTCAAATTAAAAAAAAATATTGAAAAAAAAGTGAAGTTATCATTGAATTATTATTTTTTGATCGGTAAGTTATCATTGAATTATGGTGGTCATACATTAGAGGTTTTAAAAATGTACTTTATAGTCAATTAAAAATTAATAAAAAAATATTCAATAAAAAAAAGATAAAATATTCTCATCAATCTTCAGTGTTTTAGGTACCTTTTCCTAGAAGGATTCACAAAAATATATTTATTTACTTCAAAAAAGGGTGGTCGTACACGTGTGGTGTGGTCTTGAAACATACATTTTGAAAAAGTGATTTTTAAACATGCCTACTAAAATTAAATTTATATTATGTGGGTATTGAAATAAATTATATATTTGAAAAGTAGACTCCGAGCACTAAATTTTATATTACTTGAGTTTTTCGAGATTCAATCTTTAAGTGCCTCAAATTTTGACATCAATTGATAGAAATTTTGAAAAACAGGGAAAACACTTCCACTTTTTGCCCAAAAGTGGGACTCAACTTCTTGTAGCCACCCGAATAATCACATGATCTTACCAATACGATTCTCATGATGACAACAGATTTTTTGAAAATAATCAATAAATGTTTTCTCCTCTTTGAATTCCTCTATGAAATTTTTTATTAGGTGAGTAGTAATGTCTTCCTCATCACTCATTGCATACATAATCTGACCCAATCTATTGAACATATTTGTTGCAATGTCCTTAATTTCTCACATGCCTAGAAATTCTAAAGCATAATGTCAACATATGATGTTCAAACATGTAATATTGATGCATTCTACATAAAAAGTGACTTATACACATTCTTCAACCATGCCCTACGCACATGCCAAATACATAAAAGTATTCAACAATCAAGGGATAATCTACAAGTTACATTATAAAATGTCATAAGTAGTATTGGAACAATATTATTTTTTAGTATTTAAAAAAAACAAAAAACTTTTATAAACTAAATATTAAGCAATAAAAACCTAATTGCCTCAATCTCAACACTAGCATCATCTGTCATGAATACATTAACATGCCAATCTTCTTTGGACTCTTTTCCTCTTTTGTAAACTTCACTTAGGCATTCATTTATATCCTCAACTTTATTTCTTGAAGATATTACCCACGCAACAGGAGCACCAGCCTCTTGCTCATCGAATACAAGCAAGGTATATAACTCATACTGCAGATGAATAAACCCTATCAATAAATATAATATATTTATGAAAAAGCATATAGATTAGAAGTATCAATGATAAATTTATGATCCATAGATATGGGTAGCAATGTTTTACTTACACCATATTTATTTGTAGAGAATGTGTAATCCATTGCAATGAGTGAGTTATGTGAATGTTTCACCATCATTTCTTGCATCCATGATGTTTGGATGCCTACAAAAAATGGAACATCTTACATGTTTTTTGGCCTCTTATAGTAGAAAAAATTATCTTTCTCCTCTGCATGCCACAAGCTTACACTTTATGCATCATCTTCATTTTTCTGAGATTGAAGGGATCACACTTTTTCCATGCATTCAATACATCTTTTTCTCAACAAAAATGTGTCCCTTTTATTCATCAACTTAGTTAGACCACGATCTAAGTAGTGTTGTTCACATATTGTGTCAATTTTGTCACCCATTAGTAATAAAGACTCAATATAAGATTTGCATTCATTTGATAACCTTGATGCAAAATTGCTCCTTGGATCACTAGCAAGATCATCCTTTCCATGACAAAACTCACCATTAGCATCATAATGGGCAAACTCATTATATTTAATTATAGCAACATCTGGTCTACCATACATAACCCTAACTAGAAAATGAGCTTGACAACCCCTTTTTTGGGTAAATCTTCATAACCTTTCCATGTTTTGAGGTTTTTTTCTATTGTCCTTAGGGCCAAAAGCACACCAATAGCTATGTATACATGAAAAAAATGTATTAATTGACATGATAAATATAAATTATAAAATATGACATGTTTAATTATTGTATTAAATATAGCCAAACCTTGAGTATGTCTTTGTAGTGTGGCTAGTAGGGTTGTCTGAGTTGGACTCTATATGCTTCTTGCGTACAAAGTATGTCTCTGTACTATCCAACAAACCTTCCCCTTTGATAAAGTGAGGGAACCTTTCAAAATAGATTGCAACACATAAGTCCATTTCACCACCATCTCCAATAGGTGTCAATGCAAGATTATCACTTGAGGAATAATTTCCTTGGTTTGGAATATCTTGTACACCTAGTTCGATGAGTGATTCCCATTTATTCTTTTTACCCATTCTAAGCAATATTAAAATAATTAGTGACCCTCTATCCTATTCAAACATGTAGGAATAATATATTAATTTTTCTAATCACTCCATAGTATAATTCTCTTTACAAGGTGTTCACACTTTCTTTTGACTTCAAAAATAATATTAGAATATAGTTCCAAGGCATATTACGTAAATCATAGAAATAAAGTAAATAAAAATCAATTTAACAATATAAAAATACTTGACAATAATGCAAGGTGGACTATAATGAGCTGACTATAGTAATGAAAGAAACTATGATTTTGAGATTTTTTTGGTTTAAAGATATGTCTTCTAATAACAATACAATACTTAGCTATATGACAATTAAAGATGGAAAAATAAATCTTTAAGGGAAAACTTTGAAAATTTTAAGACTATGACTTTTAGGTGAAACCTTAATTTTAGCTTTGTTTAATTTTTATGTAATCTAATTTGACGGAGATCATTTTCTTTCTATGTTTTTTCTATTATAATCTCTTAAGTGTAATTGTTGATATTGTTCAACATTTGAGCATAAACCTAAGTTTTTTAAAATCAAAGCAACTCTTATTCAAACATCGAAATTTTACATTTATTTAACATACAAATATTAAGTAACTTGAACTCAATTTAGTATTTTAATATTTTGATGTTGATAATAGATATGATGCTATCATTACAATTTTATAGTTTTTTGTTATTTCTATGATACTATGTAGCATTCTAATCTTAAAAAATTATACTTGAATCATTAAAATAATAATCTAATACTTTTAACTACTTAATATTTGAACTAATTAAGCATCTTTTAAAAACTTGCATCATTTATGTAAACAATAAAACATGTAGCTCTAGGTGGGCCATCTTGCATGCTATCACTTATCACTCCCCACACATGTTATGAGTCTATTATGTTGGCACTAATAAAGGTTGTGTACTTAACATAATAGTCCATAATTGCATAGTATTAGGTTGTGACTGTTTTTGTTATTTTATATTGAATTGTGGTCCTAAGTTTATTTCTTAGATGTTATAACTTATTATTGATTATAGTTAATTTCACTGATGGAACATTCTTCTCAAATGGTATAGGAACATTCTCTCTTAATTTTTAATTTTTAAATTATCTCTTGCCTTCCCTTCAAATTCTATGCATCATTAAATAAATTAATATGCATACAAAATTAAGTAGTTTATGCATGGGACCATGTTGTATTGTATTTGATTATTGAATAAATTTATATAAAGTATTTCTTAGCTGTAAAATGGAGGATACTAATTAGTATCTCCATTCAGACCAACACATAATTGACATAGGAATTAATTTGGTTTATTTGTATGGCAAAGCCGACCAATGTGGCGAGTTGCTTGCATGGCTGGATTGAGATCTTAACCAATTTTTGGGCAACATAATTCAATATAATTTAATATACAATATAAAAACATTTGAAAAGATAATTTTATGGAATTTCTTAGAAATAAAGTAAATTAATATTAAAAATTGATCAAATGTATAAGAGAATATTTGACAAAAAAAAGTTGATTTATTAAAATTTATTTTATTATCAATGAATTTTCAATGAAATCTTGACAAATTGAAAGAATATTTATCTATAATTTTAGTTTTAAAGTACTCATTGTATCTTTTATACGATTTCATATAAAATAAAGATATATTTATTTTTAAATAATTCAATTTTTACAATTTTATATATATATTTAAAATTGAATTATTTTACACCCTATTAAATAAAATTATATTTAATTCTTATAATCTTCAATCTTATAATATTCCTATTTTATTAAGAGTCACTTAATATACTTTTTATAAAATAAAAGATATATTATTTACTTTCAAATAATTAAATTTTTATAATTTTTTATATATTTAAAATTGAATAATTTTAACTTCTTAAATAAGATTATATTTAATTCTTATAATCTTTAATCTTATAATATTCCTATTTTATTAAGAGTCACTTAATATACTCTTCAAATCTCAAAATAAAAGACGTTAAAATAGCTACTTTGAATATTAATCTATTATAATATTTAAAAGATAGAAATACTCATTTTAATGAAATAAATAAGGATCAAAATTAAATGTTTAATTTAAATTGAGTTTAATGTAAAAAATATTCATTTTGAAATATGGGTGTTTCTTTGACAAGCGCAAACAATTCTTTCATTTTTGGGAGCTATTGTTGATAATCTTGTTTTAATCACAGAGAGGCTTCAAAGCTTGGATTTGATGAGTTGAGTTCAGATGTTTTTGCACAATTAATATGTTTCCAATATTTATCTGTCTTTTAATATCAAATTGTGAAAACAAGACTAAAGCAGTTGTAGTGTGAAAACAAGAGTAAAGCAATTGTAGTGTACCAACTTGGTTTGCCCTGTGTTTTTTGTCTTCTAGATGAACTTGTACGTTGGTCAAATAGCCGTCAAGTGGCTTCCCTCTTTGAATACCCCATAGCCAACAATCAATAAAAAATGTAAGATTTAATAGATTTGGTTTTAATCCTTTTAAAAAAAGTCTTTCATTTTTATTACAGAGAAAAGAAGATTCCATGTACCTTATTCAACCAGAATGCAGGCCCAAAAGATCAATCGTAAAGACCCAGATAGAGAGACTAAGGACTAGACCAGTTGTTTAACAAAATTGTAGCTAAGGTGGTTGATTGTGGTGATTATGTTGATTTTGGTGATTCTGATGAAACATCAGTAGTAGGACAACAAAATAAGCATGCACATCCAAGATGTTCAGTTTCAACAGACTCTAAGAACGAAGCCCTTTTCTATGCGAATGAAGCCTTGCCTTTGGAAAATTTCTAATCAAAGAAGAATGGAAGTTTTGTTTCTGTAAATTTTAAGAAGTGAAAGGTTTAATATTTATTAACAACATCCTGCGCGTAGAATTTGATGCGTAGAATTAAATGCTACCTGCAATGTATCAATTGGAAGGAACTGTTGAGGATTGTGGGTGAGTTGGAGTTGACGACGACAGACAGTACTCCGCTGTAGTTTTGTATGCCGCACTAAGTCATTTGGATGGGAGCTAACTGAAACGGCGACGACAGTACAAGACCATGGGGCATGGATGTATGAGAGTGCGATGGGAGGCCACTATGCATGGTGGGGGGCCTGGGGGAATTTGTCGGCTACATAGCTGACTCCTTGATAGACTTCCCCTACGAAAATGTTCGCAATCAAAAAGTTAAGATGCTTTTGTTGGGATTTGAAATTTCTATATAAAATTTCGAAAACCATAATGCTAGGGTACTCAACTACTAAGTCTTCTTCCTGATAAACTTGTACTGACTAACTTCACTAAACTGATTAGAAGAAGAGAGCACTTGAAAAGACAAGTCAACACGTGGCAAAAAAGGTCAAGAAGTTAGCATAGCTATATAACACCCAAAAATATCTTAATTGTAAAACGCGGAGAACTGTTACGTCACTCCTAGCTGTTTACGGACGTAAAGAACAGCTGGAAAGTTACTTACTTAGCACGAACAACGGTAGCCGTTTGGAAAGTGTGAAACAGAAGACATCATGAGTTCAACACTCTTTCTCTAGCCATTAATTCTGGAGTCGGCGAACACGCGTGTACGACGTATACTCATTCTCACGACGCAGCCTGGAAATTCAATGCCAGATATTATTTTCCCAACGAAGATCTTAAAAGGTGTGGCGGATGTGGGAGGAATTTCAATTCAATTAAGTGCAAGAGTTTCTTGAAATTTGCAAGAAAGGCCTCCAGGCGCTGCGGCGAGCTAGGGTTTGGAGCTTCAAATCGGCTCCTGCTTCTGAATTTTTGGCTTGAATTTCACTGTTTTGGGAAATTTTTACTAGTGGCTCGAATTCGCTTGGTGCAGGTCGGGAACAGATTGTTTGGAACAAGATCGAAGTTCTGGTTGTTTGTTTTCATTCATGAGAATGAGGAGATGGAAATTTCTGGTTGTGGTTTTCATTTATGAGAATGAACAGACGGAAATTCAATATTTGCTTGTATTCTGTGGCTTGAATTTGTTCCCCACTTGCATCAATTGAATTTGAGCCAATGGTAACTGAATTCGGCCTGCTTCTAATGCCGAAGAAACAAACGGCGAGGAGCAGGATGTTAATCGCGTAAGATCTTTCTGTTGAGGTACGTGCTTTTTAATTGCTTGCTTATCTATCGGCGTAACGATGATTTTCTCGTCGAACAGTTGTCTTGAATATTTAGTCATGTTTATAGAACGCTTTCTGTCTTGTAAAGTTTTACAAACGGCGAGAGATTTTATCTGATTGACGGATTTATCTCATTGGCCCTGCCCTGCTCCGATCTTTATTTGCGAATAATGGGAGCGCATCTTGAAAAGGGTATTTTCTAATTTTTGATATTTGGTGCTCTGGTCGTCGTTTTCATTGTATCTTTTCTGCCGAAGCTGATATTGCTGTTACGATTGGCTTATAATAATTAAAATAAAAGGTTTCTGTTTTGCGGCTTGCCTATCTGTGAATTTATTTGCCCGATTCTGTTTCATTTTTTTTAAAAGTTTTTTTTTTCTCGTTTGTAACAAACAACACAGGGTTTTTAAGGTCTCTTCTACCACGAAATCTTCAATAGATTGCTGGATAAGTGGTCAACAAAAAAAGAACGAAAATTAATCAATGAACTAAATAATCACTGCAATTAACATCTACATGCTGATGACGGGTCAATGAACACAGGGTTTGCAAGAAGCTTTCTTGTTCAACAAAATATATAATTGACTATTGTATTAATGTTTTATCTTAGAACTTCACTTCTGTTGTTTTTCTTAGCTTCTGCAATTTCAGATGCTACATTAGATCACCCTTTTTAATAGTCATTAGGGATGCTCACTCACCATAATAGGATTGATAGGGTCTGTAAGACTTTTATAAGTTTGGGCTGGAGGTCGAGCCTTTGAGAGGTATTAGGATAAGCTATATCTTATCCCTGCTTTGTTGTTTGCTAACGAGTAAATGGAAATCATCAATTGAGAAAGGTGATATATGATCTAATGTTAAAATGCCTGTCTGGGTTTTACCATATCTGAAATGAAACTAGCCTTCAATTTAAGGTAGAAGTTTTCATTAACACATGATAATATAATTGAGATGTGTCTGGATTTCTTTTCTTATGTTATTATCTATTTTCATCATTCTATTTACTTCTATCATTCCGATGATGGATCTAAAATTTGATGAAAAAAATTCATGATACAGCTTGTAACACAAATAAATTTGTATTTGATGAAATTGTTAGTAGGCGTGTTTGTATACTACTCATGTTGAATAGTCAAGTGGGCTAACCACCCCGTAATTGGAAAATAGTGAAGCAATTTGTAATTTATTTTTTAATGAAAGTGTTAAGTAATTTTGGAAATTTTCAATGAAATTGTTAGAAAGTGTGTTGTAAGACTTTTCATGTTGAAATTGTCAAATGGGGTAACTACTTACAAATGTAAAATTCTGAAGCATTTTGGGATTTTATTTTGGTGTTTTATTGGGTTTTCTGTTTTCGCCCACGGCTTCAAAATTCAAGGTGGGTTCCCTAGAAAAGAAAGAACCATGTCAATTCAATGTGGGCTTCTTAGAAAAGGTAGAACTATGTCAAAGTCACAGCAAATGGAAAAATCTGGTCAGGGGATCAGGGTTTTTCGTAGCCGTAAGGATTCATTTCCTCCGTGGAGCGTTGAGAGTTGGACTCGTGCATCCCCCAAGAGATTAGGGAATCATGCACTGTAGTAAAAGTCACCAGTGGTTGAAGCCTGTGGAATTGTTATCCACGCCTTGAATTAAAAGAGTAAAAACTGAAATTTGAGTTGTATCGTGACACAAAACGATACAAACAATAAAAGAGTTTTACAGGTCTAACTCTGAAGATATTTTAGGGTATTCTGTTATACCAGGTATAACTCTGGAGTTATTTTATGATACTCTGTTATACCAGGTTAGAAGTTAGTACTCTTTGTTTCTGCCATGATTTTTTTGGTTTGTTGGTATGTTTATGATTATGGCAATACCATCCCCTTGTGGATTTAGGTAACATGCCTAAGACGTTGAGGCGGGCTAGCTAAAATGCCACTTTTTACCTTTTGCCATTCATTTGGGAATGAGAATTCCTCGCGTTGATTTGTTTGAAGTATTGTGTTGATTTAACCTATACCAAGACGGACAAATAGAAACTAAAAGGAATTCGAAGCATATGTTTTCCTGCCGAGTTCTAAATCAATTGCTTGGGTGTTTACTGTTTGTGGACTATACACAAGACTTTTGGCAGCGTCTGGTGTAGCATTTTGAGGAGCAGTTGAAGCAGTTGAGTCATATGCTGCTAATTTATTGGGATCGTTTGAGAATATGCATATTTACTTGGCATCATTTCAGGTAGTTCAAAATATACAGAATTGTGAGTGGCTCACTTAATCTGGTGGTGTAGTTGAAAGGTTTTTAATGAGGTTACTAAGGATCAAGTCTTGCTGAGTGCAAAGTTCCGACATCATAGAGGATGACATCTATGTTCATAGTATCTTAGGGATGAGGCTGGAATCCTAAGAAAAGGGAGAGAATATCTTTCAGTCATTGGCTCTTAGCTTAAAGGAATGAATAATCCTTTAAATGTGGACATTTAGTTTTCGTTGGCTCTTAGCTTAAAAGAATGAATAATCCTTTAAATGTGGACATAATGAATAATCCTTTAAATGTGGACATTTAGTATTCGTTGGCTCTTAGCTTAAAAGAATGAATAATCCTTTAAATGCCTTTTAGTATCCGTTGGCTCTTAGCTTAAAAGAATGAATAATCCTTTAAATGTCCTGAACAAACTTCAGTATATTAAAAAAAATGTTTCAAACTCGGATCTAAAAAGTAACTGAAATTAAGAAATGATAGCCAGGTTGCCCAACTCTCCAACTCAAAAGAATAGGAAAGAGATGATTGTTATGTTTACAGCCTGTTAACTATATTGCCTTGAATCAATTATACGTGCACACTGTATTCGACTCTACTGTAGCTGAAGCTGTTCTCTACAATGCATCAAATCATTTAAGAGTACTCTAATTTAGCGGTACACTCTTCACCGTCGGCTTCGTTAGAAGGTAAGCTCAGTTGAAATTATAATTTTTAGTGATTTTCTAAGAACCATAATGATTTTACTCTCCAACCGGCCTAGGCATTAATCATACTTTCACCATTTGAATCTGGAGTTCTCCTAGTCCTTTACAGCTCAAGTTCCCAGCGGGGTTGATTATTGCACCTTTTATTAACAACCGCACTATGTGCAACTTTTCAATAATTTTACCTCTGCATTCAGGGCAGGATGTACATTGACGAAGTTCTATTTTACCTGGTCATCTTGGTACAAAGGTGTTTACCAAAACGAGTTCATTATTCGCCCTTTACCAAAATGGGTTATAGCACGTCCACAGCGCCCATCTGGAACTCTCTTTTTAGTTCCATTTAATGCTATATTATTTTATTTTCTTTCAATCACATTGAGTACACTCAAGTGTGCATAATGTCTTGGGGCCATATCATCTAAATTGCTATTTTGTAGTTTGATTCAAACTTGTCAGCGTTTCCTTTTTCCTTCTTGGTAAAAGTAAAATTTTCAGATGTTATGATCCAAATGTAGTTCGCCTAACGTGAGTAGTATTTTTTTTTAATAAAAAAATTAGATGTCATGATCCCAATGTAGTTTGATCAAAGTGACTAGTATAGTATATTTTTTAATAAAATTTAAAGCAAGTCACGTTCCCTGTTTTTTTCACCCAAATGATGCATATTTCGAAGAAGCTGCTCTTAAAAACTACAGGTGGAAGCTGATCATCAATCGAGTAGTTGATTTTAAGTAATGTTATGTTTGACAAAATTACTTAGAAGAGGAGCATGCTGCCAAATTCGCCTGGGCACAATGGCCTTCGCTGGTTGGTAGCGAAGCTTCTGGTTGGTAGCTCACGGGCTTTGTGCTTTGCTGGGTTGCCTTGCAGGTTTGAACCGTCCAACAAAAAAAAAATTGAAATATATATATTTTAATTTATAAGAAAAGAAAATTGAAAATGAAAATTTTAATAGTTTATTTTAAACTATGAGAAACTGTTTTAAAAATAATAAAATATTTATGCATATAGTCGCCTAATTTTGTCGATTTCGTGAACACTACAAAAAATAATCATTTATTCATTGAAAAACACCAAAAACGCGAATTCTTGTGCACATCATTTTTGTCTTCTACCATTGCTTTGAATTTTTCACTCTTTTTTTTGAGCAGGCTTCATCACTCAACGCTTCTTCAATACTTTTGCCTGCACATGCATTTTTCCTCATCCTTTGAGTCCCCTTACTCGTTGTCCGCAAATAAAAATGTGGTAAATATTACGTTTGACAGTTGAACAGGATGACATTTAAGAATAGAATGATGATTCTAATGATGTAAACACATCTTTTAGGTGGAGATATAATTCAAAACTATTAAGACGACACAAAAATAACAAATTGACTTGAAAATTGAATTGACAAATCTATTAAAAGATTAAATTTGGTTACTTGCAACATGTGATCTAAATTGTTGACACAATTAGGAGACAAATCAATCTTTAAAAATAAAAAAAGACTAGAGATTGATTGTGATTTTAGTATTGAGAATAATGTAAACGATTCTCAAAGTAACAAAAAATTAAATAAATTATAATTTCGCGTTGTAACAAGTGTCCAAAAGAATGGCAAGATACATGTTGGACAATTCATTAAAATATCTTTTTAAAGTGATTACATTATTGATGAGTAAATTACTTTGAAATTTAGGATGGTGCTAATGAGTGAAACCCTAGAGGGTGAAGGTGATGGTTCCTCCTTTGATGTAGATGATGGTGACAAGTTTATGGTGATAGCGCACAAACGCCCTTATGTGTGAAGGCAATGGTGACTCCTTTGTTTTATACCTTGTTGACAATGGGTCTAAATAGGACAATTGATGTAGATGATGGTGACAAGTTTATGGTGATAGCGCACAATGCCCTTATGTGTGAAGGCAATGGTGACTCCTCTGTTGTAGACCTTGGTGACAATGGGTCTAAATAGGACAAAGGTTTTGACATTTTCTTTGATAACATAGAGAGGATGATTGGGGTCATGATCTATTGGAGGAAGAGGATGAGAAGTGTAGTGCTTGTCGTGTTTGCATCTTGTCATGTGTTCATTCTTTTAATTCGGGAGCTAGACTTTTGATATGCTTGTGTGATTCTTTTGATTACTAGTCTACTCTTTTGTCCATATGATATCATTGTTGATGCGCGTACTTGATTATTTAGGTGATTCCGTAGTGATCATATATATGTATGCTAGTGGATGCCATGATGTTGTGCGATGTCTGGATGCATTTATATTTTATAGTGATGTTTTAGTTTCAAGATTAAAATACTCATATTTTGTGACTCGATATACTATCTTATGTGCTTATTGATGGATTTATTGGTTTTCACATACATTATGTTCATGGGATTAACGATATGGCTAAAAGTTAGAGATTTAATATTTTAGTGAGTACGTGATGGACATGTTTATGTTAGATGATTAGTATACATGTTTCCTATGACACATGCTAATGCTTACCTTTATCGTATGAGTTTTGATGGTTGTTTATTATTAGGATTATATTATTGTTCTTATGGATCTTGTCTGATGTGTTTGTACAGAGAGACGAAGTCGCAGTTACTCATTTGTGATATCTACACATTGTCTCGATACCCTTCGTTGTTTGATATAATATATGCACATGTGCTTCGGCTATTATACTAATGTGGACAGGTATCGGGCATTGACTTCACCTGAATTAGCAGGTATGAGCATGCCATATATATATATATATATATATATATATATATATATATATATATATATATATATATATATATATATATATATATATATATATAACCTTGATGGTGGTTAAATATGAAGGTAGCCATGTGGCCAATATGTGCTAGCTAGAATTGTTGTTTCGGCTTTTGGATGACAATTTTTTTCTATATGCTTATACACCTGCCAGTTGCAATTAGGCAACACACGAGTATGTTTGGTATGCATGATTTGGATGTATGTTTTGAGATATTCTTGTGTTGTATTTTAATTGTTTCCTTGTTTGTATGCTCATGTTGTTCAATATTAACCAGTTTGTGTGCTTGGGCATAATTGTCGTAGCCGACTAATTTTTAAGGAAATTTTATCGTATTCAGATTTTAATATTTTATAGTGGAGGCTTTTGTATTTATTTAATTGTTGATAAAGTTTTATGGATATGATGGTTTTATATTTTTACTTGTGTTTTAAGTCATTTCAGGGATTTCATTAAAAAGTGTCTTTTACCTCATTTTGGGTTGATGGGTTTTTAGAAGACATTGCATTTCTTTTATTTTTATTTTTTGCTAAAAAAGGCTTCAAGAATTCAATTTTAGTTGTGAGAGCAGATTTTTTAGGAAGATTTTTTATGGGCAATTGTTCATTGGACTCCTTGGATCGGTTTCTACCCTTCCTCCAAAATTCATTCAATTTGGTGGTGGTTTCTATTTGTTCCAAACTTTTTTGTAATTATTTTGGTTTTGGCTCTTGAAGGTATGTTGAATTCTTCTCGTTGAATTTTGCTTTTGTGAATAGAATTTAGAGTTTTATGTTATTATTGTATGCATTGTATGAGGGTTTTTTTCACATTTTTAGGGCTGGAGCCTTCATTTCTATGGTTTTGGGAAAAGGGGATGCATTTTTGGTACGTGCTTGATGTAAGTTCAAATGGGTTTTGTCAATTTCTTGAGATTTGGAAGTTCAATTATTGATGAATTTTTGGTCTTTTAAGCCCAAATCCGAGTTTTATACACTTGTGATCCTCGAACAATTTCTCCATTGAAAAATTGGTTATATGTGCTTATGTGAGGGTGATGGAAAGCTTGTGAATGCCTTTCTTTCCCATTCCATGATGAGGTCATGTGCTTGCATGAGCATGCTTGTGAATGTGAATTGGCACTTTTGAGTGCTTGCAAAAATCATTGGTATTATTCACACATGGTTGAGACATGTATTTATTTGCTAAGGGCCATGCTGACGATTTTTTTTTGTGTGTGTGGATGTGAGTAACCTCGTTGATTTTCCATGTGTGTGCGCGCTTGAGTGGAGGTGTACCAATTGTGGGAGTGGCTCCCAATGGGGAGACTGGGGCACAAAGGGGTCACTAGGGAAGTCCATTGCAAAGTCCTTAATCAAGTGATAACATAAATAAAATTAATAGGGTAAAATACTTAATTAAGATAAATATGGATATGTGGGCTTGGGTGTACTGGTTGTAGTGGACTTGGGTGTACCAGGCATTGAGATTCCTCCTATGTGCCTTATGGGTTGTCATTAGCCAAGGACGTAGCGGAGATGTGCTAGGATGTAATGGTACGTCAGGCACCTTGTCTCTATGAGAGGATTGATTGGCACTGCATGGGCCACATGGGCATGCAATGAAACTCCCATTCTTGGACTACAAACCCCCTCAGATTGCCTCGTGAGTCAGTGGTCATGTATTGATGAGTTCGTGAAACTTGCACATAATAGACTTGACTTGACTTGTGATTCACCTGGATCTGTGTGAATGTGGCATCTTGGATTCAGTGTGATCATACTTTTGTGGGGTGCATTGTTTTGTGGACTGTTATGTTTGTATACATGTATGTGTATCTTGCTTGTGATGTTTGAGCCACATGGTTATCTCCGTGAGCATAGTGGGAGAGGGCCTGAGGATTCCTTGTGGTAGGGTGGCATTTCCAATTGATGTTGGGGATTAGTCTATAGATATTGAGTGGTTCTAGATGACATTGAAAACTATTTTGGATTTGAGACTCATCATTGTATCTTATTGGATCACTAGTGTAGACACGTATATTACTCTTGTATCTTGGACATATATGGTGTGAATTAGATAGTGTAGTATGCTTTTGGGACTGATATGATATACTCATCTTGGTATTCATGTTTACACATGTTTTGTACTTAGTATGGATATATTTCATTGTTGATACTATGTTCTTAGTGATGTTATCTATGATTCATGTTTCTTAATGTAGCTCACATCCATAATTGATGTTTTAATGATGATTTACTATGAGAATAATATTGCTACAACTTCCTTGAGTGTTCCCTATACCTTCCAGTATTATTATTGGCACCTAGATGACCAAATAGAGGAATTCGAGCACCTAATTCTTTGATTTCTCCATCTTTCCCTAAACTTGTGCATCTATTCCTTTTTTTAGTGCATCTCTTCATTCTTTTTGTGCATCCATTCAATTATCTGGTGCATCCATTCCAAAACTGCGCATCTGTTTCTTGCACACTACACGTGTTAGACTGTCCTAGACTCAAAATGACCAGTTCTTTTGTTGTCTATTTTGGGGCATTTGTCCTTTACAGAGTTGCACATTTATGACATAATATAGCTCTGTTAATGTTGTTCAAATTAGGGTTTGTGATTCAAATTCCCAATGTCTTGTTGATAATTTTGGCATATTTGCTTCCTTGGTTTGGACTCTTGTAGTGTGTTGAATGATTGAAACTTTGAAACGAAACCTTGCCTAAGAATGACCCTGAGGTGCTAGGCATGTCAAGAGACTAGTTAATGTTATCCGAGTGCGTTTGATGTATCTTTTGTGTGGTCTTCACATGACCCTTGGGAACATTAAACTCATCTCCTTGTAGTGCGAAGGATGTTCTTGTAGTCATAGTCCATGTAGACCATTTATGACAATGTTTATGAATGCACTGTGTGTTATGTCAAATCAACCATGACATCATCGTTGCAATGATGCATTGTTTATCAAAAAATTGTTGTGCTTGTATTTCACCTTGTTTTTCATGGGGTCTTTGGTGGAGCATGCCATTTGGTATTAGAGCCTAGGCTTAAACACTAAGAGCTTTGGATTAATGTGCTCACGATGTGTTGTGTAGTTTCTTTTTTGTTACAATGTTTCTTGCATTTGATTCTATGAGTATTAGTTTACAAGATACTAATGAACCTTTGTTTGCATTGAAGGATGCCTCTCACAAACCAAGGACAAGGTAATAGAAGCAAAGGCAAAGATGGTGGGCTCTGTATGGGAACTAGATGTAACCCTTGAGAGGAAGAACCTCAAGAGGATCATCAAGAGAATAAACAACAAGATGAACCTAGGGATATCAAGAATGATGGACTAGGGGAACCACAAGTGGTCAATTTTCTTTAGGAGATTAATGCATGATTGGTTATGGGGGAAGGACAGTCACATCATGAGGGATCACAGGAACAACAGAGTGTCCATGGTAAATGAGAATGGTCTTGTAGCTCTAGTGGATCAAGAGTGGGACATACGAGGGGTCATGAGGATGAGAATGAGGATATCCTCTTAGCTACACATATGAGGGACTTGATGAGGTCTAATCTTCCTACTTTTGATTGACAAGGTAGTAGAATAGAAGCAGAGATGTGGCTTAATGATTTGGATCGGTTCTTTGCTATGCACCCATATAAGAGCAACACTAAGGCACAATGCACCATTATGCACCATAGAGGCTTTGTATTTGGTGTATTAAGGAGTAGAAGCTTAATATTGATATTGCCATTGTTTCATGGGAGTTATTTCTTGACAGGTTTTGAGCTCGATTTTTATTTGATCATTATAGGTAGAAGAGCGCTGACGAGTTTTGTGAATTGATGCAGTTGACCAAATCAGTGGATGAGTATTATCATAAATTCTGTGAGCTTAGGCAATACTCCATCTACCCTCATGATGAGCTCATGCTAGTACAACATTTCATTAGGGGCCTTAATAATTGTATCAGTGGTGATGTATGACTACTCCAACCTAAGACCTTGGAGGCAATAGTGGAGATAGCGAGATTGATAGAGGATAATTTTTCTAGGGGCCTTGGTAGCCAGACATGAGATAAGGCTAGAAATGCTCCTATTATCAGATCTAGTACATGGAGTACTCAGATTTAGTCATACTAGGACACCATCCATACATCCCAGGTCATAATAGTATCAACATGTATAGAGGTCAGCATAGTGATTGACAAACTCAGAGTGTACCATAGAGTTTAGACAAAGCTAGTTCACACCACTCGAGTGCACCCTCAGCAAGACCCAATTATCACGACTGGGTGTTTTTCTTGCGGTCAATATGGACATATAGTTGTCTGTTGTCCCCAGAGGATGACATTTGGATCGAGAAAGACGCAACCTACTTCTAAGCCCACTATAGGAGATGCATATATATCTCATAGGTTATTTCCAATGGTAGATGACTGCAAGGCTGAGCATCAGGGTACCATTGTGGAGACTACAAGTGTGCTTTTGATTAAGTAAAAACAAGTTTTTGGGACCTGATCCCCATTACAACAAATTTACAAAGATATGAGCATTGAATTCCATGGAGACAAAACTATGACAGAACAATCAACAGAGAGATAAGATGACACAAAAAGAGACATATCCAACAAACAAACAAAGACCAACAAAAAGACAACAACAAGACAACAACAAGACATAAGACAACAAAAAACTAAGTGAATTTCTTAAGAAGCTCAGTGGCTTCCAACTCCAGCTTTCTCATCTCAACAACACTCTTGAGATCTTCAACGTCCTTATTTAGCTTCTGAGATTTCTTCTTCGTGCTTGCACGAGTCCTCTTACCAAATCCTGTAATTTCCTCAGAGCCAACATCCTTGTCTCCCTCAACCTCCATAATAACTCTATTTTGATCAGTCTGCTCCAACTCCGCAACTAAAATTTTCAGGTGTTGAGCAAAAGCATTAAGGATTTTGTAGCTTTGTTCTCCAATTTTTATTAGACATGGTCTCCAATTTTTAAACCCTAGACATCATTTCCCTAAAGTTCTCATCATTGTTGTTCTTGAGGGTTTCAACATCCTTCACCACATGTGCAATATCCTCTAGGGCCGAGGCTTTTTTAGTGACCGTCCAAATTTCATTAGCACTACCTAAAGTAATGCTATTGTCCTTAGCCACATCAAAGGTCTTTAAGTTATCTAGCTTGCTGTAGAGGGCCCTTTTCTTGATATTAATCTCCTTAACCTCATGAAAGATCCACCTAATGAGCCTATCAAAGTCCATAGTGCCTTCCTTAGCCATTTGCAAAACACCCATAAAGGGCTCCCTATTATATCGGTCCATCTCACTTAGATCAGTAGCTTCTCTGACATCCATATCTTTCACTTCCAACTCCTCGGAACTCGCAGGGGAAACATATACCTCCTTATGAAACTCAAAAATTTTCAGTTTGTTGTCTCTAAGGGTGAGATTCACAAGTTTCTTGGTGGTCAAAGAAGGCGGAAGAGCCTTATCTTTACCCACCTGAATAACAAGGGAGCCACCTCTGCTTTTATGCTTCTTAGGAGGAGGGATCTCCACATTAGTATCCCATCCATCCTCCACATATTCTTCTCCATTCAGGCGAGGGATTAGAAACCAAGGAGCCTTTACACTTCCCGTCCTTAGGGTTCTTGAAAGGAGTATAGGAACCCAAAAATTATTCAACATCAATGTCCCAACCATCATCATCAACTTCCTCCATTTCAAGCTTCTCATCCTCCAAATCAACATTACCCAACACATGATGTTCAATAACAGTAGGCTTAAAATGTTCATAAATTAAGAGCATAAGCCCTTCATGAAGAGTAGGGTTATCGTAGGGGTTATCCCTGAAATCATCAATGCTAGCATTCATTGAACATAATAGATAATAAGTAAAGGAAAATTTGGCATCATTTCAAAAATGGTTAAGTAAAACAAAATGGTACCCATATTCCCTCGTAAACCTACCATCAAGGGTAATATACTGCATAATAGAAAAAAGAACTTGTCTCCATACTAGTTTGATAGCCCTAAGCGCATAGTAGGTCTTATTTATTTTGACAAGCTTCTTTTTTCATCTTCTTCTTTGGGGAAGAGCTTAACAATTGAGACAATCAACTTTTTGTCTCTATAGAAGTTCATTCCTTCTAAATGCAACCCTGTAACCTTTGCAATAACCCCCTCGTCAACTTTGACAATCCTATAAGTGATAGTGATTTTTCCCTTCTTCCACTCCTTGAAAATTTTGGGAACAACAAGGTTCTGACCATGGAGACACTGCGTATAGTCAGTAAGATTACCTCTGCTAAGAAGATTTCAAACCATAGGTTTAGCCTTCCATTTAGCACAATATAGAGGCTCCATTATCTTCCTATCCCCTCCCATGCTAGCTTTCTGAGTTTGTTTCAAAATCTCCCAATTTCCACCTCTGTAATTCGAATGAAGCATAATGAATCCTTAGAGACTAATGTTCATAATGAAAATGAAGGCACTGAACACCCATAAAACGTGCAAAGCCAATTCATAATTATTAACCACCCTATCGAATGGACAACTATCATAATTGCCGATATCGCAACTCTTAATTTTTCCGTCATTGGGACTTGTGGAGATTTTGCCCACTTTTCCATAGGTGCGATCATAATTAAGAATGGATTTTGTCTCAATATTGAAAGACCCTTCACCCATTGACATCAACTTTGACACTAGCATTAGCAGGCCCTTCCACCATGCCATTAACTTCCTAATAGGCATGCAAAATATGACATTTATGAAAGGTTTTTGTAATGTTTATAGAAGCAACAATTAAGTTATTAATAGTCCAAGTGGCAATGCTTTCGCCTTTGAGGCAAATGATGATATTTTTAGAGTCTCCCTCAATCTAGACCCTATGAAACTTGATATCTTTAGCAAGGATTAGAGGCTGATAAGTTCCCATGGCCTCAACAAGATGGTTGGTCTAAGATAAGCTCCCAGACCCTACTATAGGTGTGTTGCATGGGAACACTATCTTTGTTTTATTTGATTCTGGTGCATCTGACTCCTTTATATCCCCCTCTCTTGTGGAACGATGTGGGCTAGTGACATTAAGGAAGGCATATAGGTGGCAGGTAGAGTCAGCTATAGGTTCTAAGGTGGTAGTAGATTCTGTAGTGAGTAGTTGTGAGTTGGATTTGGGGACCGTTGCCACCATAGTTGACCTTTGTGTCTTACCTTTGGGATCATATGGCATTGTTTTGGGCATGGATTGTCTAGCCTCTCATCAAGCTTGTATTGATTATTGATGGACGTTGGTTCAATGTGTGGATGATTTAGGGAGGAGTGTAGAGTTGGTTGGGGTCAAAGACCCATCTCCCTTTGCATGATCTCAATAATTAAGCTAAAGCAGTGTATGAGGAAGGGATGTTAGTTGTTTGTAGTATCTCTTAGAAATTTGGAGGAAGGTGATTCAGGGAGAATCTCTACATGATCACCCACATCCTCGTGAGTATGCAAATGTTTTCCCCAACAAGATTCTAGGAATGCCACCTAAGCATGACATTGACTTCTGTATTGAACTTATACCTAGAGAAAAACCTATCTCCCAAGCACCCTATCACATGACCACTTAGGAGTTGAGTGAGCTTAGGTTTTAGTTGGAGGATTTGTTGGCCAAGGGCCACATTTTCCCTAGTGTTTCACCTTGGGGTGCACCGGTTATATTTGTGAAGAAGGATGTACCACTCCAGTTATGCATTGATTAATGACAATTGAATAAGGTAATAGTGTAGAATATGTCCCCTTTGTCGAGGATAGATGACTTATTTAATTAGATGAAGGATACTAGAGTGTTGTCCAAAATTGATCTCAAGATGGGGTGCCATCAGTTACATATACATGAGGCTAATATCCATCGTACTACCTTTCGTACACATTATGAACACTATGAATTCATGGTTGTCCCATTTGGGTTAACTGATTCTCTTTCTGTATTCCTTAGGTTGATGAATGGTGTCATCTGACAATATTTGGATTGATTTGTATTGGTGTTTCTTAATGATACTCTAGTATATTATATATCCTTGGAGGAGCATGAGAGCCATTTGTGACAGGTATTGTAGTGTCTCTGAGACAATCAGTTGTATGATAATTTGTAGAAGTGCAAGTTCTTCTAGATAGAGGTGAGATATTTCAGACATGTTATTTTTGGAGAGGGTATCACCTTATATCCCTTTAAAGTTTAGGCTATTCTAGAGTGGTTTGTGCCAACCAATGTGGTAGACGGTCGTAGTTTATAAGTTTGGTGAGATACTATTGCAGATTCATGAAGGACTTTTCTCGATTGGCACACCCCATCACTTCTCTTTAGAGGAAAGGGAAGATTTTTTTTTTGTCAAAGCAGTGTGACTGCATTTCGGACACTTAAGGTGCAATTGACTAGTGCACCTATCTTAGCAGTGCCAGATCATTTTGGTGATTTTTTGGTGTGCACAGATGCATCCTTAGAGGGTATTGGGGCATTTCTTATGCCTGAATGATGAGTTGTGGCATATGAGTTCCCTAAGCTCAAGGAGCATGAGTTGAACTACCCCACCCACGAATTGGAGTTAGTTGTAGTAGTCCATGCACTTACGTGTTGGAGACATTTCTTGTTGGGCCATTGGTTTGAGGTGCACAATGATCATCGCAGTTTACAATATATTTTCACTTAGTTGAACGTGAATGCCCATTGACACCATTAGATGGAGTTCTTATGTGAGTATGATTTTGATGTTCATTACATTAGGGGCAAGGAGAATGTGGTTGCAAATGCCCTAAGTATGAGCCACAAGGTTTTAGTTTTGACTCTTAGTGTGCATTGACATGGTCGTATCCTTGAGGACCTTCTTAGTGACCCATTGTAACGAGAGGTGAGAGAAGATTTGAAGTCAAACAAGATGTTAGAAGGATGATTTGCAAGTATTTCCGTGGAGATAGGAAAACTTTTGTGACATCATGGTTATATTTATATACCTTTAGTAGGTGATTTACGTGCTTTGATCCTATTTGAAACACACCGTGCACCTTATTTGGCCCATCCCAGTGTCAAGAAGACGGACACTGACCTTAAACAATTATACTTTTGGACTGGTATGAGGCAAGATATCATAGAATTTATGGCTAGATGTCTTGAGTGTTAGATAGTTAAGGCTAAGCATCATCATCTTGTAGGTCTTTTGTAGCCTTATGTGATCCCTAAGTAGAAATGAGACACAATCTCCATTGATTTTATTGTTGGGTTGCCTATGTCATCTTGTCATCATGATGCCATTATGATCACAGTAGAAAAATTGTCCAAGGTATCTCACTGTTATCCTATGAGATCCACATATATTGCATTGGTTTTAGCTTAAGTGTTCATGAAGGCCATGGTTATATTTCATGGTATACCTTAGAAGATCATCTTTGATAGAGACCTGATGTTCACTTCAACATTATGTACATCACTCCAGCATGTGTTGGGTGCACAACTCAACTTTAGTTCATCCTATCACCTTGAGATAGATGGTCATACTGAGAGGGTTAATAAGGCCCTATAAGATATGTTATGTATGTATGCAATGTATTAGCAATCTCATTAGGAGGACTACATGTACCTAGTACAGTTTGCATTCAATAATGGGTACCATAGTTCTCTTGGTATGTCACCATTTCAGGTATTGTGTGGGAGACCATGTCACACTCCCTTGAGTTGGGATCATTTAGATGCTTCATGAAATGTAGCAATAGGTTGTTTGTATTCGTGAGCACCTTGTAGTAGCACATGATCGACAAAAGAAATATGTCAACACTCATAGAATGGGCTACCAATTTTTAGTTGGTGATCAGGTGTTTTTGAGAGTACATCTGCGAAAGAGCCCCATTTTTTATGGGAAATTCTCTAACCTTGCATCGTATTTTGTCAGACCATTTTATATTATAGAGAGGATTGGTCCAATTGCTTACCACTTGGCATTGTCATGACCTAGCCTATTCTGCATCCATGACATATTTCATGTTTCTGTTCTTAGGTAGTATATTCTTGATGTGACCCATGTTATTGATTGGGATGCCTTGCAAGTTGAGGATGGACAACTTTCCTTGGATCTCATTTGTATCATTCAAAACCGAAGGCTAACCCACAAGGTTCAGGACATAGAGAATGTAGGGGTCCAGGAGGACCCGAATGAGGAGGCCTTTGCCACTTGGGAGGATTATACACAGTTCAAAGAATTATACCCTTATTTGTTTGTGAGATTTTAGGAGTAAGCCTAATCCTTGGGGGGGAGGGGGGTGGATGTAGTGCCTTCCATGTTTTCATCTTGTCATGTGCTCATTTTTTTGGTCCGAGCTAGACTCCTGATATGCTTGTGTGATTCTTTAAATCATTGATCTATTATTGTGTCCATATGATATCATTGATGATGTGAGTAGTTGATTATTCAGGTGATTCAAAAGTGATCATATATGCATGTTGTGTATGCTAGTGGATGTCATGATGATGACTGGATGTATTTATATTTTACAATGATGTTTTGGTTTTGAGACTAAAATACTCATATATTTTGTGACCTGGTATACTATCTTTTGTGCTTATTGATGGATTTATTGGTTTTCACATGTACTATGTTCATGGGATTAATGATATGGCTAAAGGTTAGAGATTTGATATTTTAGTGAGTACATGTTGTGACGGACATGTTTATGTTAAATGCTTAGTATTCATGTTTCTTGTGACACATGCTAATGCTTACTTTTATGCTATGAGTTTTGATGATTGTTTATTGTTAGGATTATATTATTGTTCTTATGGATCCTAGTTGACGTGTTTGTACAAAGAGGGATGAAGTTTTAGTTACTCATTCATGAGATCTACACAATGTCTCGATCCTGTTCACTATTTGATATTATATATGCACATGTGCTTCAACTATTGTACTAATGTGGATAGGTATCAGACATATACTTCACCTGAATTGATAGGTATGAGTGTGCCCAAAAATATATATATAATAACTCCAACAATGGTTAAATATGAAGGTAGTCATGTGGCCAATATGTGTTATCTAGAATTCTCGTTCTGACATTTGGACAATATTTTTCCTCGATATTCTTATACACTCGCTAGTTGTAATGAGGGAATGTACAACTATGTTTCGTATTAATGATTTGGATGTATGCTTTGAGATATTCCCATGTTTTATTTTGATCATTTTCTTGTTCATATGCCCATGTTGTTTATTATAACCAATTTGTGTGCTTGGGCGTAGTTGTTGTAGCCAGCTAATTTTTAAGGGAGTTTTATTGTATTAGGATGTTAATATTTTATATTGGGGGATTTTGTATTTATTTAATTGTCGATAAAATTTTATGGATATGATGGCTTTTTATTTTTACTTGAGTTTTAAGTCATTTGGGGGATTTCATTAAAAAATGACTTTTACCTCATTTTGGGTTAATGGGTTTTTAGAAGAAATTGGGGTTTTTTTTGTTTTTTTTTCCTAAAAGAGGCTTGGAAAATTCAAATTTAGTAGTATGGGCATATTTTTGATGAATAATTTTTGTGGGAAATCATTCATTGGATTCCTTGGATCAATTTCTACATTCCTCTTAATTTCATTCGATTTGGTGATGGTTTCAAATTTTTCTAAATGTTTTTGTGATTATTTTGGCTCTTGAATGTATGCTGAATTCTTCTCTTCGAATTTTTCTTTAAGAATCCATTTTCGTGCTTGAGATTGATCTTGATCTTTAACTTATGAGATTCCATGGATGAAATTTGTAGATTTGTGAATAGAATTTGGATGTTTTATGTTATTATTTTATGCATTGTATGAGGAGGGATTTTTGCACATTTTTAGGGTGGAGCCTTCATTTTTATGTTTTTGGAAAAAGTGAATGCATTTTTGGTATGTGCTTGATGTAAGTTCAAATGGGCTTTGTCGGTTTCTTAAGATTTGGAAGTTCAATTTTTTTATGAACTTTTGGTCTTTTAAACCCAAATCCAAGTTTTATATACTCGTGATCCTTGAATGATTTGTCCATTGTAAAATTGGTTCTTTGTTCTTATGTGATGATGATGGAAAGCCCATGAATTCATTTCTTTATTTCCCATTCCATGATGAGGTCACATGCTTGTATGAGCATGCTTGTGAATGTGAATTGGTTGTGAGTGCATATAAAAATCATTGGTATTTCCCCCACATGGTTGAGACATGTATTTATTTTCCAAGGGCCATGCCGACAATTCACCATATGTGTGTGGATTTGAGTGACCTCATCGATTTTCCATGTGTGCGTGCGCTTGAGTGGAGGTGTATCCAATTGTGGTTGTGGCTCCCAATGGGGGGACTAGGCACAAAGAGGCCACTAGTGTAACTCATTACAGAGTCCTTAATCAATTTATAACATAAATAAAATTAATGGGTTAAAATACTTAATCAAGATAAATATGGATATGTGGGCTTGGGTGTACCATCCATAGTGGACCTAGGTGTACTAGCCACTACGATTCCTCCTATGTTCCTTGAGGGCTCCAATTAGCTAAGGAAATTGTGGAGAATTACCAAGGTGTCTCGACATGTCAAGAACCTCATCTCCATGAGAGGATTTCTTGAAATTGCATGAGCTAGATAGAAATCTAATGACACTCCCATTCTTGGACTACACACCCCCTCAGATTTCCATGTGAGTTAGTTATCATGTGTTGATGAGTTCATGAAACTTGCACATTGTAATAGAATTGATTTGGATTATGATTCACTTGGATGTGTGTGGATGTGGTATCTTGGATTCAATGTGGTCATACTTCTATGGAGTGCATTGTGTTTTAGACTCTTGTATGTGTATACCTATATGTGTATTGTGTTTGTGATGTTTGGGCCACATGATTATCTTGTTAGAAAGTAAAGTCCACCAAGATAACTAAGAGGGGGGTTGAATCAGTCATCAGATAATTATAATTTTTATCAACTTCAACAACATTTAACCATGCAAACAATATAATTACCAACCATAAAAAGATATTCATACA
The DNA here is from genome assembly GCA_027943335.1 of Chamaecyparis obtusa. Taxonomy (NCBI): domain Eukaryota; kingdom Viridiplantae; phylum Streptophyta; class Pinopsida; order Cupressales; family Cupressaceae; genus Chamaecyparis; species Chamaecyparis obtusa. Next base: position 902,357 of record BSBK01001812.1, on the reverse strand, counting down.
CAATGACACAATAACACAAGATATGTTGACTAGGGAACCTCTTGATCAAAGAGTAAACCCTGGTGGGAATGATGTCCACAAAAGATGCACTAATATGAATATCCCTTGTGAAAGGATGAACTTTGTTAGGAGTCTTATGAAATACATTCAGTACATATGAATCCCTGTTAAAATATTCTAACCCTGTTAGGAGTTATGGAAGACAGAAGGATCCACTGCCCAAACGACTTCAATGGTAAGATCATTGAACACACTGTCCAACTAACCTTAAGATTATTCAATAGAATAATATGAAATATGTTACCTCCTCACTATGCCAAACTGCACTCACTACTACACCAGATCTCAATTTTAGATCTTTGTACTTCACATATCTTCCTTCACAATTTCGCTCTCATACTTAGCTCTTTTCTTCACTTCATGCATACTGCATCACATATCATCACTGAAACTATATTACAATTCCACTTCCATATGACAACAAGGAAAAAAATTCCTTCCTTTATACCACACTCAAATAATTACAAATGGTCGGCACACAATTATAAAATAAAAGTTTCCACACGCTACATCAAAATTATACAAAACTATCGACTTCCAAATACAATAAATCTTCACTCGTGCGGCCTCAAAGTTTGTGATGTGAACTATGTCACTATCAATGTGTCTCAAACTTCCCTCTAACTGCACAAAATCAGATTCCATCCCAATTAGGAGATATCATCCGATTTCTACAAATAGCTACTTAGGAACATTGCCTGAATACTGCTTCCACCAAAATGCTCATAACTTTCATGAATAAATGAATTACTGTCTGCACTCTTAACCATAAACATATAACATATCAAAGAATATAACCTCAACACTACATAGCTCCAATTGCAATATCCCACATGCGCTAATCAAAACACTGTCTGCTTCTTTGCGAGTCTCTAGAAGATCACTATGTTGACATCAATGACAATCATAGTCATGAATGCAACAACAACTGCTATAGAATGATTGCCAAGCATTCATTCCTAACAATCTCCCCCATTGGCATTGATGGAAACATAGATGAAAAAACATCCAATGTTCCAAAAATATAATACTACAACACTGCTTCTCTGACAAACATTTTCAAGTCCTCTTCATCAATCAAATCTTGCTTCATTATCTTGTTCAGTTCTCTCCAACAGATGTCTCATATTATTTTTCATGCATACTTCTCCCCCATTGATAATTGTTAGAGTAGTCATATTATAGCTAATAATTAATTAATTTAATTATTAGTCTATTATCCTCTACACTTAAGTTAGACTTAGGCATATTATTATTCTTTAGGGTTTTCTCCTTTAGGGTTTCGGTATCCTTTTATAAGGATTCCCTCTTTGTATTTTTTAGCAACTCAATGCATTATTCATAATAGATTATTTTTTGATTGTGCATATGATGTCTCTAGCCTTTTGGCCTCTATAGATTTTTCTTGCCTTCTGTGCCTTGCTTCTTCCATGTGACAGGGTTATGCATGCAGGTGTTCTTGGGAGATTAATTTTTCACTTAACCTAACATGGTATCAGAGCCATCTTGCTACTTGCTGTTCATGTTTTTGTTGAAGTGATTCAGAAGCAGGAGGGTTTCAAAAATTTTCAGTTCTGGTATTCTTTGCAGGACGTTATTTTTTGTTTCTTTTTTGCCTGCAAAAAAGAAAAAAATAATTTTGGGAGTATTTTGAAGAAAAACGGATGCTGCCATTGCGTCCAGAAGGCCCAAAAACTCCAGAATCCATATAAAATTTGTCCATTTTGGACAACTTTGCCATCTGAGGCAAAAATTTTTTTTCAATACCAGGCCGTACGGCCCTGGCACGCATCTCAAGGCATAGTATGACGATTTACAAAAAAAATTAAATTTTTTTCTCGCCACCCCGGGCGCCACCACACAGCCACCTGGGCACCACCGCAAGTGGCTCTGCCCGCAGACCGCCGGGGTTACCATCGATGGCCCATGTTTAAGCTGCGGTCACCGCCGGGGTTACCACCGACGGCCTGCGGTCACCGCCGACGACCCACGGTTATTGCTGCAGTCACCGCCGGGGTAACTGCCAGCGGTTACCCAAACTGCCAATTTTTTTTTTGGCTTTGTTGCATTATTTTAATGATGAGTTATGACAGGGTGTTGGTTTTTCTTGCATAACTCGGGCATCTGGGATCGTCATTGGGCGAACGAGATATCGCCGGAAAGGTAATTCCGAGACGGATCTGAATTTGCTAGTGTGGCTTCCTATTTTTTCCTTTTTGATGGCATTTTTTGTTGTCAAAGTTAGATATTTTTTTTGCCTTCCGGGAGCCATATCTCGCTCATCCGGACTCTTTTTTGGGCTCACAAGATATCGTTGAAAAGCTGGTTCAGTGAGTTTTTCAGTTGCAAGGGTCTTTTTTCCAGATTCTTCTCTAGGTTCTTTCTCCTCTGAGTTTTGCACTTTCACACTCTGGTGGATTACTTGGTTTATACAGGTCCTGGGACCTCTTCTTCTGTTCTTCTGGCTCACTCTTCTTTCTAACTTCTGAGCATTGTATGCTTCTCTTCTGTTGCATTCCTTTTTTCTGTAAATGCACTGAGATAAAGTGCCTACTTTTGCATATCTGAGATCTTGTACTCCTTGTGTTTGTTTGTACTCGCACTCAGTTATAAAGTGTCATGGGGGGTTATGATGTTTTGCCTTTTGTGCTCATCCACCTTTGTCAAGTGAGTGTACCTTCCACGACATTAGCCCATGCTATGTGTCTATGACACCGCCTTTTATCATGTGCTTGTACTTTTATTGCACTGTTGGTGTTCCTGATTCTTCTTCTTGCAGATGTTTTTGGCATTGCATTTCAGTGTTCCTGTCACCCCTCTCCTTATTCTGCATTATGGGGGGGGTTCACCTGTTGGTTCTATTGCTTCCTTGGTTCGATTGAGTGATCTACGTATACAGTTTTTGTTCCTATGTACTAGGCAGATGCAGTGGCTAGGTACCTATGCATTTCGGTGAGATGGATCATCTACTATATAGACACTCATTCATTCCTGCTTTTAGAGGCCACCTCTTCGATTGATCATCTCTTCAGACTTTGTCTTCTCTACCTGGTCATGCACTATTTCAATGGGGGTTCCAGCAGTTTCTTCTGATAGTGTTTGCAGTTTCATGCTTCGGAGATGCTTCATGCTCTTTCTTGTTCCTTTCTTTGGGACTTTCGCTAGATTGGAGGCTTTGTTTCCTTCATCTAGTTTATTTCTTGTACTTGCGTACCTAATCAGGCCTAGTTGCCGGGACCCATTGCTCTTTCATGCATTTTTTTATTTTCATGCATTTTTTAGTCCTTAGTTGTTTAGCTTCTCCCTAAGTTACACTTAAGGGGGGGTGTTAGAGTAGTCATATTATAGCTAATAATTAATTAATTTAATTATTAGTCTATTATTCTCTACACTTAAGTTAGACTTAGACATATTATTATTCTTTAAGGTTTTCTCCTTTAGGGTTTCGATATCCTTTTATAAAGATTCTCTCTTTGTATTTTTTAGCAACTCAATGCATTATTCATAATAGATTATTTTTTGATTGTGCATATGATGTCTCTGGCCTTTTGGCCTCCATAGATTTTTCTTGCCTTCTGTGCTTTGCTTCTTCCATATGACAGAGTTATGCATGCAGGTGTTCTTGGGAGATTAGTTTTTCACCTAATCTAACAATAATCAATGACAAAAATTTTATCACTAAGTCAACAACAACTCAATGTCAAAAGACACTATTCAGAAAATACATTCACTAGAGTCCTCACGACTTAGCTTAGATACACATACTCCCCCGTAAAGGAAGTACCAACATCCAGTCTAGAAAAAAGATAAGGCTCATATACCACTGGACGGATGCAACCAACTGCATCATTACTCAAATTTAGGTTGGGGCATAACCCCAAGTATACCTCTCAGATACTCAAATGTATCCTTAGGCAAAGACTTTGTAAATATGTCTGCTATCTGTTCCTTTGTGCTTATGTACTCCAGTCTGACTTATTTCTCAGAAACTTTCTCTCTTACAACATGATACTTGATCTCTATATGCTTTGTCTTAGAATGTAATACATGATTCTTAGACATACTAATTGTGCTGGTGTTGTCACAATGTATAACAACAGGCTCAACAAATTTTATTCCAATATCCTTTAGCATCTGCTTCATCCAAATTATCTAGTTACAATTGTTTGCTGTTGCTACATACTCTGCTTCTGCTGTGCTCTGTGAAATACAATTCTACTTCTTTCTCAGCTAAGAAACTAATCTTCCTCCAAGAAAAAATGCTCCAACGCTGGTGCTTTTCTTATCATCAACACTACCTCCCCAATCAACATCTGTATATGCACATAGGGTAAAATCATTAGATTTTTCATACCACAATCCATAGTCCATTGGGCCTCTTAAATATCTCAGTATCCTCTTTACTACTGCATAATGTGATTCTCTAGGTTCAGCTTGAAATCTTGCTACCATTCCAACTGAATGTGTTATATCCGGTCTTGTGTGTGTCAAGTACTGCAGTCCTCCAATCATGGATCTGTATTTCTTCTACTCAACTGTCTGTGTTTCATCTTTGCTAGATAGTTTGTGTCCTGTAACCATAGGTGTTCCAACTAGTTTACAGTTCTCCATTCTAAATCTCTTCAGCAAATCATTCAAGTACTTTGTCTGACTTACAAAGATACCATCATTGTTTTGTATTATCTGTAATCCCAAAAAGTATTTCATCTCACCAATCATACTTATTTCAAATTTTATCTTCATTTCATCAGCAAATTTGTCACTAGCTTCATCTTCTCCTCCAAAAATAATGTCATCAACAAAAATAACTATAACTAACAAACTATTTTCAATTTTTTGTGTACAGATTGTTATTAGCTGTACCTTTAGTAAATCCCAATTTTAACAAATACTTATCTAGTCTTGCATACCAAGTTCTAGGTGCTTGCTTTAGTCCATATAATGCTTTCTTCAGTTTACATACCATGTCTCCTTCTTGAGTCAAAGAAAAACCTTCAAGCTGCTCAATGTAGACTTCTTCCAATTCACCATTCAGAAATGCTGATTTCACATCCATCTGATACACTTTGAATTTCTTGTAAGCTGCATATGCCAAAAATATTTTTACTGCTTCAATTTTTGCAATAGGTGCAAAAGTCTCTTCATAGTCAATTCCTTCTTGCTGTGAGTATCCCTTACATATCAATCTTTCTTTGTTTCTTACTACTTCTTGTTCATTTATCTTGTTTCTGAATACCCATTTAGTTCCAATGACATTCTTGTCTTTAGGTCTAGGAACCAATTCCCATGTCTTGTTCTTTTCAATCTGATCTAGTTCTTCTTTCATAGCATTAATCCAATGTTCATCTTCACAAGCTTCACTAGTAGATTTAGGTTCAATTTGAGAAATTAAACATAAATGTACCTTATTCCGAGTCAGAATTCCTTTGTCCAAACTTCCAATAACTTGTTCAACAGGATGATGTCTTGATAAATACTTGTTCGGTGTCATAGTCTCAGATCTTGCTTCAACTGTAGATTCTTCTCTAGATTCCTCTCTGGTTTCTTTAGCATGACTCTCATTCAACAATTCACTGTCATTCTCATAGAATAACTCAGTAGTTTCAGTGTTAGACTTAGGATGAGCTTCTTCATTAGATTCATAATCAAGCATTCTTTCCTAAATTTTGAACTTCTCATCAACTTTAACATTTGCGCTCTCAACAATAGTTTTAGTTTTCTTATTGTAACATCTATATGCTTTGCTCTTCAAAGAATATCCAAGAAAAATTCTTTCATCACTTCTAGGATCAAACTTTCTTATATCATCATCTCCTTTATATAATATTTGCTTCCAAAAATTCTAAAATACTTAACTGAGGGTGCATGTCCAAACCATAATTCATAAGGTGTCTTGTCTGTGTCTGCTCTGATTTGTACTTTATTCATTGTATATACTGTTGTATTCACTGCTTCTCTCCATAATGTCTTTTCCAAATCATTCTCAAATAACATAGCTCTTGCTGCTTCAGTCACTAATCTATTTCTTCTTTCTGCAATACCATTTTGTTCAGGTGTTCTAGGGGCTGAAAACTGTCTCTTAATACCATTCACTTCATAAAAAGTGTTAAACTCTCTAGAAGTAAATTCTCCACCTCTATCAGATCTCAAACATTTAATCTTCATTTCAGATTCATTCTCAACTTTATTCTTAATGATCTTAAACTTATCAAATGCTTCAGATTTTTCTTTAAGAAATACAATCCACATCATTCTTGTAAAATCATCAACAAGAATCATAAAATACTTTTCTCCCTAGAATCCTCTGGTCCTAGTAGGACCACTCAAGTCTGTATGAACAATTTTCAACTTCTTTGCCGATGTGAACTTCTTACTAGGAAATGAACTTCTCTTCTACTTAGCCATCACACATTCTTTGCAAATCATGTTAGTAGGCTTCATAATTTTAAGTAAATCTCTTACTGCAAGTGTAGTACTTACTTTCACAATGTTATCAAAGTTTATATGACAAAACCTTCTATGTCATAACCAACTGTCATCAATCTTAGTAATCAAGCATGTCATCTCAGTAGAATTCAACTGAAATACATTACCTCTGGTTCTAGATCCAGTTTCAATCAGATTTCCTTCTTTATCCTTTATCACATAAGTTTTCTCAGTAAACCAAACTTGATATCCCTTATCAACTAACTGTCCAACACTCAAAAGATTATGTTTTAATCCATCCACAAAGTAAACATCATTAGTATTAGTCTTTCCATCAAGAGTAATAGATCCTATACTTTTAATCAAACAAGGCGCATTGTTTCCAACTCTAACTACTCTATCATCATATTCATTCAACTTTATGAACTTTTTCATGTCTTTAGTAAAATGATGTGAACAACCACTGTCTATAATCCAATCAGCTTTCTTTTCAACTTGAGAAACTAGGGCTTTTTCTTCCTTAACATCAGATTCAAGATTTTCTTCTTTAATTGCTACAAATCCTATTTCATCATTATTCTCAGTATCACTTTCACTTAGAATTTTTTCTATACTAGCTTCAAGATCTTATCATTAGCATAATAACATTCCTTAGATCTTCTAGGCTTGAAATTATTTCTGTACTTCTTAACTCTCTTAGGACATTTAGATGCAAAATGACCATATTCTTGACAAGTCCAACATTTAAAATTTTTCTTACCGTCTGGTTCTTTTTTCACAAGCAAGGCAATACCTTCTTCAATCTTCTTGTCTTCTTCATTTCTAGATCTGCTGCTACCAACATAGTCTCCACGCACACTGATGCTTTTTGACAAAGTAGGGTGAACACTAACAACATTGAATGCTATCTTCATTCTAGGTAAGTATCCTGATAACCTCAGGTTCATTTTCGCTGCTTCCAATATTCCAAGAAGAGTCTCTCTTGTAAATTTAGAAGTACAAGGTATAACTTGTTCAATCATTTGTGTTGTCTGCTTAAATACAAGAGTCAATGTCCTCAGAATTTTCCATATCACTTCATTCTCTGTCTTTGTTCCTCCACAAGATTTTATCCCTGCAATAATTTCTAACATTCTACCAATATAGCTTCGAATAGATTCATCTTCCATCATTCTTATATCTTCAAATGCACATATCCAATTATGTAATCTAGCTTTCTTTGCATGTTCATCACCTTCAAAAGTAGAGTGTAAAGCTTTCCAAATTTCATGAAATTTTGTTAAACATTTTACCTGACTATATTCATTCTCTGAAAGTGCTGTCAAAAGTGCTTCTCTTGCAAGTATGTTACACATGAATAAATCTCTCTCATCATTAGAACATGTCTCAAGATTATCTTCTTCAATGACAGTCTTATCATTCTTTGTAATCAACCAATAACCTGGTCCTAAACACAATAGATGTGTCTTCATCTTCTCTTTCCAGCTATCAAAATTTACTCCATCAAACTTAGGGCTTTCTTTCTTGAAATTCTCCATGGATCTCCTTAAGTTGCTAAACTTTCCTTTCAAGGACCTACCGCTCTGATACCAATTGTTAGAAAGTAAAGTCCACCAAGATAATTGAGAGGGGGGGGTGAATGAATTATCAGATAATTATAACTTTTATCAACTTCAACAACATTTAACCATATAAGCAATATAATTTCCAACCATAGAAAGATATTCATACACAATGACACAATAACACAAGATATGTTGACTAGAGAACCTCTTGATCAAAGAGTAAACTTTCGTGGGAATGATGCCCACAAAAGATGCACTAATATGAATATTCCTTGTGAAAGGATGGAATCTGTTAGGAGTCTTATGAAATACATTTAGTACATATGAATCCCTGTTAGGAGATTTTGAATCCCTGTTAAAAGATTCTAACCCTGTTAGGAGTTATGGAAGATAGAAGGACCCACTACCCAAACAGCTTCAATGGTAAGATCACTGAACACACTGTCTAACTAACTTTGAGATTATTCAACAGAATAATATGAAATATGTTATCTCCTTACTGTGCCAAACTGCACTCACTAGTACACCAGATCTCAATTTCAGATCTTTGTACTTCGCATATCTTCCTTCACAATTTCGCTCTCATACTTTGCTCTTTTCTTCACTTCATGCATACCGCATCACATATCATCACTACAACTACATTAAAATTCCAATTCCATATGACAAGGAAAAACATTCCTTCCTTTATACCACACTCAAATAATTACAAATGAGTCGGCACACAATTACAAAATAAAAGTTTCCACACGTTACATCAAAATTATACAAAACTGTCGGCTTCCAAATACAATAAATCTTCACTCGTGCAACCTAAAAGTTTGCGTTGTGAACCACGTCACTATCAATGTGTCTCAAACTTCTCTCTAACTGCGCAAAACTAGATTCCGTCCTAATTAGGAGATATCATCCGATTTTCACAAATCGCTACTCAGGAACACTGCCTGAATACTGCTTCCACCAAAATGCTCATAACTTTCATGAATAAATGAATTACTGTCTGCGCTCTTAACCATAGACATATAACATATCAAAGAATATAACCTCAACATCGCATAGCTCCAACTGCAATATCCCACGTGTGCTAATCAAAACACTATCTGCTTCTCTGTGAGTCTCCAGAAGATCACTGTGTTGACATCAATGACAATCATAGTCATGAATGCAACAAAAACTACTACAGAATGACTACCAAGCATTCATTCCTAACATATCTCTGTGAGCATAGTAGGAGAGGGTTTGAGGGTTCCTCATGGTCGGGTGGCATGACCAATTACAATTGGGGACCAATGTATAGATACCGAGTAGTCCCAAATGACATTGAAAACTATTTTGGACTTGGACTCATATCATTGTATCCTTGTTTGATCTCTTACATTGTATCTTATTGGATTACTAGTGTAGACACATATATTTCTCTTATTTCTTGTGCATATATGGTGTGAATTGGATAGTGTAGTATGCTATTTGGATTGACATATTATACTCATCTTGGTTTTCATGTTTATGCATGTTTCGTACTTAGTATGATTGTATTTTATTGTTGATACCATGTTCTTAGTGATAGTGTCTATGGTTCATGTTTCTTAATGTAGCTTACATCCATAATTAATGTTTTGATGGTGATTTACTATGAAAATAATATCGCTACAACCTCCTTGAGTGTTCCCTATACCTTTTGGTATGAGTATTAGAGCCCAGATGACCAAACAAAGGAATTAGAGCACCTAATATCTTTATTTCTCTATCTTTCCCTGAACCCACACATCCATTCCTTATTTCTGCACATCTGTTCATTCTTTCAGCACATCTATTCAATTCTCTAGTGCATCCATTCCAAAACTGTGCGTCTATTTATTGCACACTATACATATGTGTTAGAATGTCCTGTGCTTAAAATGACTTGTTCATGTGCATTTGATGTTTGTTTTGACACATTCTTTCTTTATAGATTTGTGCATTTACGACAAGATGTAGCTCCACTAATGCTGCTCAAATTAGGGTTTGTGATTTAGATATCCAATGTCCTTCTAATCATTTTGGCATATTTTATTCATTGGTTTGGACTTGTCTAGTGTGTTGAACGATTGAAACTCTAAAATGAAACCTTGCCTAAGCATGACCCTAAGGTGCTAGGAATGTCAAGCGACTCGTTAATGTTATCCAAGTGCATTTGAGGTATCTTGTGTGTGGTTTTTGCATGGTGTCCATAGGACCCTTAGGAGCATTAAAATCATCTTCTCATAGTATGAAGGATGTTCTTGTAGTCATAGTCCTTGTAAACCATTTATGACAATGTTTATGGATGGACTATGTGTGTTATGTTGAATCAACCATGACATCATCATTGCAATGGTGCATTGTTTATCAAAAAAATTGTTGGCTATATTTCACATTATTTTCCAAGGGTTCTCTAGCAGGATGTGACAAGAAGCTTCTAGATATTTTGTTAAAACTCGCTTACTTGTTTAGCATGGTTTTCTTGTGAAGGTATCTTCCCTCTAGGGGGATGCTCTTTGCAATTGTGGAGGTTTTGGTGACACTCTTATAGGGGGTGCATGGGTGTTTTAGATGACTAGGATACTATTGATTTGGTCACTTTTGAGAAGATCTAGTTTGTGGAGAAATATGAAATGCTTTTAGAAATTCTTCTTGAGTTGTATTTGATTTCTTAAAGAGGCAAGGATAGTTGGAAAGATAAGTACTCTCATGTCTCTGTATTTTGAGCATGACATTTTGAGGGATGGTTCAAGAGAAATTGGTTTTGATCTACACTTGAGGTTCTAGCTAATCATTTCCTTGTTTCTCCTATGTTAGGTGCTAATGGTAATGTGGATATTTTGAATGTTGATATGATGGAGCTTCTTGTCAAATGTGAACTTATGGCTCCAAATCCATTGAAAACCCCCACTTTCTCCTTGAATGTGGACTTTCCTATTATTGGGCCTCCTATATTGTTGTTTCAACCTTGACCTCTAGCATTCCTAAGGCTCCTACCCTCAAGTCTTCTTATCTTCCTTTAAGCATTCCTCAGCATTGGGTTGACAAATATTTTTGAGTGTAGCATCCTAAATTGTAAGCACTTACAATTTTTGTCCTTAGCTAGGTCCTATTGTTGTGTCCATGCAGGATTCCATGCTTGCTATGCTTGATTATACCTTGATTTTTTTTTATATCTCCATGTCCACATTGAATCCCAATTTAAATTTGAGTACTGATTGCCTTGTAGAGGTTTCCATGAAGTGTATGGGGTGGCTCAATCTTCCAATGTTGGTAATTGGCATGTTGGATGTGCTTTCATTGATGTCAAAGGGGGAGAGAAGAAGACATGAAAAATAATAGAAGAACCGTTAAGGTTTGAAAAGAGTAGATCAGATGAGTTATCAGATGGATGTAAATAGAAGAATAGAAGAGAGAAGAAATTTTATATACTTGCACATAAGAAATAATAAATAGAATGACATACATCCCAGGGGGAGAAACTGATGGAGATAAGAGTATGTAATCAAATTGGAATAAAAAGAAGCTTGCTTCTAGGGGGAGATGATTAGTGAGGAAGATGAGTTAGAGAGACTCTAAAAGATAATGTGAATGATGAGTTTCAAAAGGGGAGACTGTTGGTGTTTTATTGTATTACTATATTTTCCCATCACATGTCATCAATGCCAAATGGGGAGATTGCTGGAAATTGAAATGTTGGATGTATTTTCATTGATGTCAACATATTAGAGAAGTCGAAAGAATTTATTAGAAGATCTATTTTTTGGATGATAATTAAATTATTGTAGGTTAGCTAGTGGAACAAAATGTTCAGAGGTCCGAGAATTGAAGATATCAAGTCGTGCATGTGGGATATTGTTGATGAAGGTCAATAATCAATGCACTCCAAGTTTTAAAGGATATCATGCAGATTTGAGTATGATTCAAGGTTAGATTTGTTGATTAGCAAACAAAGTGACTTACAATGTTAACAAGTAGACAGAAAAGGGTCTGGCGTGCTAAATCAACATGGAATATATCAAAGCACACTAATGAGTGTATTTGGGACATACTCAAGTGTCCTCAACTCAAAGAGTTAATACTTCAGAGGTTCGCATGGCATAATTTTATTGTCTCAGAGGAAAATTGGGGGTCATGGCACCTCCTACTCAAAACTAAGATGAAGAAGAATGAATCAATTCATAAGATTTCATGGAGATATCATTCAAGCTAGGTTGGTGTAAGAAGGATACTACTCAGGGGGAGTAGTAAGAATGGTAACATAAGTCTGATTAGTTTTTGAAACTAAGTAGATGTTAAGAGATGGATGAGTTTGGAGAAGTCATTGAGCTAGGTCTTTGATGTACAATCAATATTTGGATGGCTTAGAGGCATGTATGAAAGAAGGTAAATGAGCTTTAAAAGGTAACTAAAGAAGAGAAGGAAAATGAAGTAGGCATTGGTATGAAAAAGAAAGTTGAATATAAATATATGGTATTAGAGCCTTGGTCCCTTTGAAGGAAGCTTAACAAATTAAGGGAGATCTAATATGGCAACTGACAAGGACAGTCCTAGGTTTTAAGGCACAAACTATCCTATATGGAAAGGATAGATGATCACCCATTTAAGATGCATTGGAGAGGATTATTGGACCATCACTAAGAACTCCTACACTCCTCCTGCAGATCTATCTATGGCTACACTAGATGAGAAGAAGTAGTTTGAGTACAACATCAAAGAAAAGGAAGCATTTCTAAGTGCCTTATCAAATACATAGTATAAAAATGTGATGGAGATGGAGAATGCACATGAGATCTAGAATAAGTTGGAAACTCTACTTGAGGGTGATGCATGTGTTAGGCAAGCCAACTTGAAAATCCTAAAAGGAAGGTATGAATCTTTGAGAATGTCTTAGAATGTGAGCATCAACTCTTATATGTTGAAGATAAATGAGTTAGTTTGTTGCATCAGATGTGCAGGTGTTGTATTGGAAGGAGATATTGTCTCAAAGGTATTGAGATCTCCACCCCCTGCTTACAAGAGAAAATTTGTTGCTATTGAGGAAATCATAATTGTTTCTAATGTGATAAGAGACACATTGGCTGGTAAGTTATTTTCTTTTGAAATGAGTGAGTTTTTTGATTCTTTACCTAAAGTTGAATCAAATTTCAAGGCTACAATATCAAGAAGAGACATACATAGATCAAATCAGGGTGAAGGTTCTTCAAGGAGAGTATCAAAGTATGTAAGAGAGTTAAGATAACTTGAAGAGAGAGAGAGAGAGAGAGAGAGAGAGAGAGAGAGAGATCTTCAATAAATGGAAGCAATGGTATCAAGAAGGATATCAAAAGGATATGGTAAGTACAAAGAAACCATGCCTATTAAATGCTTTTGTTGTATAAGTTAGGACATTATGCCTCTAGATGTATGAAAAGATTTCCTAAGTATGAGTATGATGTTAACTACAAATGATAAGTTAAGATGAGAGAGAGAGAGAGAGAGAGAGAGAGATCTTCAATAAATGGAAGCAATGGCATCAAGAAGGATATCAAAAGGACATGGTAAGTACAAAGAAACCATGCCTATTAAATGCTTTTGTTGTAATAAGTTAGGATATTATGCCTCTAGATGTATGAAAAGATTTCCTAAGTATGAGTATGATGGTAACTACAACTGATGGCGATGATGATGAAAACCAACTGAGATTAGAAGTATACAAGATTGTAGAAGGATTAGATCAGTTGTTATTTTTTTATTGATGTCAAGCAATTGATTTCTAGTTTATATTCAGTTGACATATCATTCAGATTATGAATAACTTAATTGGATAGCTAATATAGATCAAACAATGATAAGGTTATATTGATTTAATTGTCTTCTAGTCTACATTTGATTATATCAATTCGATAAAGGCTATTGGTCAAGTAAGCAAGGAGTAAAGTTGACAAGGCAAAAAAAAATGTTTAGTTACCGAGCAGGAAGAGTTATTTGGTAAAAGGAAAGAAAGTTTCGGTAAAGAGAAAGAAAGTCAAGACACCGAGTACATGAAGTTAGGTACCGAGCAGAGTAAATAGAATTTTGTTTGAAGGAAAATGAGTTAGCCACCGAGCAAGGAAGAAATATTGAATAAAAAGATCAGAATGACATTTAATGATGATCCACAGTGATTTGGAAGATTCCAAGGATGAGAAGAATTAGTTAAAGAGATCTATGATCAAGAAAATTCAATGTGATAATCTATAATAAAGATCTAAGCAGCAAAAGTGAAGGTAAAAGTTCCAAGAAGAGTTCAAGTTTCGAGGTGATGATAAAATGTTTTACCAAGCTCCAAATTCATTTAATCCATTCAAGAGGATGATCTGGCGGTTAAGAATATTAAACAAAGAAAAACATAATAAAGGAGATTAAGAGGCAAAATAAAGTCTATATAAAGGATGAAATTGAATGGAAAGTGCGCTGACAAGATGAAGTGACTAGTACATTTGACATCATTTTTCTACGAAAATTATCAACCATTAATTAAAAAGGTTTAGGTTGGTCGGGTTATAGAAGGAAAAATTTGTTTTTTTAAAAATCCATGCTCGTGTTGGTCTCAATTTCGACCAATACCATGTCGGTCAAAATTTCAACCAAAATGGGCATATAACTTTAAAAAAAGCATTTCAATTCTCATTTCATTTTTACGATTGTAGCGCACGAATTAGGATTTCCATCTTCTAAGCTAGCAGGAATGGAGCTTATTCCAGATCGTGCAGACCCTACACCTGAGGTTAGTAGCACATTTCATCATTTATCTTTCGTGGAGTTTGAGATATCTTTCGTGTTTCCTATTGTTCATTACGTGGATTGTGATTTTCTTCTAGTCATCTCTATTTGTAATATGCTGGTGGGCGATTGAATCAATGAGTATATTTAGTGGTGACTACGATTTGACTAGGGTTTGTAAATTCTATGATCGAGAATTATGAAGGCTACGACTAGGGTTTAGGAATCTATGTATAGACCGAATAGACAAGTTAACTATTCAGCATAGAAAAATTAACCATTTAGAAGAAATTCAAATTTCATGCAACATGGTGTACTGTACTGTTATAGAAGTGTGGAAAGAAATGAAATTTTGCACAATGTAAAGTGAAAAAATCAACAAGAATATCGATTTCAACCATTCTTATGATGATAAAAGATTAACTAGTTGAGATGTAACAAATACTTCAAAACAACAATACCTACAAATTTCCCCTCTGATCCAAGGTGAAATATCAATTCTTGAATGACAATTCCTACCAACAAGCATGCATATAAGGTATACCACATATCTACCAATTATACACTTAATTGATTGGGTGCTAAGAAAGCTACATGAATGAACCATGTTTAATAATTAGTATTACAGTTTTACTAAAGAGATTAATAATCACCTTCAAAGTTACAAACATAGATTCAACTATGTTAAGCAAGTTATCAAGAGTACAGTAAAACATAAGAGCGTGACCAAGAGTGATTTTTGGCAGTTTAGGTGAGAGCAGAATCAGTTAATACGGGTCAGAAAAAGACCTACAGAACATCAAAATTTAATGTGGAAAGACCTAGGATGGTTGGGAAAGAGAGGGATGTTGTTCGGTCTGCATGTAGTGTTTCAATAGACTGGTGTAGTGTTGACTTTCAGGAGATTCTCATATTCATCAATGAAGTTTTGATGTCCCTCATTGTACTTCTAGTTTTGATTAGTTATTTATAATATCTAGATTCTACAAGGTAACACACACAGGTGAAAAGGGTAGATATAATGAATATTAATCATTGACAGATCACACGAGTAATAGATATATTATAAAAATATCAAAGCACAATGATAAGATCAAGATAGTGATACATGAGGGAACAATGATTGACTGACATGATAGTAGGGAGTAAATATTGCTGGACAGTAGAAAAAGCACCAAATATTAGTCATTAGAGAGTAAAGGCAGTAGAAAAAGCACCAAATAATAGTCATTAAAGTACCAAACAATGATTAAGGATCAAGATTAGAAATGATTTTTAAATACCTCAAATGTAGTAATATGCCATGCTATGCCAGTGCCATTGCAGAGTGGTGACAGTAATGTCCAATTTCAAATAACATGAATGTCTAAATAGTGGTCAAGGCATGTCTATGATTGGTAAAACAATCATAATCTAGAGAAGTCACAGAAAATAACAAAAGCATGATGAATAAGATGAAAAATCGAAGATAGGGTATAGTCATAAGAGTTTTTTCAAAGAGAGTCATGATAATAGTAGTCCTAAGCATCCATTAGAAGATAGGTTACTAGTTCAGGTCTTTCTTTGACTGTATTGCGAGTTGTTTTACTGTATTGTTGGTGTAATGGAAATGCTTAAACATGGAACAGAGGAGAGGTTCATACAAAGATGAAGCACAATCATGAATTCTATCACAATAATCACTTCTATTACAAGGTCCAAAAATGCATTCATTAGAGGTAAAGAATGCATAATCAATATGAGTATAAGATTGTTAGGATGTCCATTATATAATCAGTGATATGTGGAGGACAAGCAATGCGACTGAGGCTCAGTGAAAGAGATATTCTTAGTGAATCAGTCATCCATAAGAGAGAAGAAATATGAAAAGAAAGGGGGTTGTCTATGGTAAAAAGAATAATGAATGATGAACAAACTATAGTTCATTCAAATAACAAGAAGTCTAGGTATGGAGTGGAGTATTTATTCAATCAATATAGATATGAATAGAGCAGCCAAAGTGTCATGTAATGCAATGGTTGAAGAGCAGTCTTGTAAGTACAATGACATTCATTTCTTGGTCAAAAGTACACTAATTTAAGCACTATCAAAAGAGTGGGGCTATGAATAATCAAACCATGATCAATAAGATATATGACAGTGACCAATTACAATGTATGGTCCAAAGTGAAAATAGGTCTTTTAAGTATGACTGCCTTTTGCGGTCCTTTCACTTCCCTCAAGAGAAGATATAAATGTTTTAATAAAGGGATTGACTATTCCAATTAGTTCATCAGAA
Organism: Chamaecyparis obtusa; assembly: GCA_027943335.1. Taxonomy (NCBI): domain Eukaryota; kingdom Viridiplantae; phylum Streptophyta; class Pinopsida; order Cupressales; family Cupressaceae; genus Chamaecyparis; species Chamaecyparis obtusa. Next base: position 885,284 of record BSBK01001812.1, on the reverse strand, counting down.
AACCCTTACCCCCTTGTTCAAATGGACCACACCTTTGACTCCTCTGGTCTAAACAACCAATACCATTGACTGTCCTAAAGACAATGACTTTGCAAGTTGTGATTCTCTAGTTGGGACAGTCATCACACTATTCCCCTAAGCACTATGGCTTTGCCTTCTCATCCACAAGAAACTCTAACATCATTCTAAACTCTTTTATACTCTGCCCATATCCATTCCCATCCATTGATCCAATCCATTCATACTTTTCTCATTGACCTTTCCATCATCCATCATTACCAAACTTCTCATTTTTAGTACTGTCCTTTGCATAATGATGCCTTGGATGAAGGTTCTTTAGTGGACTGTCACCTTATCCTCCATACTATTAGTGAGTCATGCTACTGAGCCTCTAAAATCTTTCATGTACTTTTTGCAAAAACTTGACTTGCTGTCTAGTCTCCTTTGATCTTCCATCAAGAACTACTACATGCTCATTGTTGTTTGGCATGACTGTCATGGGATGATTGTCCTCATTGTGATGTTTCTTGTGGCTATACTTGGATTTTTGGTTGTCTTCAACTATCTTCAAAATTTTATCTTCATGGTTAACTAAAAATCCTTTGAGATCAACGTTCTTTTGACACCAACTTGTTTAACATTGACTATTATACCTATTAGTTCATCATTCCCTTGGCCTAGTTTTCTTTGTTGAACTCCAACAACATTTGTGATTGTCACATGACCATTTAGATTGTCTTCCATTTTAGCCTTTTAAATTCTTCATAGGACTGACTGTTCTATGGTTTTCTTTTTCTGTTTCTATATGGCAACCATTATCAACATGCCATCCAACATTTTCAAAGGCCGTTCTTGTCTTTCTTGTAAGCTTTTATAGACTGTTTCTACACAACCTTAATGATTGGACTTATAATTATCCACTATTTTCTTAGGCAAGACTGTCACTTCAACATGAAGGCTGTCATAATTTTGTTTTAGCACTGTCCATTGATATTTATGGGACTTGAATTTCCATCTATTGGACTGTCATTTATGTTCACCATCCTTTTATAGACTGAATTTCTCAAAAATAATGACAAATGCCAAGGCAAAAAGGCAGTAAAATATTGTGCTTTTGCACTTCATGGATTGTCTCTCCTCACAAGACCTTGCAAAACATTTTAATAATAATCTTGATTTCAATGCGCAAAGTAATGCCAAGAGAACAAATTATTAATCAACAAATATAGTCTATGACAACAAAGATGTATTGTCTTGCATATATTGAAATCTTTTTATAGGTCACAACAACAACTTTAGAAGCTGGACCAAAAATTTTATGCTCTCTGCATGTGGACTATCAAAACAAACCGTGTTTCTAGCTTTTCACAGTCTTCTTGAAGGCACAAGACTAGAAATCCCTACCATTATGAATCAATAAGCTTAACTTTTTCAACACCTATCATGGTCAAATGTTATTTCACCCGACTATTCACCTCAATAGGGTACAACAATCATGTTTTCTTAAGTATTTATTGTCTTTTGATAAGACCCTCAAATGAAATCTGGTGTATAGAGTCTATAAAACCAAAATCATCATTTAGGAGTGTTGTGGAAGGCCTTGACAAGTTAGATCCTTGAAGCATGTTTTCTTAAGTATTTATTGTCTTTTGGTAAGACCCTCAAATTCAACCTGTCACACTAGCTACTGACTGTCAAAGCACCTGCCTTCATTGCATGAATATCATTCTCTTCATGAGTGTATCATTGAGTGACTTGATTTTTAGTTCTTAGTTCATGATTGATCTCTCTTATAACCCCTATTGAGCCATAGTGTCCTTTGCATCCAATCGTTACTTCAAGCTATCATGAAACTAATTTCATGGCTTTCTATCCTAGCTCAGCATTATTTCTTCATATTCTTTTCTTCTTGGCTACCTTTCCTTTTTGGGCTCCTTCATGCATCGTCTCTTGTCTATGTAAAGCATTTGTTAAGAAAAGTGTTCTTCATAGCATCTTTTGAGACAATCGATCTCACTACTTTTCCATTGCAAACCATGATTGTTTTGAGACAATCAATCTTTGTAGCAATATGACTACTCGGTCATAGTGATTGCATACTCTGAGAATCAATAAATTCATCTATCCATGACAATGAATGGACCTCTTCTAAATATTTTTGTGTTGAAAGTGTTTCTACCAAACATGGAAACCTAGGTGAACGTAGAGATAATGCTTGAAAATCAAAGAGGATTGTAGGAAAACATGAAAGACATGATAAAATCAGGAACCCTGCCAAATATTGACGGATAACCCTATTTAAAGATAGCTACCCCTACTGATATAACAAAGACTTTAAACTAAACCTGCTGCTATTAATCCAACTCAACCAAGTTTTGGAAGGAAACAACATGAAGGATGAAGAAAGAATGGAAGGAAATTGATCAATGAAATGCCTGCATAAAAACTTGATTCTTTTTAATTATAATTCTAATCTAACTCTTAGTTAGGTGGAAGTAAGAGATGCTGAGTTTCAATCCTATGCACTATGAAAATTTAAACTATAATTAGTTTGTGAAAAAATTATAATACAAGTGTTTCTATCCAAGCATAGGCACACTACACATCATGGAAAGCAATTGTGTAATGATGCATGTCATGAAAGTCATAGCCTAGTTACTGAACTCACAAAGTATAAGAAAATTTCACCTCAATGGTTAGGCAGGTTAGTCCTAGTCTCTACCATGTTAATGTCATTAAATAAATACCATGTTAATGTCATTAAAAAAATACAAAAAATTAAGGCCTACGAGATTTTATGATAATGTTCTATTTTAAATAGGGTGCTCAAGTTAACAATGAAATAAAAAAATCCATGATTGTATTCATATGATTAGGAGAGGTTTCTTTGTGTTTTCATTACTTAAGAGCAGCCTATATATGGAGGTAAGGAGTCCTACAATGTTATTCAATTTCCTTAGTTATTTACTTGATTTTATTTATTTAAATCTACTCTTTACAACTATTTTTCTATCTATACACCCTCTATTGCTATTGTAATGGCAAAGCATTAGAACCGTCCATTTCTAAACTTTGATTTGGTATGATAAATGTCCCTATGCATTGAGAAAATTATAGTTGAGAAAATGGTTGTTCAGTAATAATTTGTATCTGCAGGTTGCAAACAAATCATCCTTCTTCCACCAACGAGTCATTCCATTCAAGAAAGACCATGTCTGATGATATCAATGCACAAAAAAATAGGGAGACAATTGCTAGACTGTGGTCTAACTTAAAAAGAAAAGGTGATGGAAAATGTTATTGTCCTTGCAAAATTTGTAAGGGCTTAAAGACTCGAAGATATCTAATCAAAACAGTTGAGGAACATTGTAGGCAACATGGTCAAATTGAAGGGGGAAACGAATTTCGTCCATTGGTATGTATTTTAATAATTTATAAAATACATAAGACATGATTTGATGATGACATCATGGTCATGGTTAATATAAGGTCATCATTTTCATATAGGTCAACGTCTCTGAGTTTCATGTTATGGACCATGACAATCCGGAGAATGTGGATTTCCAAATGAGAGAACATGGAGGTGTGAATATATAAGTAGAAGGTAATGATACCATGGAAGAAGACCACGATGATGAAGAAGATCACGATGATCCAGATGATCATGATGATCAAGATGATGATAATGATGATGATGATGTTGACACAGAGCTTGATGTACCTATACTTGAGAAGGCACACGAGCCCCTATATGAAGGCTCCGAAGCAACTCTTCTTGCTGTTGTATTGTTGTTGGTGAACTTGAAGGTTATGAATGGTTTATCCAACGTAGCAATGACACGTATGTTAAGGTATGTCATCTTTTTTTATTATTTTAGTCATAATTTCCTTACAATTAACATTGGGTGAATTGTGTAGCAATTAATATTCTTTAAATTAACAAATTATATTTTTGGTCGTAGGTTGATAGGTGAGTGTTTGTTACCACCATCAAACATTCTACCTCGCTCATACCGAGAATTATCTGCCATTATGAAAGATATTAGAATGGAGTATCAAACAATACATGCATGTCTGAACGATCATATTATATATCATAAACAACATGAATTTGCAACAAAATGCCCTATTTGTCATATTAGTAGATATCAATCAAATCGAATAACAAAAAAGGTGCCTCACAAGGTTCTTCAGCATATTCTCATTATTCCACGTCTACAATGATTATTCAAGTGCAATAGCTTGGTACAATTTATGGATTACCATGCACACAATAGAAGTCAAGATGACATTATGCGAATGCCTGCGGATGGTTCGACATTTAAGAAAATAGAAGAAAAATGACCACACTTCAAAGAAGAACCTTGTAATCTCAAGCTTTCATTGGCAGCAAACGATGTCAATCCGTTTGGAGAGATGAGATCTACTTACTTGGTGTGGCCTATTTTTGTTATCAACAATAACATTCCTCCTTGGTTGTCCATAAAGAGGGAGCACATAATGTTGGCATTGATTGTTCTAGGTATTTTTTGATTTAATGGTCATCTAAATTAATTTATTGTTAATAATTCATCAAAATGGTCATAATAATTATGTAATATTTTTATTCATTCAACTAAGTAAGTACCAAGTTAAAGATATCAATGTATATATTGAGCTGCTTATCAACGAGTTGATGGTGTTATGGAATGGGGTCACTATGTATGACATCTCTAGACCAATAAGACAAAGACAATTTCAATTTCATGCAATGCTTGTATGGACAATACATGATACCCCTAGGCTAACACATTTTTGTGGTATGCTCTTTTCTTAACATATTTTTTTTGGTATGTTATAGTGCTAACATAAAGTTAACACATTTAATCCAATTATACACGATCTTGTAGGTCTTCAGACAAAGGAAAAATTTGCATGTCCAGTTTGTGGTCCAAAGACGAAATCTCATCATTCAAAAAATTTTAAAAAGCAAGTGTTTGATAAGAATAGACACTTTCTCCACAGAAATCATAAGTACCGAATTACTGAAAAATATCTTTTCAATGGGAAAGAAGAGACTACATTAAAGCCACAGAGAATGACACCTCACCTATGGAAGTTGACATACAATAAAATAAATCGTCGAGGTAATGTCATTCTATCTGATGGTTTTTGTTTCAAATTTATAGTTTGATATTGTGTTTTGTTTACTGATGATGTAATTGATGCTTGTGAAGGTTGTCAAGGCATCAATGACCAACTTCAAAAAGGACTAAAAATTTATCCTACACAATTTACTAAGTTTTCGTACTATGAGCAACTCTCAATCATGCATTTGTTTGATCTTATGCATATTGGAAAGAATGTAACAGAGATATTATAAAAAATCTTGGATGGAAGGCGTGACAAAGACCAAATTGTCAAAATTTGTAATGACATTGAAGAATCTAACCATGCAATGAAAAATGTCATTCGATCAAATAACAATGGAGACCAGATTGATACAAGTGCCCTTAGTTGGTTATTGTCGGAGCAGCAGAGCAATGCTATAAAAGAAATCATAAAAGTCCCACAGGATTTGTTGCGAACATAAACGATCTCATATCAAAGAAAAGTGAATTTGAGCTAGGGATGAAAAGACACAATTGACATACATTTATTAAGGTAATTCATGTTATTTTGTATTCACTATATATTTGTATACTGCATGTAGTTTTCATTGCATTCTTTTATAAAATATTGACAAGATCATTTTACAAATATTGCAGTATGTTCTACCTCTATCTCTCCCACACCACTTCGCCAATAGTGTCAAACAAGTTATATATGATTTTGAAAAATACATGAGGTGGTTGTCATCTAAAAAAATCAATAAAAAAGATATAAAATATTGGAAGAGAAAAATTCCTCTTCTTATGTGTGAAATGCAAAAGTGTCTACCTTCAACTTTTTTCAATGCACAAAAACACTACCTCATACATCAAGTTGAGGAGATTGAATTGTGTGCACCTGTACCAACTAGGTCAATGTAGATGGTTGAGAGACACTTAAAATTTTTGAAAGGCTTGGTTTGACAAAGAGCACATCCTGAGGGTTCTATGGTGGAGGGATATATGGTATAGCAGACCATGGTGTACATTAGTGAATATCTTCCTAAGTTTGCAGCAAAGATTCATGTAGATCATATTTGGGATCCCAACTCCATTAACAAATTTGAAGGGGAGTATTTGATGGGCAAAAGTAGATTGAGGAAAGTGAGAGGTAAATTTAAGATGTTAGTGTAGTTAATTAATTCTTATAAATCTTCAATATAAATTATTTATAATTGGTGTATTTTTTTTGATACAGTTGGTCGAGAGTGGGATGCAATACATTTGTATATTGTGAATAATCTTGATTGGATGATGGTATGGATTGAACGATGTTAACAAAATGGTTGCTCATTAACATGGGAAGGTGTTGCTTCATTGGTTAGAGAAGCTCATCGTAATGAAGATTCTAATGTTACGCCAATGATAATTGATCTAGCACATGGTTTAAGAGGTGGAGAGGTACTTATAAATTTATTAATGATCATGACTCGTATGTTTCGTATCAACTCATGATGCAAATAATTTACATACGCTTGAAAAATTACAAGTCAAACACCACAAAGCTATGTACTACCATGGCCACAAATTTTGCATAAAAAAGTTAGATGACACAAAGAAAACTTGTGATTCTGAGATAATTGCAATTTTTGAGGTCACTAATATATCATCTAGAAATGACATACATCATCAAAAATCTCAAAATCAATACTATGACATCTTGGATGATATAATTGAGTGTGACTTTAACTCTTTCAAAGTAGTTCTATTCATTGTCAAATGGTACAGACTACGACTGAATCAAAATTATCTAGATAGAACTGTTATTCAACATGATAATAGATTTACAATAAATAATACAAGGTCATTTGAGTCAGTTGGAGATGAGCCCTATGTTATTCCAAACCAATGTGAGCAAGTGTTTTACTCAGAGGTTCCACATAAATAGGGTTGGTCATTTGTTGTTAGACATGATCCAAGAGGAAGACCGATAAAGTATAATGTTATGGAAGAAGAAGATATTGAAGATGATGAAGAAGCAGATGATGATGATGATGATGATGATGATGGTGATCATGGCGATGATGATGATGGTGATGGTGATGATGGCAATGATGATGATGATGATGATGATGATGATGATGATGATCAATGACATAATTGAAATGATCAATGAAATGATTGACATGATTTATTGCTTTCAATTGTAATGATTACATATTTATTGTGTTCAATTTGAATGATTACAACATATGTGATTTATAATTACTAATGTTTTGCTTACGATGCTCAATTAATTGCTACTGATACATGTATATATTGTGTTTGATTATCACCTTTTTTGCAAACAGGCAATTGACTACAGACATCGTCACCCCTTCTGTTGACGATCTTGCATTCCATATATAAGGTAAATTTTTTCATGTTTACGATGTTGCATATTGTTCATGTTGTCTTCTAAGTTATTTATAGCATACGTATCATGTAATTTTTAGCTAACTTAAGATAAATGATTAACATATGTAGAAAATTTAACCCCTTTGGCGTGGATCGAGCATAGTGACATGGATCAGCAGGTATAAGTCAATAAATAGACAATTTTTTTATATTCTTCTTGTTTATCACTGAGCACGTATGTTATAAATAGACATATTATATAATCATATAATGTATATATAGACAAAGACGAACCATATAGAAATATAATTATATAATCACTTTCAACTTAGTACATTTTATTTCTCTCATGTATAGACAAAGAAGAACCGTACGTATGGGTCACGACTTGATTATTCTATATATATTATTTAAATATTATCAAAATTCTATTTGAAGCAGAGACATGACAATATCTTATTTGATGGATTGTAGGACCCACCAAATAGGTACTTGTTAGATCTATCTACATAGAATGAGAGAAATGAGGGAATGCTAGATGAAAGTTCTACATGTAGTATGGCTAAAATAGGGAGATCAACTAGAGGTCAAAAGATTAGAAAAAAAATTGATAAATGCATGCAATTTTTCCTTGCTAATGGGGGGACATGTTTTTATGATGATGAGACCAAAGGCAACATCAAGGTGCCTTTTCGGTACACACACATTGAGAAAGAATGGGTACCCAATGAGCTACCTCCAATTAACATTAATTTTTGTGTTAATGAGAGGATATATCGCATTGCTCCATCCTCATTACATGGTTTGGGCCTATTTTTCATGGATGAAATAAATGTATGTTACAACAAAGTTGTTGAATTGTTCAAGTATGTCGGTCCGTGTTACAATTACAATGATTGGATGCGGATTGTTTAATATAAAAAAAGTATGCGTAGGTATGCACTATCAGCTAATCATATACAATGGAAAAAAAATGATCAAAGTAAAAGATTTGTAATGTACATTGATGGGAGACCAAAAATAATAGGTAATATTGTGGGTTTTATAAATAGTACGCGACCTTCCTCAACTAATAAGCAACCCAATTGCATATTTGAGGCGCGTGAGGGGAATCAAATTTTTGTATGTGCAATAAAATCAATAAGTGCAGGGGAAGAACTGCTAATAGATTACCATTTAAATCGCATAGATACAAACAAAGTTACTATCACGAGGGTGGTAAGTACTATATACCATTTTATTAATAAGTTTTTTTTTGCTAAGTCTATTGCTTTCAGTTCACTGAATTTTTTATATTTAATCTTTGTCACAGGACGATATGAATCCCGCACATGATAGAGGCCACGAGGATGCTCCTCCCACCCATTCTTCAACAAGGGTAAACCTTATTGAAATTGTACAAATTAGATAGTTGAAAAATATTATATTATTATGTTATTTTATTTACGGTTTTAGAGTTTTTATGATAGTTTTACTGATATTCCTGTCACAATTTGATGTTCAAGATAGGGGAAAAGCACCTGCAGTAAGTACAAAGGCAATAGCTATCATTTCTGATGATGATAGTGCAGAAACGCCTAATGTAACAATTATGTTGAAGAAAAAAATTAAAAAAATCAATTTAGAAATAATGAGAATTTTGGATGAAGCAAATATTCCAACCGAGGAGACAATGAAGAGGCTATCTGAATTAAGAGTGCAAGCACGTCGTTATGAAGTAAGCAGTAATGAATCTTTAGTTATAACAAAAGTTCAATAAAGATTTATATTTTATACTATTTTATGTTGTGAAGTAAAATATGTAATATGTGTTCTTGTTACAAGAATTTTTGGCAACTAATCAAGAACCTAGTCAAGGAAAACGTAGTGAGGCCGGTACTAGTAGAGCTCTGGCCGCCTCAGGTAAAATAATCTTTTAGTTGACAAGTTACAAGAAATTTTTTCTTTGGAACATTCAAAAACTTCTTAAGTTAACTCTTACTTTTATTATTTCAAAATGTCTTTTCTAACAATGTATTGTTTAGGTCATCAAGTGCAGGAGACTCCTCCTAGGAGGTCGACGGACATCTATTCGAGATTTCCAAGTGCAATGTCAGCAACAAGGGGCATGCAAACATCAAGGCCTTTGCGGTCTATGCCACCTAGTAAATCTTTGTTTTGCTATATTTGGTTTTGTGTTAATTATGATTTGATAATTTGTACTTTAATCTTGGGTGCATCACATAGTGGATTATTTTTTTGGAGTAGGAGATACACCGGTAGCACCGTCTGGTACGCCAGATACAGATTAGAGTACATGTATTGGTGATAATTCACCATCATTTCCTGGATCTACCCATGTTTCTAGCATGGGAGTTATGCAGACGTCATTGTTGATTGACAATAATGAATCGATGCCTTTAAAATGTCCTAAGCTTCCAGGTACTTTAAATAATTATTTTTTATATTGTAATATGAATTTACCTATTCATAACAAGTTTTGGATTGATTATCCCATGACATTTTTTGTAAGAAACGATACATTTTATAAGAAGCTTTATGACCTCGCACTGCATATATTCGGGCCCACCATACGTACAAGGTGGAACATCATAAGTGAACTAAGTTTATCCCACTATTTTTTTTTCATATCATTAATTGGTACAATATTTTTCCTTTCATTCGGGTCTTTTCTTTTACTAGCTATATCTAACAATTTTGTGTTTTTTCTTAAAAGGTGGAACTTGCAAGAAAAAAAATTAAAAAATTAGCTCATTAAAGATTTAGAGCATGAGTTTGGTAATAATATTTTTGACGAGAAGAAAATTTAGAAAGAGCTTGCAAACATCTTAAGACTATGAGGGACTCATATAGAAAGAGTCTCATCCAGAACCCAAAGTACAAGTGTCCTCCCTTTATTTCAGTGAAGGATTGGAATGAGTTCATTTTGGATGCAAAGGAGAAAGGGGATGCTCAAAGAGGAATTACACCAGCAAATGCGAGAAGGTATGCAATAGTATTAACTACTAGTATAATGTAATAATGCACTAATTAGTGATTTTTATATCTATATCATCTAACATATTTCAAATTTTTCATAGGTTGCAGGACACATCAATGGCAACAAAGGTCAGGCTGCAAAAGATTGGGTAGCATAGACTTGGCTCTGGTGGATATTGAAAATTAAAGCACGAATTGTAAGTAGCAGTAAATGAATTGCAGAGAAAAATTATTTATAAAATGCAAATAATTTTGTTTAATCAAAAAATGCAGGGCTCTGATTTTAATTTAGAGGCCACGGAAGAACACAAAAAAATTGCCTTCAAGGAAGGCTATCAAGCCGTGGCTGAATGCCTACAACAAGCTTCCACTGGCCCAACCGAAGGGTCTCCTGCATCATGTGCATAGGTAAATATGCCAAAAAATATATTAGAAATTGAATACTTGAGCAACAATCTATTTGATAATAATGTGCATGACATTGCAATGCAACCTCTTAATCGTGACACAGATCATACGCCGCATCATGAAGCCCCTGATGTGCATCATACTGACCATGGAGGTGCTCATTTGCTAGTTAAAACTAATTATGTAATTATTAATATAATTTAACATCTTAAATTGAACTTGGTGTAACCTTTTTGTGTATATTTTAGAGGATACATAATCATGTCATGCTGAACGAGTGCCGAAGGATGTTCAGACTGATCACCATGTAGATCATGTGGCACATTCAGGTAAAGAAAATCTATGTTTTGTTCTTTTAAATTAATTTTTTGATTTATAGTTTTTTTACTTAAATAAATACTTGTAATTCACTAATATAAAATGGTGTGAATTTAACTCATGAAGTAGTTGTTATTGCAGTGGACCCCCCTTTGGTGCAGCAGTCTCGTGTTCCTGAACAGATGACGAGGAGACACACGTTGGAATTAGAATCAGTAGAGGAGGGGAATGAGGAGGACATTGATCTTCCTCTTAGAAATTACATGATTAAAAAAAATAGCAAGAAACCCAAAAAGAAATGATTGTAATTAACATTTTTTGCTAATGAAAGAACATTGTCTTAATGGATGTAATTTTGTACTAGTAATGTTGATGAATGATGTGTTAATGAATTCTTCATGAATGTTGTGTGTTAATGAATTATTCATGAATGTTGTGTGTTAATGAATTTTATGTGTTAATGAATGTTATCATGTGATTATAATGATTGAATGTTATATTTCAAAAATGGATGAATGAATGAATGAATGAATGAATGTTATTAAATGTTAATGGGGAATTTAGAGTGATGTTAGAGGGGGTGGGGGCGGGGGAGGCACCAAATGAGCTTCCACCTTCACGTGGTTGGCCTTGTTTAGTAGAGAATATTAAACTATTCTCGAAACCAAGTGAAGCTCAAACTTTAAAGACAAGCTTAGAGTTAATAGTGACAACCAATTAGCAAGTTGAAATGAAGTTCTTCGTTATAGGTACCTTTTTAGTTTTTAAAGCACAATATCATGTTTTAATATTGTGTAGTTGTTTTCTTAAGTCAAAGTATTCTTTTACTATAAGAACATAATTTATGACCATTTTAGTAATTATTCTAACATCGCTTTATGACAAATCTTGTTTTGGAAAAGATGGTGATAAGTGGTGCTATCTATTCCTTGGGAGATTGGATTGCATAGGTTTGTATCTCAAAATCATTTGCATGTGGCAGAAATGCATACTTACAACCATTTCATTCTACATTTAAAAACATTGATGACACTCTAGACACAAAATAATGCTCATGTTGTTGACTTGACAGTGCTATGAAGGCAAACCAATTTTTGAATTTGATCAAACCCGGATGTTCAGATTTGGTCTCCTTGGATTTAGTCTTCATGGTTCTTTGTCTCATTATTACTATCATCCTAGTGAGGTAACACCTTTTCCTTCTTTCTTAGTCTCTTACAGTTCATACTTGTTTAATTTGAATAATTTTTTAGTTCCTTGCAAAAAGGGTATGACAAACAAATATGGTTATACAGGCTCTATTTCATTTACTTGAACTTGATGTTATGATTTATCATTTGACATTTTAATATTTTGATGTTGAACTTGAAGCCCTCCACTATCCCCTTAAGTAGGCTAACTCAACTCGAGGATTCAACAAGAAACTTGGAATCAACTCAAGGAGTCAGTTCTACTCAAAGATCAAATGGAGTTCTTTGACTTTTTAGTTCATTCCCACAACCAATCTACACAAGTTCATCTTCCCACTTCCTTGTTTCAATCCCTCATTTCACCAACTCCATTCTAGGCCACCTAGTGCACCTAGCACCTCCACCATACCAAAATCTCAACCAAGCTTCTCACACTAACCCTAACACCTTGGATAATCTTATCATGGTATATCTAGCATGCTATAACTCTTCACCAACTCCAAACAACTCAGCTCTTACCATTTCACACTTTAGCCCTTCTAGGCGTGGCTAGTAGCCCTGTCAACACTGTAATCTTTAAATTTCATGAAACTTTCCTAAACACCCTGGTAATGTCTTTATATTTTCTAATACCCTTTTCATAGTTATTTAACCCCTATCAATCTCAAGCTTTCATCTCTTGACTGGTGAACCTTTCTACTGCTGATTGCACACCATTTAGGCCTAATTAGCCCTACCCCAACAAAGGAACTCTATCACCCCTTTGAATTCAAGACTCCTAAGGTTGAATTAGTCTTACTAAACCTTGTAAGACTCAATATTTTCAACTTGGCTTGGTCCTTCCACTTACCCAACCTTCCAAACCAACAAACCCTCACTATTTTGATCAAATATCTAGGGCTTTCTAGAAAACACCCTTCCCAGCCACACAAAACCATAAAGATGGTTCAAACACCTTCAAATACATCCTCATAGACATTTCCCATCATTATCTACCCTCTCTATCCACCATACATCTCTCGATCACCATTTGGTGCTTTCAAAGTGCACCTTCACTGTGCCTTCACCAGTCAAACACTGTTCCACTCTTCCTTCATGCTTTCCCTGCATTCAAGACCAAATGAACTACATAAAATAAATTAGAGTAATCTCCCACCAAACCACAGTTAGTACAGAGGTGGGAGTGCCTTCACATGGTTGAGGTTTGCAAAATAACTGTTGACTGGTCCTTAAAACAGTCACTGTCTACACAATACCAGTTGTTTCCTTGATGTTTAGAAATGCCAAAAAACTAAAATACTGGCATAAAAAAATAAAAATAATTCTATGAAAATGTTTCTACATTAACTCCAAGCCAAGATCACATTGAATACATCTTAATTAATTCACTGTTATCCCACTGTACCCGCAGGACAGAGAGTTCCAGTATTTGCAAAGAATTTCATTTTTATTGCCCAAAACTATTACAAATTTGAACCATTACATTTAAACATTGATCTCCTCCCCCTAATTATGAGGATCAACCTCTAAATAGGCTTAGATCCCCCAAATAACCCGATTGTCCCATGTAACTAACTCTAACTGCCTATTACCAGTCAAAACTGACTGTTACTAACATGAAATACTTAGAGATTTGTTGTCAAGTTGTCAACTTGACAACCTAAACATATAATGTCAAAAATAAATACTTCTAAAGGTTTTAATGATAACCTTTATCACCCTATTATCTTTACTAACCCAACTAACCCCATTAAGCCCATTTGGCTTATATTGCCAATGTTGGCAATTTTACAAAATATTGCACTTTTAGTGCCTTTGACATCTTTTAGAGGCTTTGATAGCCTTAGTACTCCACCATCTCTCAATGCCTCCTACACATTCCTACACCTACCAAATAGGCTTCCAAAAGCATTTTATCCTCCTGCATAACCGTAACAGTCAGTTATCTGACTGTAGCTGGTTAGTTACAAACTAAAATTTTGTTGTCTAGTTGACACTAAAGTGTCAACTTCAACAACTTATAACCATTAAGTGTTTATCTCTATTCCTTAGCCTTCTTAAAGGCCTATAAACCTATCAAATCTCCTAAAAATTCCTAAATCTCCTATAAGCCTTATCAGGCCTTAATTGCCAATATGGCACATTACAACTTTGGGCACTCTTTGGTGCTTTCACAACCTTTTAAATTGTCCTTAGAGACCCTATTACATTAGTCAAAGACCTTATAGGCCTTTAGATCCCTTTGATAGACTAGGATCAACAAAACAACCTTTAATGAACCCCTTTAGGTACATGTTGACCTTTCAATGCCATTTGCCTTTGTTACATGCCTTTATAGTTTAGGCTTATCACATTTAAAACATCGATTACAAAAATGGACCATAGGTCCAATTACATTCAAAATTTGATCTTCCTAGATCATTAAACCTTCATGAGTCTAAATGACTCTTCTTGCATGCTTTTGCCAAGGTGCCCTGCACCACGTTCTTAAATCATAGCCAAGAAAATACCACTTCACAAACAATAGTAAAGTGATGTGGAATCAGGCCGATTCATCACTTGAGATTTCATCAATCTTGAGCTTGATAAATTTCCTTCTCCATAAACTCAAAGATAGGTTATCTGACAAAAAAACCTTTTATGGACAATATAATACATTTAAACATCAACCCAAGGATGTAGGCATGTCATGGTTTAGCACTGTATGTGGATGCTTTTACTTAGGTTGTCATCTATTGTGTTAAAAAGAAAATTACAATGAAAACCATACACTTAACGAAATAAAACTATGAACAATAATGATTAATGCAAAACAATGAATTTAGTAGTTGTCAAACAATTAATAATAAGTAATAACATATGAAAATTAAAATATTATATATACCTAAACTAAACTAAAAACATGCCAAAACTAAACTTACTAAAGAATTGTCTAAGCTGCAAGAGATCACATAGTCCAATAGTAATGTTTAGCAGAAGCCAAGTTACTGACTATAAAATTTAATTATCTATGCTAACATGAAAAAAAAGAGTAGGGACATGTATCTCAAGTGGGCCTACTTGAGAAATAATCTAATTGTGCTAAATAGAAGAAAATAGCTAAATCAAAGCTTCATAGATTCATATATGCATACTTATTATAGACAAGCAATATATTCAACTAAAAGTAGGAATATATTGAAAATGGTGTCACATTTTTTTTTTAAACAAAAGTTAGTATTGGTCGAAATTTCATCCTTTACACAGTACTAAATTCAACCAGGATGTTATACATTTGACGGTCCATTCGATGAATTTGCGTGGATAATTCGATGACAAAATGGACTAAATTTGACCAAGATGCTATACATTCGACGGTCACTTCGACGAATTTGGGTGGATAATTCGATGAAAAAATGGTCTCAATTTTGACCGTTACACCAATCGATCGATGTCTTATTCTTCCAGTTCCAAGGGATTGTTGCAGTCGATAATTCGACCAGTTATGGGGTCAAAATTTTGACTATTATTTACCATGTAGAAAATTCAACGAAAAAAGATCGACGACAATTTTAGTCACCTATTCGACCAATTGTTGTAGAAAATTCAACTAATTCTCATCAAAATTTAAGGTAAAATTTACTAGTGAGTGTGGATGTATAACTAAGTGATGCAGTGTAGAAGAAAAAGGTTGAATTATGATTCTGCAAGCAGAGATTAATGTAGTGTTGAGGCCAGTGAGTAGTGAAGGGAAGAAGTGAAGACAATGAGTGCATAAGGGATCTAACTAAGAAAGATGTAGTTACAAATTTACAAATCAATTTTTATACTGTTGCTTATTAACATTTGTAGCAGAAAAATCTCTTAACTGAGTGGACTTAACAATCTTATTGTAAAATTTTTAGAGAGGTGACATTCTAGAAGAGAGTTTAAAGACCTTTAACCAGGCCACTCCTAACAAGGTGAAGATCCTAAAAAATCTGAGGAAAACCCCTTAACAGGGTCTCATTTAACAATGTGCATTGTAATCTTTAACAAGATTAACTTTTAACCAAGTATACTTCAGAGGATTATTTCTTTGGTGGGTGACAATTCCCATAGTGGTTTTTTCCAAATTTGGTTTCCACGTTAAATACTGGTATTATTTGTGTTGAATGTTTATTGTGTATGATATTGTTGATTGATAAGTTAATTTATTGTTATCGGTTAATATTGAAGTTTGTCTAACCGAGTTGTTACCGAGTTGAATCAGAGTTAAAGTTTTAAGGTTTAAAGAATCATTGATTACTGATTCACCCCCCTCTTAGTAATCCAACAATTGGTATCAGAGCTAAGTATTCTAAAGGAATAAGTTTAAAAGACTTGAGTAAAAGATTCGAAGATGTATAAGAGGGAGGCACCAAAGTTGAATAGGGACAACTTCTCTACTTGGAAAAATAGGATGAGATTGTACATATATGGAATTGGAGAGTATGCTATATACTATCTTGACAATGAGTATTGACCACCACCATTTGGGCCTATGATTGTTGAACAAGTAAGAGAAAGACAAGATCACACACAAGTTATGATTGAGATATCTTTTGCTCTCATTGACATGGAGTTCAATAATCTTAAAGGATATGATACAACAAAACAAATGTGGGACAAGCTTGCATTGGTATATGGTGGAGATCAACATGTTCAGAAGGAAAAAGCTGAAAGTTTGAAAGGCAAATTTGATTATATGAGAATGAAAGAAGGTGAAGATGTTACACAATACACTACAATATTGAAGGAGGTTGTGAGTGCTATTAGAGATGCTGGAGGACATATAGAATAAGAAGATGTAACAAGAAAACTACTGAGAACATTGTTGCCTATGTATGCCATTTGAGTGTCTACAATATGAGAACTAAGATCCATTCCTTAGATGTTTGTTTCACTGGATGCTAAAATTGGTAAGTTGATTGCTTTTGAGCTGAATGATTTTGACAATAGTTTACCTAGCACTTCTAAGATTGAGTCTACATTCAAGTCATATTTTAACATTGTAAATTCTAGAGATTCTAGATCTAGTGATGGTTATGTAAGTAGTGCAAGTGAAAGATTTTAGAGTTGTAAGAGTGATCTAGAAATTCTATTTGAAGAGGAAATACAATAAGAAGAGTTTGAATCTTTACTAGCTAGGAGACTACCGAGAGGAAAAGGAAGATACCAAGGTAAGATACCTTTGAAATGTTTCAATTGCAATAAGATTGGTCATATTACATCTAGATGTCCTAACAACAATGATGATGAGAAGAAAGACATCCGAGATAATAAAAAAAGAGAACAAATTTAGGAGATACTAAAGATTTCAATCTACTATACAATAAATGAGATTTTGATTTGAAAGTTTACACTGATGTTGATTGGGCTAGAAAAATTGATGATAGAAAAAGTACAAGTGGAGGAGATTTCTTTTTAGGAGAAAGATTAGTGACACGGCTGAGTAAAAAATAGAGTTGTATATCACAATCTACTGTCGAGACAAAGTATGTAGCAACAACTACGAATTGTGAAAATATTGTATGGATCAAACAACTACTTGAAGGTATGCAATAGGAGATTACTGATCTAGTTACTATTTACTATCATAATGTAAATGCTATCAACATATCAAAGAACCTGGTGATGCATTCAAAGACCAAGCATATTTATATCAAGTACCATTACTTGAGAAAATAAGTTTAAGACAAGTATGTGAAAATGGAGTATGTGAATTCAAAGGAGAAAATATAAGATATATTTACCAAGCCACTACCAAAGGATACTTTTGAGTATCTCAGAGGTAAATTAGGGGTTCTTCCCCTATCCAATATTCACTAAAGAAAGATGCATGTTGCATCAATTCAAGGATTCATCAGAATATCTATTTTGTGAGTTGATGCTAGTGTTCACTCTTTAGGTGATGCCTGAAGTTGTGAAAAATACTTATGTATGCAATGAGATATCCGTACATGATAGGTATGATCCATTGTCTGGACAAAATTTTCAGGAGTATGTATCTTTGGCATTGTTGTCAAAGAGGAAGAATATGAGAATTGATGATTATAGAAAAATGAAAAAGAGGGAGAAGAAGAAAAGAAAAAAGATAAAGTTCAGAGGGAGCAAAGGACAAAGCACAGTGACCGATAAGATTGAAAAGCATAGAGCTACAATTGACAAGTATTTATATCATCAATTGACAATGTTTCCATCAATTCCAAAGAGGAAGATTGTTAACTACAACTGATGGTGATGGTGTTGAAGATCGACCAAGATCAAAAGTATACAAGATTGTAGAAGGATTAGATGAGTTGTTATTTTGTCATTGATGTCAAGCAATTTATTTCTGGTTTATATTGAGTTTCCATATCATTTAGAGTATGATATAAGTTGAGTGAGTTAAGGAAAAAGAGGAAATGAAAAGTTGTGAAGTTGAAGAACTTAATTGGGCAACTAATACAGATCAGAAAATGATAAGGTTATATTGATTTAATTATTTTCTACCCTACATTTGATTATATGAAGTTGGTAAAGGAGATTGGTTAAGTAAGGAAGGAGTACAGTTGACAAGGTAAAGAAAATAGTTTGGTTACCGAGAAAGAAGAATTATTTAGTAAAATGAAAGTAAGTTTTGGTAAAGAGAAATAAAGTCAAGAGACCGAGTACACGAAGTTAGTTACCAAGAAGAGAAAACAAATTTTGGTTGAAGGAAAAGGAGTTAGCCACCAAACAAGGAACACATATTGAATACAAAGATCATAACAACATTTAATGATGAACCACAATTTCAAGGATGAGGAAGAGTTAGTTAAAGAGATCTATGATCAAAAAAATTTAAGGTGATAATCTATGGTAAAGATCTAAGTGGAAAAAGTGAAGGTACAAGTTCCAAGAAGAGTTCAAGTTCTAAGGTGATGATAATTTTTTTTACCAAGTTCCAAATTCATTTAATTAGTTCAAGAGGATGATTTGACAGGTTAAGAATAAATAGAGGAAAACATAATAAAGGAGACTAAGTGGAAAAATATAGTCTATATAAAGGATGAAATTGAATGGAAAGCGAGTTGGAAAGTTGAAGTGTGGCTATGTAACCGAGTGATGCAATGAAGAAGAAAAATGTTGAAATCTGAGTCTGTAAGAAGAGATTGATGAAGTGTTGAGGCTAGTGAGTACTGAAGGGAAGAAGTGAAGACAATGAGCGCATAAGAGATCTAAGCAAGCAATAGGTAGTTGCGGATTTATAGATCAAGTTTTATATTGTTTCTTATTAACATTTGTAGCAAAATGAATATCTTAACCAAGTGGACTTAACAATCTTATTGTAAAACTTTTAGAGAGGTGACATTGTAGAAGAGTGTTTAAAGACCTTTAACCAAGCCACTCCTTACATGAAGATCCTAACATATCTAAGACAAATCCCCTAACAGGGTCACATTTAACAATATGCATTGTAATCTTTAACAAGATTAGCTTTTAACCGAGCTTACTTTAGAAGAGTATTTCTTTGGTGGGTGACAATTCCAACAGTGATTTTTCCCAAATTGGGTTTCTATATTAAATACTAGTGTTATTTGTGTTGAATGTTTATTGTGTATGATATTGTTGATTGATAAGTTAATTTATAGTTATCGATTAATATTGAAGTTTGTATGACCAAGTTGTTACCAAGTTGTTACCAAGTTGAATCAGAGTTAAAATTTTAAGGTTTAAAGAATCACTGATTACTAATTCACCCCCCTCTCAGTAATCCAACATATGATAAATCTAAAGTTGAGAAAAGGTGTTACTATGAGGCTAATGATGAATGAGTCACTGATGTTGAATCTGAAAATGGTGAAGATGAATCAGTGCATGTTTCTATTAAAGATGAATCCAAATCAATAGATTCTATGCCTAACAATTTTGCTAGGTGTGTTGTTGAGTAAAAGGCACTTGCTGCTCAAATTGTCAAAAAGGATGAATAGATTATTGATAGTGGCTTCTCTCACCATATGGGTTAGTTATACAAATTATACATTTAAATTTATATTCAATTTTTTTTGAAACCCAACCTTATCTTAAGAACTACCTAGATAACATTTCCACATATAATACAATTTTTACACTTTTAAAATTATTATAATTAAGCCAAAAAAACTCAATAATTAGAAGAAACACAAGAGAGGGAACTTGTGATTTACCATTTTACCATTGGATAGACCTGAAAAAACCAAACCCATTTAGGCTAAAGTGTTTCCAACCTTTTTTCTTTTGACCTGTAAAGTTTAGAATTAATCAACAAAAACATTAAATAATATACCTTTATTGTTTCAAAGATCCCTATATTAAACAACATATATCTTTATACTTTCAAAGAAACATATGCACACAATGTTTAAAACTTGATTCAGTCAATAATGTATACATTACGAAGTCATGAAAATAATGTACAATAATCTCTAATAGTTTACGCAAATTTTTTGACTGGCAAAACTTGATCTTCCAACTGCTAGAAGGTTCTTCCATCACTATTTAATCAATGGAAAAGATCAGATCAAATAAAATTACAGTTTGAACCAGTCAAATTAGAAAAGATAGCGAAGATACTCCCATGTTAGTGATAATTCTTGATAATAGTATAAGGTGCCACAACATGGTAAAGCACATGTTTATTATTTCCTACAACCCTAAGACATTCAAAGGATGTGTTGGTACTGGTTCAAAACAAAATGTAATGTATTCCATTTAAATGGAGCTCAAAAGACTTGTTTGATTGCTCAAACTAATGAAATTTGGTTGTGGCATAAAAGGTTATGTCATGTAAATTTTGACAATATTATGACACCGAGTTTCAAGAGTGTTGTCAAAGACCTGCCAAAATTGAAGAAGCCTATCAATGCCACATGAAAGGAGTGCCAACTAGGTAAGAAAAAAAGAACTACCTTCAGATATAAAGTTGAAAACTCTAACAGACTGCTTGATCTAGTACATACTGATTTATGTGGACCAACAAAGGTAAGAAGCATGCAAGGTTATATATAATTTATGCTACTAATTGATGACTATTCCAGAATTGTTTGGGTCACTTTCTTAAAAGAAAGGTTTAAAACACTTGATAAGTTCAAAATCTTTAAAAATTTGGTCAAGACTGAGATATGATTAAAGGTGAAGTGTTTGAGATTAGACATAGGTGGTGAATTTACATCAAATGAGTTCAACTCCTTTTGTGAAAGACATGGAATCAAAAGGCAGTTATCAACCCCACATACACCCCAACAGAATGGAGTCATTGAAAGGAAGAATAGGTCAATTCTCGTTACTATAAGAACCATGATTATGGAAGGAACAATTTTGTCGATGTTCTAGAAAGAGGTAGTGAGCACTACAATATACACTTTTAATCAAGTACAAATAAAAGATGAGATAGGTAAAACACCCTATGAACTTTGGTGTAGAAATGTTCCTACTATAAAATACTTTAGGATCTTTGGCAGTAAATGTTATATCAAAAGAGATGAAGATATTGGAAAATTTGATGCAATATGTGATGAAGGCATATTAATTGGACACCCAACTAAGATCAAGGCCTATAAATGTTATAATAAAAGGTTGAAAAGGATAGTATAAAGTGCAAGTGTAAAAGTGGATGAAAACATTGCAAGTTTATCCAAATCAGGATGATATGATTTAGATGATCAAAATGTCATCTCAATCTAGAAAAATCAACAAAAGGAATAGAGCCAAGTCCAAGGTGGTAGAAGAGAAATGTTTCTTCATAGTCTTGAGATTATCATGAAAATTTGTGCTCAAGTATCTTCATCTTTCTAATCATAATACCAATGTTGATAATATCATTCCTACTCCAACATCCTTACCTAGTGTTCCTACATATACTCCATCTATCATGGCTACATTTATTCAAAATTTCAATCTTACACATGTTAGTCTTGGAAGTATTCCTAATCTTTCCATTCCTCCTATGAGTGTTCTATGTATTTCCCAACCATCATCTGTACCTACCTACCATAATGCCCCATCTTAATATTCTAATGTTCCCTCCATTTCACACAATGTTTTAATTCCTTCATTTCACACATGTCCAATACCAACAAATCCACCTATTCCACCATTAATAACCTTTTCCCAAAGTGTTTCATTCTTGTAACAACTTGCTTTTATAATCCAATCAAAATTTAGTATTCCTACTTTTGACATTAGTAGCCCTTTGTACCAACATATCATTCATGCCATTATCACTCAATACATGGAAATACCTCACTTGGAGATATATAATGGAAAAGGTGATCCATCGACTCATGTGAAATCATTTCAAAACTTGTGTAGTGACTTCTCTAATGATCATATACTTAAGGATAAATTATTCACTAGAACATTGAGAGATAAGACATTACAATGGTTTTTTAATTTTCTTTCTTATTCTATTGACTCATTTCAAACAATTTCTAATGCTTGCATTCAACAATTTCAAGACAATATTGGTCCTCAAATTTATTTAACTGATTTTATTCATTGTAAGCAAGGTGTTAAGGAAAAATTGACTGATTTAATTGGTAGATTTAAACATTTTCATGCTCAATTTTTTTTTATCCTATGATTGGTATGGATGTTCAATGTATTTTTATTTCTAATTTACAAAAAGACATTAGAGATAAGTTGTTGTAATATGAGTTTACTTATTTTATCCAATTGTGTGTAGTGCTTCATAATTATCAGCTTCAAATGAGCCACTTTGAGTCATCTACTCCAATGACTTCGATTGATAAGAGTGATGCCTCTCAACAATATACACAAAAATTCTAAAAACTCAACAAAAGTTCTATAAAAACAAAAGATTATTGTAACAATGTTGATGCACAAGTGGTAGTTGCGACATTAGGTGTGGCTCCTTTCTCATATGTATTAAAACTATTTCATACTTTTACATCTCTTTTTTAATCCTTGTGTAACATCATGTTAAAGTTGATAAATGCTAATATTTTGAAACTTCCTCCCATAAAATTGATTGACCCTTCCAAACCATTGGTAGCTTCCCATGATCCCAAAGACTTTTGACAATACCATCATCAGCCTAGCCATGATACTAAGAAATATTTTTGTTTAAATACTATTATCTAAGACCTCACAAATAATAATACCATCATTGTTGAGGGTGTGAACGATGAATTTTTGTTGTTGTTGCACCCCCTAATAAAAACTTGCTAATCTATACCAATCCTTTTCATTCCCATTCTACTAATACCATTAAACCTACCTCATTGCCTTTTTCAACCAATATTATTGTGCCCATGAACCCATCACCATGAATTTTGATATACATGTCGTATGAACAATAATTTTTTTAATCTCAATGATCAATCCAAACCTAAACCTAAACTTGATTTTTTCATTACATTTGATCATAAGGAGACTATTAAGGTACTTGATGGTTCTCTTTATAATTTTGCAAAGATTAATGATAAGTTTTCTCAATTAATGCTTATTGATCCTACTTGCATGATGAATGTTATAACTAAAGAACATATTTACACAAGACAATTTCATCAAGACTTCTATGACAAATCAGATGTGGTGAATAAGAATTTTAACATTTTTACTTGTCATACCTGTACTTCCATCACTTTTCCCATTGAAGTTGGTAAGAAACATTTTGATGTCACCTTTGTTTTTATCACAACGTCTGATTAATCCCAAGAAAAACTTGGCCTTTCTTGGCTCACTTCCATTCAATCTATTCTCTCCTATCCATAAGTGTTTGAAATTTCCCCATTATGTAGAAATCATCATGATCAACCAGTCTCTAAGAGCCTTTAATGAGTTGTGAGAACTTTGAACTTGAATTATTTTGGCCTACCATGTCTTAACCATTGCAACTTCACCAATACAATCACTTCTTATATTACTAAAAGTTCAAATTCCACAAGATTTCTAAATTGAACATTCCTAAGGATGTCTCATCTCCTTTCCCTAGATTCAAACTCCTTCCCACACCTACTATTTCTCCTACCTATACCTTGGTTCACCTCCTATATCCTACTAGAATTTTGCATGCTCTATCTCTCAACCTAATGATGTTTCTTCCATTTTTCTTCCTAAGAAACAAAATGAGTTGATGTTGATTGATTCCAAGCCTTCCCAAATATCAAGAAAAACCAAATGTAATCATTATGTTTGAGATTGTTGTCATAGACACCACACTAGGGCCCATGAGCTAGCTTACCAAACTATTTTCTCTCCTAAGAAACCTCATAATACTTTGATTCCATTTGACCAACCTATGTGTATCCCAAGGGCCAAAGTTAATCCAAAGAAAATTAAATTGTTGAAACGTGATGATAGTTTCTTTTGTATTAAAGATCCTATTGTTATTAATTTAGATGAAAAAGATGCTCTTGATGATGATAGAAATGTTAATGATACAAAATGATGTTGATCCTAACAATTATGATGACATGTATGAGGTTATTGAAATAAATAATTAATTATAGGCTAAATTTTCAAAAATGTTATCCCTAGCTCCTTGTGATAAACAAAGTGATTCATCATTAGAGAATTCTCCTTGTTTGGAACTTGTAATAGATCAATCTATTGTGCTTGATGTTGCACCTCTTGTGTATTTTCCACCTTACCTAAGAAATGACAAAATAGATTGGAGAAGAACGATATACTTGACTAGCTCCTTTTGTGTGGTGGACTCTTTTGTATTTGCATGTTTGTAATGTGCTTCCCCCATGATGTGCTACTTGTTATATGTTTTGTAGATTTTTTTAGATGACCCTTGTTACTCCATTGATGAAATTCCTCTATTTATTTTTTATTTATTCTATATTCCATATACATGTTATGGCATGCATGCTCTATTGTTATAAATATGCCTATTGTCTACTTAGGGAAAATGCAAAGTGATAGCAACCATCTTTATTTTTGGTCTCTACAATGTTGAACCCCAAAAGAATTTTGTTCATGCATCTTATGTGCTCTTCTTCAATTGTTCTCATAGTTATATTACCTTTGGAGGATGAGGTTAATTTATAATGATTATTCTTGATATACATGAGTTATCACATATGAATATTGACCCTAAAATTAGTAGATCATTTTGTGCTCATTTTGTCACGTGATTTATTTCTCTTGGTTTTCCCTTGTTTGAGGTCGAGTCATAGTGAAAACATGTTTTTATTTTGGATATTTGTATGTTACCTTAAAACTATTGGTTATGTTTGTATCACGAAAATTGTGACACTTCTGTGAATCTTTGCATGCAAGGAGACTCAATAATGAGTCCTCACAAACCGACTCACAACTCTCTATCCGAATATGTGCAAGGATCAATATTGTGAGGCCCTCAGATCAACTAACTTACCCATGCAAGTACACATTCAGAACGAGAGATTCGTAGATGAATAGCAAGAATGCTAATCTCTGTTGAATCTAATCCATGCATGTAAATGAAAACTAATCTAAATATGATTGCAATGCATTAAATAAACTAATTTACTCAAATGAAATATATCTATATGCAAATCAAACTAAGATGCAATATTAAGCTATATGCTATTAAACTAAAATGCTTATAAAATCAAACTAATGTGCAATCTCAAAATGATAAAACTCAAGAAAATTTGTAGCATAAGTATGATGTAAAAATTCATGATCCTTAACTGAGAAGGAGAGGGCTCCTTTTATAACAAAATGTGGATTTGAATGCAAATTCAGCAGCAATGTGGGATAAATGGAAAAGAGGAAACAAATTTGATTTTAGCAAGTTTGTAGGAAAATAGAATTCTTTTTATTTTATTTCTTTTATTAATCAATTTGTTTCCTTTTCCATCACAAGATATTTTGGAGAAGATATTTTATTTATTTAATTTAAAAGAATAATATCTCTCCTAATAAAATAAAATAAAATAATATAATTTAAAGATAAATATTAATGAAATAAAATAAAATCATTTAATTAAAAATGAATTTTAATTAAATAACTTTATTTCAGTTAAGAAATATTTATTTCAAATAAATAATATTATTTTATTTATTTAAAAGGGATTTATTTTTCTTAATTAATTAAATAAAATTAATTAAATATTCAAACCTCAAGAAGAAATGAAATAATTCAAATGGTTACGATTTGATCAAAGAAGTTTAATTCGAATATGTTGCAAAGCATTGATTTAGGGATTGATTTTTGATAATTGAATAAATGGGGCCCAAAGTCTAGGCGACCATTTTAGGGTGCATACATTTGCCCCTCTTTGACTAATGTGAGGTCGACTCATGATCACATGCAGTCAAAGAATGGAATTGCAGTGTGAGATTGATTTGGGATCACAAAACAACCCAGATGTGTGTTCGACAAATGGAAACACATCAAGACAAGCATAAGCTAAAGCTGAAAGATGAGACATAGCTAAATCAAGTCCAAAATAGGAGATAAGAATCTCAAGCAAGGTTGCCCCAAGAGAAGCAATTGATAAATTGATAAAGCTAAATTAAGGATTTAAGTTTGGTAGGTACTGCCCCCTCGTGATCGAAATCGAAATGAGATAGAGAAGAAACAGTAAATTGAAAAATTTGATCAAATCGAACAAAACATAAGGTTCTTGATGTAAGTTGAAAAATATAAAAATCACAAAATCAAGGTAGATCAGCAAGAAAGATTATGCCCCAAGGTTGAATTAGAAGAAAAGAAGTGGGGTGAAAGCAAATGGAAGATAGAAGTTTGGAAGAAATGGAAAGAAATGGAGAGAAGAAAGAGAATTTGCCTCGAGAAAGAGGATGCATCAAAATCAACTGTTTAAGATAGGAAATTTTGATTGAGATCATGAAAGAAGATAAGGAAATGAAGAATGTGATCACAGTTGATGAAAGTCCACAAGAAAGATGAAGGAAACCCTCTCAAACTCATAATGCAGCCTAAAAGTGCAAATTTAACATGAAGTCTAAATAATGCAAGCTACATGAAAATGCAAAGGTGTACATGCATGGGTAACATAGGTTTTTTTGTGTTCATCATTCATTAGAGAATGTAAGAGAACTTATTTTCATCATTGGGCCATTATTACCAGACATCGGACGATCACACAATCATCACTAGTCAAAAATGCAACTATGAAGTTATAAATGTGATTTATATCGAATTGGAATGTGGAAGGATTCTAACATGAGCATCAAGGACATAAAGGTCAAGATGACTGCAATGTTAACTTACCCAATTTAATGTAGCAAAACCATGCTCACATCAAGGCATAAATGCTAGGATGACCATGAGAACGGTTGTGCAAAAATAGTCAAGGATGATGCTTTAAATTTCCTAAGTGTGTTAAGGAGACAACAAGAGATACTCAAGAGGTTCAAGACAACACCCACAAGCAGAAAGAAAATAAAAACATGCCCCATGCCCCAAGTCCTCTAGCTATGCATCACGGAGAGACTTGTTAGACAAGGACACTCAACGAAAATCAATATCAGTCAACACACAAAGAAAAGATCATGACATATCTCAAGCATTAAGTGTTGCATTTAAAAATTTTAAGTGTGTAAACTGATACTGAGTTCCGAGGGTAAGGATCGAATGCTTGCAAGCAGGTAAGATCACATGACCAAACTAGATAAGACCAAACTGATAAGTGTTGAAAAACACTCGATGTCAGGGGTTGTGTTGAAAAACACAGTTGGGTTGGTGTTGAAAAACATCATTTGCAAGGTGTCCTAAAGACAAGCATATCCAAGAGACCAAAGCTAACACAGTGATGCCCCCTAGACAAAGACAAAGACCAATTCCAAACCAAGGCAACAAGGATAAGGCATGATGGAGAAAGGCTAAGTGTTGAGGACGCATGCTAAGAAATAGGGGTGCGAAAGCCTCAAGTAGCACCCATTTCCAGGTTTTCACCACTTGGAAGAATTTTTTCAGGACTTTTTATAATTTTTTTTGTATTTTTGCTACCAAGGTGCCTGTTTCCAAGTTTTCACCAAGGCATTTTTTCTATTTTTTTTGAATTTTTTGAATTTTTGATTTTTTTGTATTTTTGGAAAATATAATTTTTTTGGAGATAAATCAAAGCACCTATTGCTAGGTTTTCACTAAGATAATCATTTTTTCAGGACATTTTCTAATTTTTAGAATTTTTTCAGCATCATATATGAATTTTTTTAGAATTTTTTCAGGATCAATAAGGTATATACAAAGGATGCCCCCAGACAGAACGGGCATCAAGGATAGAACTTCTTTAGGTGCAAAACATTGATAGGCTAAGGGAGCTGCTCCCCCTCTTCAGTAGATAGTAGATAAGCACCTGTACCAAAAGCTGTTGTGATAATGTAGGGTCCAAGCCAATTAGGTTCGAATTTTCCCTTTTGTTCTCTATTTTGTTGGTTCTTAGGATTCTCTCGCAGGACAAGATCTCCTACTTGGAATTCTCTAGGGTGAACCTTTTTGTTGAAGGCTTTGGACATCCGCTTTTGGTAGACCCTCATATGGTCAAAAGATGCTTTACGCTTTTCATCCATAAGTTCCAATTCTTGTAATCTCATGGCGTGATAATCTTCATCTGTAACTAGACCTTTGAGAGAGACTCTAAGTGATGGAATCTCAACCTCTAAAGGTAACACTGCTTCAACGCCATATGTGAGGGCAAAAGGAGTAGCCCCAATTGGAGTATGAATACTCATTCTATAGGCCAAGAAGGCCAGATTTATCTGTAGGTGCCAGTCTCTACCATTCTTATGAACTATTCTGTGTAAAATCTTGAGAATGGTTTTATTTGAAGCCTCTGCCTGACCATTTCCTTGCAGGAAGTAAATGGAGGACCAATGTTGCTTTATCTTAAATCTTTGGCAGAGTTGTGTAAGGTCCTTGTTTTTGAACTGACCTCCATTGTCAGTGATGATCTCAGATGGCACTCCATATCGACAGATGATATGGTTTAAAATGAATAAAGACACGATCTTGCCTAAGGCAACAGAAAGTGGAACAACCTCTACCCATTTTGTGAAGTAGTCAGTAGCAGTGATAATGAACTTATGTCCACCTAATGAGTTGGGATGAATTTTCCCAACAAGGTGAAAGGCCCATCGCTGAAATGGCTGGTGAGATATAGAAGGAATTAGCTCCCTACCTGGAGCATGTATCAGGTGTCCATGTTTCTAACATTTTTCACAAGACTTGGCAAAAGCTACTGCATCTATCTGCATCGTAGGCCAATAGTACCTTGCCCTAAGCAACCTTCTAGCCATGGAAAGACCATTAGAATGTCCCCCACATATGCCCTCGTGGATGTCAACTAGCGCTTGATTGGATTCCTCCTTTTCTAAGCACCTAAGAAGTGTCCCATCTAGACCCCTCCTATACAAATCACCAGAGATGAGGGAATGATGAGAGGCATTACAGACAAGGTTTCTTCTTTCAGATTGGTTAACTGTGTTGAGGATGATGTCATCATAGAGATATGATTAAATAGCACCATAGCGGGAGGATTCATGATTGACAAGGGTGCAAATGACATGGTTTTCAAGTGAGTAAAATATGGGATGACGTAGCTCTTCCACCAGGAATTCATATCTGGACTCATGTTCCTCCAACTGAAGAAGTGAAGCAAGGGTGGCCATAGCATTAGTTGCTTTGTTCTCAGCCCTAGGGATTTGCTGAAAAGTGACAAAAGTAAAATATCATCTTAATGAATCAACCATTTTTTTGTAAGGTATCAACTTGTCATCTTTTGTTTGGTATTGTTCATTGACTTGATTAATGATCAGCTGAGAATCCCCATAGATATGTAGTTCTGTCATATTCCACTCTATAGCCATTTTTAGTCCATTTGTTAAAGCCTCATATTCAGCTATGTTGTTTGTGCATGGGAAGAGTAACTTGTAAGATTTGGGAATAGTGTACCCATGTGGAGAGACAAACATCACACTTGCTCCAGAACCGGTTTGCATGTAGGAACCATCAAAGAACAGTTTCCAGGATCTTTCAATCATGTACATAAGATGTTCATTTGGGAAATTGACTTGAATAGGCATATTATCTTGAATTGGGAAATTAGCCAGTTGATTTGCAATAGCCTAGCCTTTGATTGTCTTGCGCTCAATATACTCTATGTCAAATTCAGAAAGAATCATCATCCATTTAGCAAGTCTACCCGTGAGAGTAGCTTTGTTGAGCAAGTATTTGAGAGGATCA
Organism: Chamaecyparis obtusa; assembly: GCA_027943335.1. Taxonomy (NCBI): domain Eukaryota; kingdom Viridiplantae; phylum Streptophyta; class Pinopsida; order Cupressales; family Cupressaceae; genus Chamaecyparis; species Chamaecyparis obtusa. The sequence goes on along the minus strand of BSBK01001812.1, from coordinate 854,757 downwards.
ATTTTTGCTATGAGGTGTATGGTGTGCGCAAGCATATAGTGTCACAATTTTTGAGAGGCAAACACTATTGCAAGGCAAGATTTTTCAATACTAGTATAATTGACCTCATAAGCAACTAGAGTGCGGCTAATATAATATATGGCCCTTTCTTTCCCTTGTTCATCTAATTGAGCCAACAATGCCCCCAGTGAAGATTTAGTAGCTGAGACATACAAAATGAGGGGTTTTCCTGGAATGGGAGGCATTAAAATGGGAGGACTTGCCAAGTATTCCTTAATTTGATCCATGCTCTTCTGGCAATCATCATTCCAGACACATTGAACACCTTTATGCAAATTTTTGTTAAAGGGCTGTGCTCTATTGGCCAATTGTGAAATAAATCTCCTTATGGATTGAAGGCGTCCTTGAAGACTCCTCATTTGACTGACATTTTTGGGAGGTGGCATGTTTATAATGGCTTGAACGTTTTCAGGGTCCACTTCTATCCTGAAATGATGAATCCCAATAATTTGCCAGAAGTAACACCAAATGCACACTTTTTGGGGTTTAATCTTAGTTGAAATTGTTCCACGCGATCCATAATTACTTCTAAATCAGCCAGATGTGTTCCTCTTTTCTTAGACTTAGCGAGGGTGTCATCCACACAATCTTCCATATTCTTATGCATCATGTCATGGAAGATGGTTGTCATAGCTCTTTGATAAGTAGCTCCTGCATTTTTCAATCCAAAGGGCATGACATTCCAACAATAAGTGCCCCATGCGCATGTGAATGCAGTCTTTTCTTGATCCTCAGGAGCAATCTTGATTTGATTATACCCATAAAAACCATCCATCAAGGAATAGATCTCATAGCTCACCGTCATGTCCACTATCATGTCTATGTTAGGAAGTGGAAAATCATCCTTTGGGCATGCTCTGTTAAGATCTCTAAAATCTATGCAGATTTGGATGGATTTATCATGTTTGAAAATAGGTACAATGTTGGAAATCCAATCGGCATAGTCTATAGATCTAATGAATCCTGCACCAAGGAGCTTTTCTAATTCAACTTTCACTAGAAGAGCTATATGAGGGTGAATTTTTCTCAACTTTTGTTTGACTGGTTTGACACCTGGAGCTATGGACAAATGATGCATAGTGAGATTAGTGTCCAACCCTGGCATGTCTAAATATGTGCATGCAAAATTAATTTTCTTCTTTTGGAGGAACTTAGTGTAGGCTTTCTTTTCTTGAGGTGATAAAGATTTAGCCAAGTGTACAATTTTTGGAGCCGCTTTTGTGCCCAAATTAACAGCTTCTGTAGGTTCAACCAATACTGATGATCTATCCTAAAAATAGCTTGGGAGACTATCAAGTACCTCATCCATAGGCACCTCAGAGAGGTTTTCACCTTTGGATACGTCTTTTATTTTTACTTTTTTTGGTTCTGACACCGCCACATAGTGGTTTTCACCATCAGAACTCTTATTATTTTTTCCTTTTCTTTTTATCTTGTGACTAAGGTACTTGATGTTAGGTTCTATCATACTGGTAGCCAGTTCACTGGTGGAAGAGACTATAGGGTCAATGGCATTTAGATAGCAGGTGATCTCATAGTCATTGTGAAATGTCAAGAGTTGAGGCTCTTGATAACATTGAGACCAATCAATAAGGTTGGGGTCAATAAGGGATAGGTTAATGACTGGTTCAATATTAAGGATATAGGTGGTGTCATCTCTGGTGATCGCAGAATTGGAGTCTGTCAAGTATCCCTCTAAGGTGTCTAAATCAGAATTTACCCTATCGAGTGAAGAATTGTCTACTAATGCGACACTTGGGTTCCAATCTTCTAATCTCACACACGACTCATCAGCTACGTCAGGTTGAGAACTATAAGCATGGACAACATCCATATCCAAGTCAACTGCTGCGTCTGAGAGTGAATCCCATTCAAACTCATGAGAGTCTATTTCTAAATTATTGTTGGGGCCTCATGATGTAGAAGCCTCAAGATTTGGAAGAGTTTCCTCTCCTCTAGCAATTTGCTCAATCACAAAATTATTTGAATTATCACCATCTGTTGCAGCTGGGATGGAGACACTATCCATAGTCAATCTTGCATTCATATAGTCACTATCTATCACAGCTAGGATAGGAGGACTATCATTTGTTAAATCTCTGGAATCTCCCCAAAGGAGATTTGTTGAAGGTACCCAATCATCTATCATGTCTTGTTGATTTGTAAAATCTGGTACATATTCTGTGTCATCTTCACTATCTTACCTATCGAGAATGGGTACAGTGCACTTGTTATTCTTCATAAAGCCTAGGCCAATTGGTTTCTTAGACTTACGTCCAAAAAGATCATGATTAAGTGGTTCAGCTCTAGCTTCTAACCTGTGACTAAGAGGGCCATATCCTGGATAACCCATCTTCTTAACAAAAGTATATCCTCTCCCATAGGACTTAGGAGAGGGGGAGAAATTTTTATTGTGCTAGTACTTCTCCTCTTTGTATATCCAATCTCGAATAGCTACTTCCTCTTTTTCATCTTGTATTGGTACTGAGGATTCAACAAACTTGTCAAATAGTGTCATTGCCGAAGAAGATAGTTTCATATCCTGTGAAGGCTTTCCATAGGACCTAGGGGAAACATGCATCTTTGCAAAAGAGTCAAGTTGATACCCCCCATGCCAAGGTCTATTGATTTAAACTTGTCTTGATAGTCTATTAAAGTTGCTTGATAATCCTCTACTTCTCGATTAAGAGGGACATGAACATTAGCTGAGATTGAATTAATTGATAAAGTGCTATCCCCTGGTATGCAAATTTCTACTCCATTGTAGGGGAACTTAACACATTGGTGGTAGGTAGACGGCACTGCCTGCATGTCATGAATCCATGGTCTACCCAATGAAATGTTGTATGCAAGGGGTCTAGTATCAACAATTTGGAACAAGATATCTTTTTCAACTGGGCCAATCTTGATAGGAAGGATAGCTAACCCCTTAGAACTTCATTCTGCCTCATCGTAGGCCTTTATAGTGATCTTCTTTTTAGTGTCGATCACCTCCTCTGAATAGCCCAAAGTTTTTAATAAACTTAAAGTACAAATATTTAGCCCAGCACCCCCATCTATCAACATGCACCTAACACGGGTTTTATGAATCATTACTTCAATGTGAAGGGCAAGATTATGTGGATGGCTTAGGGATTTGTCATCATCTTCTGAGAAAGAGAGGTAATGTGGGCTGGTAATGTGATTCACCATGCCTTGAAATTGGTCGATATCTATGTTGTTGGGGACATTTGCTATGCACAAAGCATCCTCAAGTATTTGTTTATGTCTAGGGGACAACTCTAGAAGCTCCAAGATTGAGATCTGTGCTGGAGTTTTCTGTAACTGATCTACAAGATTATAGTTCGGTTTGAGAGTAGTGATAGACTTTGTAGTGACATTCTTGGATGCCACTTGCTTGGATTGTTTGGATGGACCTAAATTAGGACCTCTAAGAACAATAGGGCCTTGACTCCTGGTAACAGCATTAAGGGCTTGAGAAGATAACCTAGAATGAGGACCTCTTAGCACCACAACAGGTTCTTTGTCAAAGATAGGGGGAGAGTCATAACCATGCGGGTCCTTACTCCTCATCATATTAACACTTGGATCCACAACTTCAAGCATGTTTACCACATTTTATGCCACTGTGTAAGTGTAGTTGATTGCAGCCTTGCCATCCTTTGGTTTAGAGGTTTCCCCCTTCTCATACTTAGGCAACGGTTCTTTAAATGCTTTGTGATCAACATTGGTGTTCAGTCCATCCACCTTAAGCTTTCCATTCTCAATGAGATCTTGGATAATGTGCTTGAGTTTCCAAAAATTCTCAATGGTATGCCCAATGCCATTATGAAACATGTAGAAAGCCTTCTCATCCCACCAATGTGGCTTAATGTCAGGGATGTAATGTTTTGTGGGATCTTGTGGATGCACAAGATTATTGGCAATGAGCATTTTGAAAACATCCTCATAAGAATCATCAAGCTTGGAAAATTGACGTTTTTCCTTCTTGGGCTTCTCTTGATACCGTGGCTTGCTCTCTTGTTGAGGAGGTGCATTGAGCTTAATAGCTTGAATTGCACTAGACAAGTGAAGGACACCTTGATCTTTAGGTTGGGGAGAGTCTACAACTCTGTCATTGACAACTTGTTTATTCTTGTTCCAATTGTTGTTCTTCCCTTTATCCTTGTTGTTGTGTTGACTATTGTTGCCATTGTTGCTATGTTTGGTCAAAATGCCTTGTTCTTTTAGAACATCCTCAATGCGGCATGCAGTTTCAATCATTGCATCAAAGGAATTGAAGACTATCTTTTTGATCTCATATCTCATTTCAGGCACCAAGTTACTAACAAGAATGTCAATCTTTTCATCCTCATGGATTGTCCTAGGATACTGAGAGCATTGTCTTCTCCACCTTTGCAAGAAGGTAACAAATGGTTCCCCCTGATTTTGTTTCAAGTTGCATAGGTCCAACATAGTAACATATCTTGACAGATTATATGCGAAGTGTTGGATGAATCTATGAACAAGTTCTCTAAATGTCTTGACAGGGGGAGTGAGGTTAGTGAACCACTCCATTGCTTGTCCCTTGAGGCTTCTAGGGAATAACCTCATCAAATAGGAGTCATCCTGATGGAATTCAAAGCTCATAGTATAGAACTGGTGCACATGGTCATGTGGATCACCACTGCCATCATATTTATCATATTGAGGGAATTCCACCCTCCTTGGAAAATCCTTCATACTCACACTCTTGTCAAATGGATTAGGATAGATCGAGTCTAGGGAGAATGAGCTCTTAGGTTGCATCATTTTCTCCATCATTTGCTTCATTTGGCGCATTTCTTCTACTTGAGAGGGATTTTTCTTTTGTATTTTGTTGTCCACATCAAAATTATAAGGGACTCTGGCACCCTTGTTGATTAGACTTTCCAAGAATTTATCTTTGTTTTGTTCCAAATACCTATCCACATACTAATGGAAGATAGGCTCTTGTTGCATTCGCATAAAGTTTTGAGTATCAAGGTCATAATGTGAGCTACCACCTCCATGTTGGGGACCATGATGTACATGTTGGGAGTGTGGTCTTGAGTTTTTGGGAGGGTTTTGCCTCCTATAGTGAGCATACTGAGAGGACCTTCTTCCTCTAGGACTAGGAGATCTAGAAGGGGTTCTTGACTGCCTTCTACTTCTTGGTGTTCTGGAAGGGGTGGAGGGAGGAGAATTATTTCCACTGTTAGCACCCCTGTTGTTGAATTGAGTGTTTAATTGTTGGGCTAACAACCTATCTTGCTCCTCTTGGAATGCTTTTCTCTCTATATCCAACAAGGCTCATCGTTCCTCTTCTAGAAGCCTAAGTTTTTCTTCTTTTGCAGCTTGTTCATTTTTTGCAGCCTATTTTTCCCGCTCAATTATTTTTAGCCTCTCACTTGTATGCCTTGAGGTTGTTTGAAGTGGAGAGTTTGGTCTTGAATGTTTATACAAATCATTGGTATACATTGCATTGACATGAGCATCACTAGGGTCATTGTCTTGGTCTTCGTGTTGTGACCATTGTTCTGGGTGAGCTTGTCTCTCATGCCTTTTGGTTCTTTGATGCGCATCTAGGTACCTAGTATTGATGGGGGATGAACTAGGTTGAGCATCATGAGAGGAATTACCAAACAAAATCTTGTCTCTATGTCTTTCATAGATATCATCAAGGGTTTGATCCATAGCTTCCCTCTCCTGCCGAGTGACAGTATAACTCATATCCATACCTGAGTGGGAAGGTGTTGAGGGGGTACTCAAATCACTAAAATGGCTCTTTGGGTCAAACCAAGTTTCAGACTTACTCCTAGGTGACTAGTCAAATATTGGTTCCTTTTCCTTTCTCTTTTGACGAGTCTGAACTGGGGGTAGTTGGTTAAAGACTATCTGAGGTCGCTTTCCTTGGCTCACTTGATATCTTGTTGTTACTGACATGAAAGGGAGAGTTCAGACAAACAAACAATTCTAGGAAACATCAATACCAGACTAGGATAGTAAAAGTTTTCTCTTGTCCGAGAGAAATGGTGAAATAGAACTGTTGCAAATAGGTGCAAACCAACACTGCCATAGAGGTGCTCAATTCTTAGGTGAATACCCTAGCATGTATGGATCAGGAGGATGACTTACACAAAGTATACTGAGTTTGAATTGTATGAAAATGGGTGGATGAAGAGATTACTAGCACTCTCCAAGTGTGTTATCAAAGAGTCAAAAAATTTATCTATTTGACAGGAACAATTCCTAATTTGTCAATCTCAAGCAAAATTTCTTATGAGATCAAGGATGACTAACTCAAAAGGTCAAGGACACAAGAACCCTAAATACAGAATAGGTCTCTAGAACTGGGGCAAGTCACCTAATCGAAGAACTCAATATTTTAGTTTGTTGTTCATTTTCAAAGATCAAGCAAGTATATCAATGGACTTGTATCAAGCACATAAGACAACAATCAGGGAGTTCAAGCAAGCAATTATCTTCAAACAATGAGCAAGGGACAAAACAACCTTGCACATGAACAAGAATAGTGACTTAGTATTCTACTCCTTAAAGATGCTACTTGTGTATGTTCTTGAAGATGTTTTAGTAGGCATTCAGAACACAACAACATCCTAACAAGCTGTCTAGAAGGATATACATGGCTTTTCTAAAGGGCATCCTCGATATATGCAAGGTACGTGAGGCCCAAATCCATAGATGAGAAGAATCAGAAATCACACAGTCGGGGGGAGACGGTAACCCAAATGTCCTCCTTCACTTCTCAAAGGTATAAAGTTTTTTGAGGCTTAGCCAAGAGTGAAATCTAACTCATTCCCAAGAGAGGTGTCTTTGGATTCACCTCCTGATATTTATACTCCGTCGGAACATGGGAGTTAAGGTCGTCCCTTGAGGTGATGAAATCCCCAAGCAGGCCTTCTAAAAATGAAAAAGTAAGTAATTCTCTATCAAAAAGTATTGGAAAGCACTAAAGGTGGAACACTTAATGCTTAGAGAAAATATGAGGTGAGTCCACAAGGTGGAACACTTAACACCTGACACAAGCTACAAACGAGTCCACAACTGAGAAAACAAGTGAGTTCCAGAAAGCACAAAAGGGTTTCCTAGTGGAACAATTAATGCTTCTTTCCTGTAGACCCCTCCCTTTTAATGTGGCGTTGACCTTGCAACCACGGGGTGGAACGAGGGGCCGGCGGATTAGCGAGTCCAATAACCCAAGATAGCAATCTAGATCAATCACAAGTAATCTAAGACTGCTAATCAATACTACTGATATTTGAAACTGAGAATTACTTAATGTTAAAAGACACGCACGCACTTAAACACAAACTTCTATGAAAGCAAATCTATGTTCGTTTATTTTCCATTAAGAGCATAAAAGAAAATGTGTTCTATGAAAGCATGTAACACTCAAGCCAAACACATGAGAGGTAAATTTTATGCCCAAACGAAGTGTTATATAGATTGTGAGAATGTACCTTAAGTCCAAAGATCTGCAATCTAAAAAGATGTCTCCTCCCTGCACAAAAAGGCAAAAGATCAGCCGTCTAAAAAGAAGAAGCACAACTAAAATGAGAAATTAGTCTAATTAACATCTAATCTAATTAAACAAAATTTAATCTAAAAATTTAATTAACAAAACTAAAATCAAAATTAAATTAATCTAGTACTAAGCTAAATTTTAAAAAAAACTAATCTAAATTAAAAAAAACTAAAAATCTAATCTAAATTAACGAAATTAAAAAAAAATCTAATCTAATTAAACAAGATTAAAAAAAAATCTAATCGAATTTAACAAAATTAAAAAAAATCTAATTTAAATTTTAAAAACTAAAAATCTATTCTAAAAATCTAAATAAAAAAAACTAAACCAAAAACTAAAAACTAATTACTAAAAACTAAAAACTAAAAACTAAACTAAAAATTAAACTAAAAACTAAACCAAAGTAAACTAAAAACTAGACTAAATAAGCCGTATGGGATTCAATGAACGACAAGTAACAGAGATTTGCGGAGTTTTGAAACAGAGATCCCAATAATAGAGATTTCTTTTAACTATCTTGACACGGTGATTTGCGAAGTTTTGAAATAGTGAATGTGTCAAGGCCTTGTAAATTCCTCTTTGTAATCGAGCTATTAAATTGAAATCTTTGGACTGCATTGCTCTATATGGTGAATTTCCCCCATTGAATTGTAGATTCTTCACAGACCTTGCTGGAAGGAAAAATTTATGAAATTTTTGAGAAAACAGAGTAATTACAGAGAGCTGTTAAATTGAAATCTGAGATCAAATTAATCCTTTCTCACTCTTCCTAGACTTCACAATCTAATTATTTTATTACTTCTGTTCAGAGTTGCACCGACATTACTATATTATACCTTATGCTGCCTTACATTTTTCTTTTGGGCATAGGTCAATGACCAGTCCACTTACACCTGAGTTCACACACTTGACTAACTTGTTGAGTTTATGCTTTCTATTCTCTTTGCTCTTATTGAATGTAAGAAAATAGAGGTTATTGGAGCTTTTGAAATAGAGATCAAATTAACTATAGTAATCAAAGAAATTAATAAGGCAAACAACAGCAGACCACCGTAAGAAAGATAGTTACTGTTAACATGCAGTCAGAAATGTCTTAAGACTACGGTGTTTCTCAGGAGACTAGTCCCACACTAGAACTTCTCACGCCAAATATGAGATCGTTCCTTAATGTTCCAGTAGGCCCCACTATAGAATCAAAGCACATGATCAAACAAAATAACAGAGCGATTCCCATAGGTGTAACGCCCAAGCTGGTGTCCATTACATTTCTTTACCCACTCCCCTCATTTATGGATCGCTGTCTAAAACTCAAAATTTTAGGGCGCATGGACGAAGTGCAAATGGAAATCCAATGTGCTTTTCACTTAAACTCCGAGCAGACAATGTGGATGAGCAGAATCGGCGCAGTAAATGAAGAATTAGATATGGCCTCCTCGGTCCCAAAATTGTACTCTATCTACAACAATGAACTCTCAATATCCAGAGGTGGCACATACACATTTTTGTTGATTTAAACAAATTCAACCAAGAATTAATTACATCAGATACCAGTAACCTCGGTGCAGACAAATAGGGTAGGTATCCATGAGGAAGCTAAGAAAACATAAACTTATTCCACACAATTGTAGATATCACTCAGAAAACTCATTTCAAAAGATGAGTACAATCCATCTTATTTTCAAAATATGGAAATTATTAACACAAACAGTGGTCAACAAAATGCAAAGAGTATCTTTAAAACAACACTGCAAATAACAAAGATTTTCGAATAGAGATTTGCAAATAACGGTGGGCGCCAAAAATGTATCACGAAAATTGTGACACTTCTATGAATCCTTGCATGCAAGGAGACTCAATAATTAATCCTTGCAAACCGACTCACAGCTCTCTATCCGAATATGTGCAGGGATCAATATTGTGAGGCCCTCAAATCAACTAACTTACCCATGCAAGTACACATTCAGAATGAGAGATTCGCAGATTTATAGCAAGAATGCTAATCTCTGTTGAATCTAATCCATACATGTAAATGAAAACTAATCTAAATATGATTGCAATGCATTAAATAAACTAATTTACTCAAATGAAATATATCTATATGCAAATCAAACTAAGATGCAATATTAAGCTATATGCTATTAAACTAAAATGCTTATAAAATCAAACTAATGTGCAATCTCAAAATGATAAAACTCAAGAAAATATGTAGCATAAGTATGATGTAAAAATTCATGATCCTTAACTGAGAAGGAGAGGGCTCCTTTTATAACAAAATGTGGATTTGAATGCAAATTCAACAGCAATGTGGGATAAATGGAAAAGAGGAAACAAATTTGATTTTAGCAAGTTTGTAGGAAAATAGAATTCTTTTTATTTTATTTCTTTTATTAATCGATTTGTTTCCTTTTCCATCACAAGATATTTTGGAGAAGATATTTTATTTATTTAATTTAAAAGAATAATATCTCTCCTAGTTAAATAAAATAATATAATATAATTTAAAGATAAATATTAATGAAATAAAATAAAATCATTTAATTAAAAATGAATTTTAATTAAATAACTTTATTTCAGTTAAGAAATATTTATTTCAAATAAATAATATTATTTTATTTATTTAAAAGGGATTTATTTTTCTTAATTAAATAAATAAAATTAATTAAATATTCAAACCTCAGGAATAAATGAAATAATTCAAATGGTTACGATTTGATCAAAGAAGTTTAATTCGAATATGTTGCAAAGCATTGATTTAGGGATTGATTTTTGATAATTGAATAAATGGGGCCCAAAGTCTAGGCAACCATTTTAGGGTGCATACAATGTTAAGCATACACAATCTCTTTAATGTGGGGGAATACACTCTGCTCTTTGTTACACATCTATATTGATCAATGTTTTGAGGATTACTCAGAAAACCCCACCTTTTTCTTAGAAATATCATCCTTTGTATATTCCTTTGGAAATAATGTTTTCCTTAGGCCTAATCCTACTTTGTGAATTCATTTGGATATAATTGTTTTCTTAGGCCCAATCCTCTTTTTTTTTACGGATTTCCTTGCAAACAATGCTTTTCTTGGTCATCCTTTTGATGGGTTGACTAGCATAACGCAACATGATAGACTATCAACACTATCTTTTGTACCTCTCTTTTTCTTTACATGACCAATAGTAATTTTTTGTTTGGTCATGCTAGCTCTCTCTTTTTGTGGATGTTTCTTCTGTTTTGGTTTAAGATTGATGAATACCTAAGTCACTTGGGGTCTTGGTGTTTTCCTTATCTTTTTTTATCTTGATGGGATCTATTTCCCATGCTTTGATCTGATCTACTGTGAGTATGAAATAGGTCCATACTCCTACTAAAGTGGAGGCTAAATGTATCATCCTATATTGTAAGCACTTACAATTTTGGTCCTTAGTTAGGCCATATTTTAGTGTTTAATGCATGCATGCTTGTTATGCTTGATTATGCCTAAAATACACGTACATTTTTTATATCCCCATGTCCATATGGGCTCCCAATTTAATTTGAGCCCCTATTGCCTTGTAGATTGCACCACAAATCATATGGGGTGGCCCAATTTGCTCCCACATTGGGAGGCACCCTTTACATGGTATATTGGCCCTAAATTTTAATTGGAGATTGCTCTTTTGATTTTGAGCGAGATTTTAGATCCTTGCCAACCTCCTTCAAGCTTTGAGCCTTGAAATGTCTAGAGAGATATAAATACAATGCTACCTCCATCATTTGGGATCCATTTACTAGAAATCAATTCATCCATTAACATTGACAATCTATAACATATAAATATTATAATTCAATAACTCAAGCATTCAAGGAGAAATCAACTTCATTCAAGTATCAAGCATGGAAGATATGAAGTAATGCCTGTAATCACCTAAAAATTTTGTAGTAAAACCTAAGCCCCCAATTTCAATCAAATTGCCTCAAATGAAATCCTAAATCTCAAAGGCATCTTTATTAGACATAATTGTGTATAGTAAACCTGAAAACCCCCTTTGCATAATTAAATAAAAAAATAAAAAATCTTATATCAAGCTTATACTATGGTCTAATTTCTAAAGCTTGCATATTTATTTAATTGCTATAACATTATTTTTTAATATAAAGTTTCTACACTTTTATTAAAAAAATACATTCATATGTGTGCACATACTTAATCTTGATTAATTAGCAATTAAAGGGGATTTGTGCTTTCAAAATTACTATTTTATCTTATTCTACCTAACATCTCTCTTTTGCCTCTCAATCCTCACCACTAATTTCTACCTAACCTTGCATATCCTTTAGTCTCCTTTTTCCTCTTCATCTCAATCACACATTCTTTTCCACTTAATCTCCACCCTCCATTCATGAGGAAAATCCTTTAAAAGGAAGATCTTCCTTGGCTCAAGGGTCCAGTCTCTTGCATTTTAAGGTCCCAATCTTGATCATTTGTTGAGTTGCATCTTATTTTCTTGCATTCTATAGTAATATTTCTATTTTGAATTCTTAGTTCTTAGTTGCTCATATCTCTCTTGTATTCTTAGTTTACTTCATTCTTAGCATAATCTTGCATTGTTAAATCTAGTTTTCTTTCTTGCATTGTTTGTTCATAGTAGTCTCTTGCATTATCCTTCTAGAATACTAGTTGTTTGCATCCATTCTAGCTTAATTCTCTCATTCTAGCTTTGTTAATCTTGCATTCTAGTTCATTTCTAGTTTTGCATTGTATTTGAATCGTCCATTTTGGAGTAGTCAAGTCACTAACCCTATTGAAACTACAACTAATGAACTACTTGGAGAACAGAATGGGAGAATATGAGATGATCGTTGAGCTACTAAATTATATGTGAGATATTAGATCAATTGTTATATTGTAATTGATGTCAACTAGCTTTGACTTTACTTATCATGATAGTTGTAAATATCTGAAGGAGGTGATATTGGTGAAGGAAAGAAGATATTAGCATGAAGATGAGATGTATGAGTAAGTTATGCATAAGGTATTCATTGGGAAACTTATTGATGAGTCTATGCTATTATGATAGTAATTTGATTGGCTTACATGATTCTGTTAAGTATTGAAGATGAAGAATGTACTGTTGGAAAATAATTGTTGTATTGTCATTGATGTCAAACCTTAACTGGTAAGATAGTTTCTATCTAAGAAAGTACTATATCTATTGGTTGATGAAAAGGATTAGGACAAGGGAGATAACAAGAGAGCCTAAGGAAAGGTTGAGTTATTTGATACTTCAATGGGTACTTTATTATTTGGCACATTAATAAGATAATGTATTATTTATCTAAGTACGAAGAAAGACTGAAGAAGTAGACTTAACCGAGAAAAAGTGAAGAAATATAGTTTAAGCCGAGTGATGTTAGTGTCAACTAAGTGCCATTATATGCTGAGTAAATTTAGTGTTGACCGCACATCAGTTTATGGCGAGCGACAAGAAATTACCGAGCAAGACAATGTTAGCCAAGGAAGATAGTTTGTAGAGTTGACTGAGTTACGTAGTGATGACTGAGGAGATGAACACAGTATTGACCGAGTGTCAGTAATTTACATTTGGAGGAAGAATTTAAATTCCCATCTGACATAATTGAATTCTTCAGTTATGTAAATCGTGTTGACTTTATTGATTGATTGTATGGAGAATTTAATGCATGGTAAATCATTTTATTATGGATTCAATGAGAAGTTGGAATATGTATCTAGAAGGAAGGATGAAGAACTTAAATTTTAGAAGGATTCAATAAATCTGACCTAAACCTAAGATCTACGGAGGAGATTAAGCGAAAAAAGATGGATCTACCTGATTGAAGAGGTATAAAGGAAAACCTAATTGTGAGGTTACAAAGGATGTTGAAGTTGTTGATGTTATTGGCTAATAAGTCTAAGAAGAAGGCTGAAGGTGAAGGATTTGATCAGAGTTGTGATTGCTTGAAGAGAATTCCGAGTAGATTAGTAATGGACATATAAATGGAACTCAATTAGTAAATCAGCATATATGTGCGAATTGGATATGTTATTTGCAAAGTGAGTTGTATTTTTTTCAGATCAGAAACTACTGCTACTTTCTAATCAAAGTGGCATTCTAGTGGAATGTACTTAAATCCTTTAACTAGGTCACTTTTGACAATGTTTAAATCATTTAAAAGGGTCACACCTAGTAGTGTGTTTGTAAACTTTTAACAAGGTTGGCTTTTCACAGAGCTCACTTCAGAAGAGTGAAAATATCAATAACATGTTACAAAGTGGTTTTTCCCAAGTTGGGTTTCCACTATAAATCCTAGTGTTATACTTGTGTGAATGTTTTGATGTGTTTGTTTCTATATTCTACAAGTTAATTACTTTTGGACAGTGGACTGCATTTTATATGTTTCTGGTATATATACTTTAGAGCCTGAGTTGTGTTGGTGATTAGATCAGAGATTGTTTAAGTATTTAAAAGTTCAATTGGTACATCTGGACCTAAGAACAACTGATTCACCCCCCTCTCTATTGTTCTAAATAATATTAACAATTGGTATAAGAGCTATTGGTGCTTATAGAGAAAAATTTAAAGGTACTTGAAGCTAATGATCAAGATGTATAAAAAGGAGGTACCAAAGTTAAACAAGGAGAACTTCCCTGCATGGTAGAGTCTGATGAAACTACATCTAGTTAGTATTGGTGATTCAACAAAATACTATGTTGAACATGACTATGTTATATCTGATGCACCTTTGACTACCGAGGAGATGAAAGCAAAATAGGAACACAATCAAGCAATGTTGGAGATTGCATTTGCCTTAAGCTATCTTGAATTTGAAGATATCAAATATTGCACTACTACAAAGCAAATGTGGGATACTCTTGCAACCATCTATGGTGGAGATACAAATGTACTGAGAGAAAAAGTTGAAATCTTGAGAGGTAAGTTTGATGAAATGAAAATGCAAGAAGGTGAAAATATTGCTCATTACTGTGGTAGAATTAAGGAGATAGTGAATGCTATTAGAGGAGCTAATGGAATCATTGATGATGAGACTATTATTGGTAAGGTATTGAGAAATTTTCTTCCTATCTATGCTATCAGAATTTTTGCAACTAAAGAATCAAGATGTAACCCTGGTAATGTTCTAACTCTGGAAAGTCTTGTTGGTAAGCTTATTGCTTTTGAGCCATCTAACTATGATAACTACACCGTTCCTAATGTTGAATCTGCATTCAAGTCACAAATGGTTTTGAATAAATCTAAGAGAGAAAAAGAAAAATGTGTAAAAAATGAAAGTGATAGTGGAAGTGACAGTGACACTTCTGATGAGGAACTAGATGATCTTGAGGCACTCATGGCTAGAAGATTTAAAGAGGAAAATGCAAATATAAGGGTAAACTTCCTATAATCTATTTTTCATTTAACAAAGTTGGTCATATTGCAGCAAGATGTCCTGATAGGAATGACAAGGATGAGGAAAGAGAAATCAAGTACAAGGATAAGAGAGATCACCGAAGGTACATAGACTACATGGACAAAGGTAAGGAATATTGTTATATTGCTGAAGAGGACACTGAAAGTGATAGTGATTATTTTGATATTGAAGTAGTTTATGTTGCTATGAAAGATGATTCTGATGAAGATGAGAAAATTGCACTTATTTCTTATGTGAGTAAAGGTGATAAATGGATTATTGATAGTGGTTTCTCACATCATATGACTAGTGATAAAATTAAATTTGAAACTCTAGATCATTACAAAGGTATAAGTGTTAAGTTTGGTGATGATGCACCATGTCTTGTGAGAGGTAAAGGATCAATTAAGCTAACTGATAAGATCGCATGTGAAAATGCCTATTGGGTTGAACATCTTAACTACAATTTTTTGAGTGTTGCACAACTTAACAACATTGGTTATCAAGTGGAGTTGCATCATAGAAAGGCTAAAATATTTGAGGCTACTGGTGAACTAATTGGAAGTGGAGAACATACTAGAGGTAACTTACTCTATCTAGATCTATCTGAAGAGCCATGTTTGTTTGCACAATTTGATGATGTATGGTTATGGCATAAGAGGCTATGTCATGTAAACTTTGAAAATCTAGTAAATATTAGTAAAAAGAAGAAAGTTAGAGGTTTGTCGAGATTGAAGAAACCTAATAATGTGATGTGTAAACAGTGTCAGTTGGGTAAAATGACAAAGTCTAATTTCAAGAGCAAGACATTTACTTTTGAAATTATTTTGGATTTGGTTCATATTGACCTTTATGGACCTATGGGTGTACAAAGTTATTGTGGTGCTAAATACTTTATTTTGTTTGTTGATGACTACAATAGGATGATGACTGTAATGTTTTTGAAAGAAAAGTCTGATGCATTTCAGTTGTTCAAGTGGTACTTGGCAAAAGATGAAAAATAAATAGGTAAGAGCCTGAAATATTTGAGATCTGACTGAGGTGGAGAGTTTATATCAAATGAGTTCAATTTTTTTTGCAATGATAGAGGAATCAAGAGAAAGATGTCTGCACCTAGAACACCTCCACATAATGGTATAGCTGAGAGGAGAAATAGGTCACTTATGGATTGTGCAAGAACACTAATGATTGAGAAGAATGTTGAACAAAAATACTGGAGAGAAGTTGTGAGTACAACTATTTATACCTTAAACCGAGTACAAACTAAGAAAGGTACAAATGCTACACCTTATGAATTATGGCATGGATATGCACCTAATGTGAAATACTTTAGAATCTTTTGGAGTAAATGCTATATACTGAAAGATAATAGGAATGGAAAGTTTGATACAAAAAGTGATGAAGGCATATTCCTAGGTTATTCCACTAAGAGAAAAGCTTATAAGTGTTTGAATTCTAACACTAACAAAGTTGTGGAAAGTGAAAATGTTAGAGTTGATGATTATGTAGAGAAGAAAAAATAAGAAGGTAAACAAGAACCTAGAGATTATAGATCTTTTGTCTATATGGAAGAAGGAGAGGCAAGTAACACACTTATACCAGATGTAGAGTCATGGGTAAGAAATGTCGAGCATCAGGAGGATGCTACCAAGCAATCTGAAGCTGAAACTAAAAATTTTCATGATGAAATTGAAGATCAAGGAGAAAATAAAACTGAACCTACATTGGTAAGGTAGGTGAGAAGACATCATAAGCTTAAGAAAATCATTGGAGATAAGGAATCTGGAGTCTTGACCAAAAGTAAGTTGAAAGACCCTACATGTTTATTATGTGAGTTTGAGCCTGAGACAGTAAAAGATTCTTTAGAGAATGAAGACTAGATTCAAGCTATGAATGAAGAAATATATCAAATAGAAAAGAATGATACCTAGACTCTAGTGCCAAGACTAGAAAACAAGAATGTTATTGGAACAAAATGGGTATTCAAAAACAAGCTTAATGAACATGGACAAGTCACAAGGAACAAGGCAAGATTAGTGTTACCCTATTTTTCATCATGCAAAATAACAGACAAAGTAAGGGTGCATTTAGGTTCTTTCATTCAACAGTGCTTTTCAGGTTATGTGAATCAGCATTTTTGTTATTGCATTCATGTCAGATTGATAAATTGTACTCTAAGTATTGATCACATGTTAAAACTTTCAAATTCGTAATTGATCATTACATTGTGCATTCATACTGAATGTAATTTACAAATGCTCTTTTCATTCATACTTTGTATTTCTTATCAATAAGTAGAGTACAAAGTGCAGAATAGAAAGAAGAGGTAGGGTATGAGTGAGTCCTCTGCATTGCCTTGAAGAGTCTGCATCTTTGGAGCTGGTTGTCGTGTCTGGTTCAAGTTCTCTGATCTTCATCTTGAGTCTGCGTCTGTCTGGTCCTAAGTCTTTAGGAGTTGTCCTGCATCATGGTTAAGGGTTTGTTAGATCCGACTGGATCTAAGAAATGCAAAGAAGGAATGAAACATCATACATTAGCAATTCTTTCATGGCTGCATATACTTCTAATATTCAATGCAATAGCAAAAGGAGCATGTACATAAAGTGAAAAGCTATGTTAAAGGATAGCAGTGTCACATTATGTTAGTGAGCACACCAGTGGTCTGATGGATGCCCAAAATTGACCACTGGGTCATGTTCATTAACATAATATGATAATTTTGATGTTTTAAGCTTAACAGATAAATGCATTGTTCAAAACAGACTGGTTTTCATATTCAGTCAATATAAAAGAGATGCAGATCAAGCTGGTTTCCCATGATAAGAATGCTACAGGAAATGCCAATGATTGCTAACTTTCTAGTTCAAGATACAAATGGTGCTGCATAAATACTGGTAAAAATATGTCCTTACTGTTTAAAAGTACATTTTTCAAGCTATATCATATTTGTTGTTGAATACAAAAGAGTGATTCAAGATTGAACTACAAAATCATAAAGTGTTTACAATTTGTTTTTATTGAGTGTCACGAACCCGTGTTCGAACCTCAGATATTAACATTCTGATGTTTTTGAGTGTCACGAGGCCGTGCTCAAACCTTATTAATAGTGAACAAATATTTTTCATCTTGTTGTACTTATCATATTAAGTGCAGATTTAACATCAATAAAGATTGTATATAGTGGACAAAGCTATAGGAGCAAGCTAAACAGAAGATGTAAAATATGTGTAAACTGGAACAGAATATTTACAGCTGGCAATTGAACATCATAAAGGAAAAAGCTATTTATTTGCTGTGGAATGAGTAATGATGAAATACTATGATCATAGTTTATGAACAAACTGTAGGAGAGCTTTTGAAATAAGTTTCTAAGAGCTTCATGTTTTATACAAGCATTTTTACAAAGCTAGTCAGAAGAAAGTTTTTATCTATTATGTTCAGAATTCCCTGTCAAAGTTGTTTGGTTTTCATTTTTATCACAGTGATATGCTACAAAAGATCAAATTTAATGAAGTCTCTATAGACAGTAATTCAAAAGTTCATGCCAGTGTGTTGAATGGATATGTGTGCGAAGCAAGCTTCATGTACAACAGGGAATGTTCACTAGTCAAAGGTTTTAACATGATAATCAAGTATAAGCTGCTAGTTTTCATTGTACAATATCAATGAGCTCTCAAAGCCAAATCATTTTTGGTTACTTGAGAAGTTTTCTTTTTACAAGTTCCAAATCAAATGTCAAGCATCTATTTACAGCTGTGAGTTAAAAATGACAACATTTTTTCAACCTGTGAGTTCCAGATTAGGAAGCTCAAGTTCTTACAAGAATCATTATTACGAGCTCAAGCATATATGTGAGTAAGGTCTCTACCAAATCTAAGCTGTAGAAATTATGATTGATTGCAATCACGGCTTTCTTTTCAAATAAAATGGTTACATCAGTCACAAAGTCATGACTGCAATCAATCATAGTTCGAGTTCATAGTTCCTAGCTTGAAGAAAGAAGCAGAATTAAACAATATATGCCGTGACTCTCAGCAATGTGCAGCTTGTAGCTTTCAGATAGAAGCATAGTACAAGAGATTAAGAGATCATTAATTATTATATAGAATAAACTTGGGCTCGCGGTTGATACAAATAAAAAAAAAAGAACTTTCAATATATCCGAGTTTATGCAATGTGGAGGCTTACAAGTTACAGTTTGACTGATAATTAAATCAAGTTCAAATTTATAAACTGTGAGTACATTTTCAGTCAAAGGAAACAACAAAATATTAACAGCAGTTTGAGATCTCAGTCTCGTTTTAATGGAGTCGTGAATCATGGTGTATGTTCGTTGTTTATGCAATAAAAGAAGAACTCTCATATATCTGAGTTCTCTCAAGATGAGAGTTACAAGTTATAGTTTCACTGATATTACAAATTCATAAACCATGAGTTTATTTTCAAAAGAAATAGTCACATTCTCAAACAAACAGTGAAGTATTGGCAATAATCATGGAGAGCCCATGTTTTTTGTTGCAGATTTCGACTTCATTGATATTCATTGCAATAGACAAATAGAGAAGCATTTTCCAGAGAATGAAGGGCACATGCTCGCATTTCAAGCTCGTGAACACTCATTTCCAAATCATTAACAAAGAGTTTGAGCAAGATAACTTACAGTTTCTTCATAATATGTCAAGTTTCCTGTTTCAACATTTCCAACATCGACAGAGAGTTTCTCCATCAGCAGGTCAATTTCACCAGTGGAATCAAGATTAATAAACAGTTATAGCAGTGATCTCCAAGTTCTTCTAACATTTTTGAAGACACATCTCCAGCAAACTAGGGTTTCATCCCTTATTTTCTTGCAAATGAAACGTATGAATACCAAATGAAACAATAACATATTTGGGATCCGCCAAGTACTTCAGAAGTCTTTAATGTGTTTGCAGATGACAGTGCCAACTAAGAGCATTGAAAACCAAGGAAAATGCCATCTATTTCCTTCCTTCATTTATGTAATTGCAAGTGGATCAAAGGTTATTTTAACCTCTCCACTTTGTAATAGGTTCACTAAGATATTTTATCTAAGTTAGGTTTTAGACTTAGAGTCCTTAGTCTAAGTTAGGAAATAGGTTAATTAATATTAAATTTTATTTAATATTAATTTCTTTTTATAAATTTTGGCATCTTTCATTGTAAAAGGGATTTAATTCCTTATTTTTAGCCAAAATTTAGGGAAAGGGCATTTTTTGAGCTAAGATTGGGGAGCATTTTTAGGAGATTTTTCTAAAAGTCTGGCATTTTTTGGATTAGGGTTTTGGAGGCTTCTTAAGGGAGGTAGATTGACTATTTCAGGGGTTGAAAATGTTGGAGAGAGAGCCTATAGTGAAATTTTCAGTTCATAAATGCTTTGAAGCCTTTTTGTAGACATTTTCATCAGATTTTGGAAGGAATAAACCAGGTTTTGTAGCTCATATTTTGTCTACTTGTGTTCAAATTTTAAATTCATGTTCATCTTTTCTAGTAAGTGTTAGATTTCTAATTATATTCAGGAAGTGACTATAATTTTGTTCCTTCCTAGTTAATTAGTTATACCAGGCCTTGCATGAGAGATGTATGTTTGTTAAATATTTGAGTTGTTTGTGGATCATCCCTAATAGCTTGAATGTATTAGCCTATACATTGAGTAGTGAATCAAATTGTCAAAGTTTTCATTTTGTGAGTCAAATTTGAAATTCACTTCTTTACAAAGTCTGAATTATTCATTGGTGCATCACCCTAGTCTCTAAGTTTTAAGTTTTTCTTTTCCCTTTTCCCAACAAGTTGTCAAGTCAAGAAAGTGATAACCAACATTTGATAGGAACCGGCCTAGAATCGGGAGATTCCTCTCTAATCATAGTCTACCCACAACTAGGAGAGGTTTCCATTGTCAGCTAGAATTGTTGTTCTACCTTAGTGCCTGATATAAGGTAACAATTCTAAACCTGAACAATTAGTATGCAAAGGTTATGCACAAGAAGAAGGAATAGACTATGGGGAAAAAATTTCCCCTGTAGCAAGATTAGAAGGAGTGATAACTCTACTGGCATATGCTCCATATAGAAACTTCAAAGTATATCAGATGGATGTCAAATCTGCATTTCTAAATGGTATATTAGAAGAAGAAGTATACATTGAACAACCTGAAGGATGTGTTGATCCAAACAAGAAAAATATGGTTTGCAAACTGAACAAGGCATTGTATGGATTAAAGCAAGCCCCCAGAGCATGGTATGAGAGGCTGCACAATTATTTGATAAAGATTGGATTTACAAGGACAAATGACAACAACAATCTGTACATGAAAGCTGAAGAAGGTAAAGGGATTTTGTTAGCTAAAAATTTTGTGGATGATATCATATTTGGAGGACAAGATGCCCTATGTCAGAAATTTTCAAATGAGATGCAAATTGAGTTTGAGATGTCTATGTGTGGTGAGATAAAATTCTTTGTTGGTTTGCAAGTCTATCAGATGGAGAAAGGTATCTTTATCACACAATCTAAATATGTCAAAGAGATACTAAAAACTTTTGGTATGGATGATTCTAGACCAGTAAGTACTCCTATGGCTATTGGACAAAAACTATCTAAAACTGATGATACTGCTGAAATGAATCAAACCTTGTATACATCCATGATTGGAAAGCTAAAATATGTTGTCCACAATAGACCAGATATATCCCTAGTAGTTGGGATTTTTGCAAGATTCTTTGCCAATCCTAAGGAAAATCATATGATGGCTTTGAAGAGAATACTGAGATATCTGAAAGGGATAGAAGATTATGGATTATACTACAAGAAGAATGAGAAATTTGAACTGAGAGTCTACACTGATGCAAATTGGGAAGGCAATGTTGATGATAGGAAAAGTACAAGTGGTGGAGCATTCTTTCTAGGAAAGAGATTAGTCTCCTGGACAAGAAAGAAACAAAACTGCATTTCCCAATCTACAACAGAAGTTGAGTATGTAGTAGATGTAGTGAATTGTTCAAATCTGGTATGGATCAAGCAATTGTTGAAATGGATGAAAGAGGAAATCACTAAGCTGGTTGTTATTTTCTATGATAACACAATTGCTATCAACATATAAAAGAATCCAGTGATGCACACAAAGACTAAACATATTGCTATCAAGTATTATTACTTGAGGGAATTGGTACAAGATAAAGAAGTGAGAATGGAATATGTGAATACAAAGGAACAACTAGCATACATATTCATAAAAGATTTTCCTAAGGATGCTCATGAATATCTTAGAGGTAAATTAGGGGTGCTCCCCCTAACTGAGTCTGCCTAATCAACTATGAGCACTGCATCAAATGTGCTACACAGTATATATGACAAATTGATGTAGGAATGGTCACACTTTAGGAGCTGCCTAGAGTTCTAAAAAGAATAGAAAAGCTGATAATCAGTCATAAGCAAGATGACAGAGGGAGAAATACTGATACTGAACTGACAAGATGACATTTACATGTGCAAGATGTAAGTGCTAGATAATGATTTGGCATTATTGTCAAAGAGGGAGAGATTCAGATGAAAACACAGAAATAAAGAACACTGAGGTATATGTTCCAAGATTCAGAGATTCAGAGAATCAGAGGGAGAAAGATACAAAAAAGATTCAGAGGGAATAATTGTGTGAACGGTCAAGCAAGGCTAAGTTTTTGTGAATCAGAATGAAGCTAAGGATATTATAAATCTTTCTGATGCACTAATATTTTTTGGATTGGTTGGTAAATCACGTGTTATTCATGTGGTATTGCCCTCAATGCCAAAGAGGGAGATTGTTGGAAACTGCAATTGAAATAATTTTTGTATTGTCATTGATGTCAAATGTTAACTAGTAAGACAGTTGCTATTTAAGAAAGTACAATATCTATTGGTTGATGAAAAGGATTAGGGAAAGGGAGATAACAAGAGAACCTAAGGAAAGGTTGATTTATTTGATACTTCAATGGGTACTTGATTATTTGTCACATTGATAAGATAATGTATTGTTTATCTAAGTAAGAAGAAAGATTGAATAAATACTTTCTAATCATTGTATCAGTCTAAGTCCTTTAATCAAGGTTGACCTAAAAGTCATTGTTTAAATCCTTTAATCAAGGTGGCATTCTAATGGAATGTACTTAAATTCTTTAACTAGGTCACTTTTGACAGAGTGTTTAAATCCTTTAATAGGGTCACACCTAGCAGTGTGTTTGTAAACCTTTAACAAGGTTGGCTTTTCACAAAGCTCACTTCAGAAGAGTGAAAATATCAGTAACATGTTACAAAGTGATTTTTCCCAAGTTGGGTTTCCACTATAAATCCTAGTGTTATACTTGTGTGAATGTTTTGATGTGTTTGTTTCTATATTGTGCAAGTTAATTATTTTTGGATAGTGAACTTCCTATTATATGTTTTTGGTATATATACTTTAGAGACCGAGTTGTGTTGGTGATTAGATCAGAGATTGTTGAAGTGTTTAAAAGTTCAATTGGTACATCTGGACCTGAGAACAACTAATTCACCCCCCCTCTTTTTTGTTCTAAATAATATTAACATCTACAAGTTACTTTGGTCGGTATATGAAGAACTCGGTATACACCGAGAAGATGTACTGTATACCGAGTGCGGTATTGAACGAGCAGGAGCAATAAAGTGAAACATGTGATTGCTGATATGAGATGATGAAATGGATAAATCTAGAAGATTCCAAGGATAATGATAAAGTTTTTTATGAAGATCTGCAACTGAAAAAATTCAAGGATGATCAAATGATGAAGATTGAAAATATTTGAAGGCACAAGTTCCGAGGAAGATTAAAGAGGAAAAATCAATGATGGAGATTGAGAGGCAAAATCTATGGCTAAAAAGAAAATGGTTTATCATGTCTATATAAGGAGACAAGAAATTCAAAGAGAGAATCAAACGTGAGAGAAAAGATTGCACACATGCGAAGCTGGTCAAATAGGTTGGAGTAAGAACCGAGTGATTTTATAGACAACACCGAGTGACAAAAGGAGTTAACTCAATAGAGTAGAGTTAGAGGAAGGAGATTGAAGATATTATGATTACCATAGTTATATCGAGCTTAGCATAGATTAGAAAATGAGCAAAGGAAGTTGCATTTGAATCAGGTCATATACTATTGCTTTCTAACCATTGCTACAGACAAAATATCTTAACCGAGTGAGACTTAACCATCTTTATTTCTTTATTGACATTCTATGAATGTTACTCATTTTCTTGTTGACTCAAGTGAATGTATGGTTGCAGATAAGTTTTGGTGATAAATCATTTAACAAGGTCACACCTTACAGCGTGTTTTGTAACCTTTAACAACGTTGGCTCTTAATCGAGCTCATTTCAAAAGAGTGAAAATATTTCGGGTACTGGTCCTAGGTGGTTTTTCCCTTAACAAGGTTTCCACATTAAAAATCAAGTGTTAAATGTATATGCATGTGATTTTTTGATATTTTAATTTACACATTACAATAACTAGTTAGATCGGTATATGTTAACTACTAGTTAGTTTACATTATCTAATAGTCGGTTAATTAATCAGTAAGGCACAATCAAGTTATTACCGAGATCTTTAGTTTTTTTGTTGAAGTTGGTATGATACATCTAAGAGGAATTTGGGACTATAGGATAACTAGACATAACTAATTCACCCCCCCTCTCAGTTATCTAACAATCGGTATCAGAGCCAGAGTACTTGAAGAAAAAAGTTTGAAGGACTTAAGTTAAAGACCTAAAGATGTATAAGAGAGAGGTACCAAAGTTGAATAAGGATAATTTCTCAACATGGCAAAGCATGATGAAGCTATATTTATCATGCATTGGGGATTTTTCACTATATTAAATAGAAAATGAATTCATAGCACCTACCGGTCCTTTGATTGTTACACAAATGAAAGAGAGACAAGAGAAAAATGCAATGATGATTGAGATTGTTTCTTCTTTATCAAATGATGAATTTGAAGACAATAAAAACTATACAACTATAAAAATAAATGTGAGATAAACTAACACTGGTCCTTGGTGGAGACCAAAATGTGCTAAGGGAAAAGGCAAAAAGCTTAAGAGAAAAATTTGATGATATGAAGATGAAAGATGGTGAAAACATTACTCAGTACAAAAACCAAGTCAAGGAGGTGGCGAATGCTATCTTAGGAGTAGGTGGCATAATTGAAGAAGAAATTGTGATAAGTAAAATTTTAAGAATACTTTTTTCTCCCTATGCTATTAGAGTCTCAACAATACATGAAATGAAAGAAGTTAATGGTAATGATGTTTCCCTTTATAGTCTAATCGGTAGGTTGATTGCATTTGAGCTTAACAACTTTGATAACAGTATTGTACCTAAGGTAGAATCTGCATTTGTATCATCTTTAAATACTGGAAGAACAAGTAATAGACATCATATAAGAAATGAAAGTGATTATGAAGTTGAAGAAGATGAGGTTGAATAACTTGAAGCATTAATGACTAGAAGGCTACCAAAGGGAAAAGGAAAATATTGAGGTAAGATACCCTTGATATGTTTCAAATATAAAGATATTGGTCATATTGCTGCAAGATGTCCTAATAGGAATTATAATGAGAGAGCAAGTGAAAGATCAAATGAAAGAAAGAATGATAGAAGATATTACAGAGATCACAAAGGTAACCGACAACATGGAAATAGAGAAAACTGAGACTACAAAGATAAAGGAAAAAATACATGCTACCTAGTTGAAGAAGATGATGATACCAAATTTGAAACTGATGAAGATGTGGAAGTGGTGTTTGTTGCATTAAAGGAAGATTCTAAAGAAGAGGAAAGGTATGCAGGAAAAACACTTATTTCTAAAGTAATAAAAAATGATACATGGAAAATTGATAGTGGCTACACACATCATATGACTAGTGATGAAGAGAAGTTTGAATATCTTGAACATTATAATGGAGGATTTGTAAAAATGGGAAATGATACACCCTATCAAGTGAAAGGAAAAGGATCAATATTGTTGAACAACAAGATCATATGTGAAAATGCTTATTGGGTGAAAGGACTCAACTATAATTTGTTGAGTGTTGCACAGTTGAATAATACAGGTCACTAAGTTGCATTTGAGAAAAAAAGAGTAAATATTTATGATGATGCTAGAAGACTGATCGGTACTAGTGAACAATCAAGAGGTAACATATTTTATTTGGATAATGCTGAAACTTCAAGTTTAATGGCTAAAAATGATGATGTTTGGTTATGGCACAAGAGATTATGTCATGTGAATTTTGACATGGTAAAGATCAATAAGAAAAGGAAAGTTAGAGGTTTACCAAGTATATCTAAGCCTGACCATGTGATGTGCAAACAATGTCAAATGGGTAAAATGACAAAGTCTAGTTTCAAGAGAAAACAATATTCATCTAATGCAATTCTAGATTTAGTTCATACTGAATTATGTGGTCTAATGAGAATTCAGAGCTATCATGGAGATAGATATTTTATCTTATTTGTTGATGATTTCTCTAGAATGATGTGAGTGATGTTTTTAAAAGAAAAATCAGAAGCTTTTCAAATGTTTAAGTGGTACAAAGAAAAAGTAGAGAAAGAATCTGGTAGGCAACTGAAATGCTTGAGATCTGACCGAGGAGGTGAATTCATTTTTGATGAATTAATTAACTTTTGTAATGAGCATGGAATCAAGAGATAGGCATCTGCACCAAGGACTCCACAATAGAATGGGATTGTTGAAAGAAGGAATAGATCAATTATTGATTCTGCTAGGTCATTGCTAATTGAAAAAGAGGTTGCACAAATTTACTGGAGAGAAGCTATCATTATTGTTGTCTATACATTGAACCGAGTACAACTGAAGAAAGAGTCAAACTAGACACCTTATGAGATATGGTATGGTTATACACCTAATGTGAGCTATTTTAAGATATTTGGTAGTAGATGCTATATTTTGAAAGATGATAGAAATGACAAGTTTGATTCTTAAGGTGATGAAGGCATATTTCTAGGATACTCTACTAGAAGTAAGGCATACAAATGTTTAAACAAGACTACTAACAAGATGATTGAAAGTGAAAATGTGAGAGTTGATGAGTATGCTAAGAAAAATAATGAAGCAAGAAGGAACTAGAAGACTACGAAAGATTTGTTTACATAGAAGATCCTGACACTTTATCCAAGAAATAGCTTAGTGTCACTAAGAAATAGAATAATATCACCAAGAAACAATCCTTACAGACCGAGCAATAACAAATAGTTACAAAGGAAAATGATGATCATGCACCGAGTGGAGAAAATATTGAAGAACAAAGATCTAAGCATGTACTAGAAAAATATATGAGAATGCACCATCCATAGGATTATATAATTGATGACAAAGGAGCAGGAAAGATGACAAGAAGTAATTTGAGGAACAATACATTTTTGGTTTGTGAATTTGAACCTAGAATTGTTAAGGATGCATTGGAAAATGATGATTGGATTAAAAAAATAAATGAAGAGATTGAGAAAATACAAAAAAACAAGATATGGACATTATTACCGAGACCTACAGACAAAAATGTGAATGGAACCAAATGGATTTTCAAAAACAAATTGAATGAGAATGGTGATGTTACAAGAAATAAGGCAAGATTACTCTGCAAAAGTTATGCACAACAAAAAGGAATTGACTATGGAGAAACTTTTGCGCCTGTTTCTAGACTAGAAGTGAGAATTCTATTTGCATATATTGCTTACAAAGGATTCAAGGTCTATTAGATGGATGTGAAATTTGCATTTCTGAATGTGATACTTGAAGAAGAGGTATACATTGAACAACCTGAAGGTTTTGTAGATCCAAATCAGAAGAACATGGTATGTAAGCTTCGCGAGGCACTTTATGGACTGAAACAGGCACCGAGAGCATGGTATGAAAGATTGAACTCTTATTTGATAATAATTAGATTTGTTAGAACAAGTGACAAGAAAAATCTATATTTGAAAGGTGAATCTAATGACAAGATTCTTATTGCTGAAATATTTGTTGATGATATCATATTTGGAGGTCATGATACTTTATGTAAATCTAAGGCTGATGAGATGAGAAAGGAGTTTGGAATCTCAATATTTGGAGAGATCAAATTCTTTCTTGGTTTGCAAGTTCAACAACTAAAAGAAGGTATTTACATCACATAGACAAAACACATTAAATAAATCTTGAATACATTTGGTATGGAAGACTCAAAACCAGTCGGTACACCTATGGTAACTAGATGTAAGCTAACCAAGGATGACAAGAAAACTGAGGTAAATCAAACCTTATACAGGTCTATGATTAGAAAACTAATGTATGTTATGCATAGTAGACCATATATTGCACACGTTGTTGGCATTCTAGCTAGATTTTCTATTAATCCTAAAGAGACACATGATTGTTGTGAAAATAATTTTGAGATATCTGAAGAACACCAAGAACTATGGACTGTGGTATAAGAAAGAAGACAATTTTGAGCTTAAAGTTTATACAGATATTGATTGGGTTGGAAATATTGTTGATAGAGAAATAACTATTGGAGGAGCTTAATTTTTAGGAGAAAGACTAGTAACATGGATAAGCAAGAAACAAGGATGTATTTCTTAGTCCACTACTAAAGTTGAATATGTAGTTGTTGTTGCTAATTGTTCTAATATTTCATGGATAAAACAATTGTTGGAAGACCTATGAATGAAGAAATAATAGATTTAGTGACAATCTATTATGACAACACAAGTACTATTAAAATTTCAAAGAATCCATTGATGCATGCAAAGACAAAACACATATCTATCAAATATCATTACTTAAGGGAGCAATTTCAGGAGAAACAAGTAAAATTGGAATATGTAAAGTCACAAGAGAAACTTACAAATATATTCACAAAACCCTTATTGAAGGATATAGTTGAGTACTTGAGAAGTAGACTAGGGTTACTTCCCCTATCTACCAGTCAATAAGATGATATGAGGTTGCATCAACCTATACTTTATCAGAAGATCTAATTATGTTGATGCAAGATGTTCACAGTTTGAGATTCCTAAGGTTGTGAAGAAAATAGACAAGCTGAAACTGAGAATATATGTACATGCAAGATACAAGAATCTGAAAAGAAACTACAAAGATACTGATTTGGCTAATGAAGAGATTATTTTTGGCATTGCTATAAAAAAGAGAGATGATTACACATTAAATATGTGAGAGATGAATGGCATGAAATATCTGAGAGATGATTATGCATAGAAGCTAACCAAAAGGGAGAGTATGTGTAGGGATTAAACATATTAAAAGCATAAGATAAGGGAGAGCATAAAGATCGAGATGGTATATTTCATATTGTGTTGCCATCAATGCCAAAGGGAGAGATTGTTGAAACTAAAACTAATGAACTACTTGGAGAACAAAATGGGAGAATGTGAGATGATCATTGAGCTACTAAAGTATATGTGAGATATTAGATTAGTTGTTATATTGTCATTGATGTCAACTAGCTTTGAATTTACTTATCATGATAGTTGCAAATATTTGAAGGAGGTGATATTGGTGAAGAATAGAATATATTATCATAAAGATGAGATGTATGAGTAAGTTATACATAAGGTATTCATTGGGAAACTTATTGATGAGTCTATGATATTATGATAGTGATTTGATTGGCTTACATGATTTTGTTAAGTATTGAAGATCAATAATATACAAGTTACTTTGGTTGGTATGTGAAGAACTTAGTATACATCGAGCAGATGTAGTGTATACCAAGTGTGGTATTGATCGAGTAGGAGAAATAAAGTGAAACATGTGATTATCGACATGAGATGATGAGCTGGACAAATCTAGAAGATTCCAAGAATAGAGATAAAGTTTGTTATGAAGATCTATCGCTGACAAAATTCAAGGATGATCAGATGATGAAGATTGAAAATGTTTTAAGGCACAAGTTCTAACGAAGATTAAAGAGGCAAAATTAACGATGGAGATTAAGAGACAAAATCTATGGCTAAAAAGAAAATGGTTTATCGTATCCATATAAGGAGATAAGAAATTAAAAGAGATAATCACATGTGAGATAAAAAAATTTCATACATGCGAAGTTGGTCAGATAGGTTGAAGTAAGAACCAAGTGATTTTGCAAACAACACCGAGCAACATAAGGAGTTAACTGAGCAGAACATAGTTAGAGAAAGAAGGAGATTGAAGATATTATGATGACTAGAATTATATTGAGCTTAGCATAGATCTAAAAATGAGAAAAGAAAGTTGCATTTGAAACAGGTCATATATTGTTACTTTCTAACCATTGCTACAGAAAAAATCTCTTAACCGAGTGAGACTTAACCATCTTTATTTTTTTATTGGTATTCTATGAGTGTTACTTGTTTTCTTGCTGACCCAAGTGAATGTATGGTCATGAGAAACTGTTGGTGATAAATCCTCTAACAAGGTCACACCTTACAATGTTTTTTGTAACCTTTAACAGGGTTGGATCTTAACCAAGCTCACTTCAAGAGAGTGAAAATATTTCGAGTACCGATCTGAGATGGTTTTTCTATTAATAGGGTTTCCACGTTAAAAATCAAGTGTTAAATGTGTGTGCATGTGATATTTTGATATTTTACTTTACACGTTACAATAACTGGGTAGATCAATATATGTTAACTACTAGTTAGTTTAAATTATCTGACAACCGGTTAATTAATCAGTAAGGCACAATCAAGTTATTACCGAGTTTTTTAGTTTGTTTGTTGAAGTCGGTATTATACATTTGAGAGGAATTTGGAGCTATAGGATAACTAGACATAACTGATTCACCTCCCCTCTCATTTATCTAACAAACCCTTCATGCCAATTTGATGAGCATCATAAAAAAGATTAAACTCGCTTCAACTAGGAAGCAATAAGTCACTTTTGGGAGTTTAGTTTGTTCATTTGATATGGCCTCATATAGCTAAATTATTTAGTTAATGGTTTATTGAGTGTTGGTTATATTTTTTTTGAATAAGAATTTTAGACCACATTTTTGGTGACCATCATGGGGCTAGAATCGAAAAGTTGCCCCTTGCAGGTTATTTTTGTTTATTTTCCAAAATTGTGATCAATATCATACCCAACGACCTAGTTTATCATACGATACCCAATTTCATCTCATGCAATAGTGAGAATTATTGTAGGATAATATGGTGTAGGGTGTTTCATCGTCTGTAGTGCTGACTCTTATTGTATGATATAAAATCCCTAGAGTTTATCGCATGGCTTTCTAGGTTTTATCGTACAATAATATGGTGACTGACTGTGTTTCATCGTATAAAAAATAGTGAGCATTTTTTAGGGTCTTATAGTTGAAATTTTTGGATTTAAATGTTTGATTTGGCTTTGTCTTGGTCTTGACCTTCTATTTTGTAGGTTTTTATAGCTTGTTGCAGGGTATTTGATAAAGAAATCGCTTGTCAAAGGCATCAACACTTATTTCCAGACAACTAATGATTTTGTAAATGTAAGATGCTTGCAAAAGACTTGTTTGGAGACTATTAAAACTATTTGTGTTGTAGGTTTTCTTGGAGATACAAATCAACATTGTCTTTGCACAAGTTTGGTTTTCTAGGTATCTAGCTTAATTAGGAGGTTTCTTTTCTTGTGATTATCTGAGTAGTAGGAGAGTATGCTCTTCACCTCCTAGTGGATGAATTAGAAATCTTGACCTACTTGATTGGTTACTTGTAAAAGGAATCTTGGGTAAATGAAAATGTGCTTGATTTTCTTGGGAGAAACTATAGAATAGGAGAGTATTCTCTTTTACTTATGTAAAACCAAAAATATTGACCTACATTAGGTATCCATTTTACTTTCTTGTATTTACCTTTAGAGGGCCTTCCAAGAGAGAAATATTTTGGGAACAACACAAGTGAGAAACAAGCGAACCCAGACAACTCCATCCCACTATAATCAAAATCTTCCTTCAATCTAAAGAGAGGGAAGACTTGACTATTTTATACTTCCAATGCTTCTTCATGTGTAGGGCCTAGTTGCCTCAATCTTGCTAAGAAAGACTACACTTGTCTAGGCGCTTGTAGGGCCATCATGGTCTCAATCTTATTTACAAGACTACAAGGGGAGTACATACAAATTGTATAGGTCCGAGAGGTCTCAAGCTTGCTTGTGAGACTATACATTTTGGGTGCTTGTATGGATATAGGCCTCAATTATTCTTGCGGAACTACAAGGGGTAGTCATGAATGAAGACCCTTACTAAACACCTTAGGATTTGGAGGCCAACCATTTTAGCCATGTGACTTGCTTTATGCAAGGATTGATCCAAGGGGATTTACCCAAATCATCCCAAGATTACTTATTATATGTTCTCTCTTGGATGCTAAAGCTTGAATGTGGCAATATGGAAAGACATGTGCTACGACCTATGATTTCTTCCAATTGATCCATAACTTGTATAATCTTAAGAAATGACATTCAACGACTTAATTGTGGGTCCAAGAGAATAAAGTTGTGGAAAAAGGTTGAAACACTTCCCTTTTTGATCTTAGGTAGAGTTTTCTTTATGTGCTTTAATGTGATAAAGACCCGTGAAGACTATTGTGAACATACACTTGATACATTTGACACATTTCTATATCTTGCTAGACTTCACAATTGCTTGTGTCCCTAAAGTTGCTTTTTCCTTTGGTGGATTGTTTGGAAACTATTATTTTATCACATTATTTTCTTGCTTGGAAACACTCAAACATGGTCTAGGGACACATAGACTCATCACAAATCTGAAGCCAAATTTGTTCAGATTGATCAAAATTCATGGAAACAGTGGTAAACTACTCATCTTGTGTTTGATTAATTGTCATATCTTGCTCCTAGATTCTCAGATCTTGGTTTCCTAAGTGTCCTCTTGGCTCCTTCTGATCAATAATTATCTATCTGTGAACTAGTATCCCTAAATGGTTGACCTTTTTTTAAGTGATTTGATATCTTTTTTATTTTTCTTTTAGATCTTGGAAGTACTCTAGTCTTGTCTCAAGCATCCTTTTAAAATTACACTTTTCTTAAAAATTTGTCACAAGTGCCACCCAACAGGCATTCAGGCCTCACTCTCAGTACCTTGTAATTAGTTCTCTTAGCTATATCATTCTGGTCACAAGTGCCACTCAGAAAGCATTCAAGCCTCATTCTTGGTACCTTGCACCTTGTTCCAGTCACTTTACTATCAATTACTTCTCCTTGAGACAACACTATCATTACCTTGATTTATTAGCACAAGCTTAAGTTACCTTATTACTATCAGTTTGTTAACCTCATCTTCCATGCTAGTCAGAACTTGTAGTCATTCCTACAAGGCTACAACTGATCCTTGAGGAAAAGCCATTTATGACACTACTGGACCATATTTTTGTGAAGAACCTTTGCATCAAGCTTCTGATTATTAGTCAATACCCTTTGCTAATGCTGAAAATTTTGATTACCTCAACATGGAAAACTGAGTCAGGGGACCGCAAAAGGCATGACTTTGATTCCTTTGAGGATGAAGAGCCCACACAAGAAGAGATTTGAAAGTTCCATGAAGACAAGAACTTTCACAAAGTGATGAAAGCCATGATGAGGCAAGATAAAGATCGCTATTTCATGCATCTTGCTTCCATGGGTGTGAATATTCCTCCAAACTTTGATGTCAATGCCTTACTGCAAAAAGAGGAAGTTTATCCTCTCACTGCCCTTACTAAACAACTTTAGAATATATGTTGTGAGATTTCCCAACTAAAGAAGGACAAGGACCAACCCTCTAACAAGTACTTGCTTGAATCAATTTGTTCTTTCCCCTTCAATAAAAATCTCTACATGTCGCCTTTCCCATCCAAGGTAGAGATCCCAAAAATATGACAAGTGTGATGGCAATAAGGACCCTCAAGATCATGTGTGTGAATTTTGTGCTCTAAGCATGAAATTTATGCATGAAAAAACCTATCTAATGAGACTCTTTCCTCAAAGTCTCGGTGGCCAAGCCATGATTTAGTTCACCTCGCTTGCCCCTGGCATTAAAACCTTCGACGAGATAGTTTGATAGTTTACCCAACAATATTCTTACAATATCTCTCATATTGTCACCATGCTCAATTTATGCAACACAAGGCAGGGTGTGGGAGAACCTTGCATCACATTCCTCCAATGATGGCGGAGAGTGTTTTCTCGATATCCTTGACAAATTCCTAAGACTAACAAAATTGACATATTCATGAACACTTTGGTTCTTGAGATAAACTATGCATTACAAATGCAAACACATGCTTCATTTGAAAAATTGGTTGAATCATCTATAGACATAGAGGATGTCCTTTTTTGTAAAGGAAAAATTACTCTTCAGTATAAAGACCCTAAATCCTCTTCCAAAAAAGAACATAACAAGGACAAGCACAAGTTCTAGAATAAAACCAAAGATTTTGTCAATGATGGAATCGTAGGTACGACCTCAGTGTCTTCCTCTACTAAGCCCAAAGAGCTGGTCTTCAACTTATCCACTGGTATCCAAGCTATGAAACCTAATAAGAGAAGCCCAAGAGGTTCTAAAACTAAGGCTAATAGAGATAGTTCATGGATCCCTAGGCCTAAGAGAGACTTCACTCCTCTTGGAGAATCACTTGAGAATGCATTGAAGACACTTTTAACCAATGAGATCATCACTTTTCCTAACAACTCCAAACCATACGATCGTGAGATAAAGCCTAAATGGTGGAATGATAACCACTATTGTGATTACCATCACAAAATAGGTCACAAGACTAATGACTTCATGAAGCTTAAACATCTTATCTAGGATCTAATCGATAATGAGACAATTTTGATTGATCCCCCACAAATGAACATCGATCACAAGGATTTCAAGGAACCTTTTACCAAATATGAGAAAGGGAAGTCATCTAAGGAAAAAGACAACAAAGTTGGTTACACAAACCATGATACTAATAATGTAATTCACATGCTTGAGTCCTCTGACCATATTGTCAATGTTGTCAAGATCAAAGGCAAGGATCAGGTTGAGTCATCTAACTCAGTAACCTGTTCTCAAGGAAAAGTCCCTCTATGAGGAGTCAGTCAATCCTCCTCCTCATATTGTAAACTGTTGGTGTAATTAAATATTCCTAATTACACTTTATTAATATTCCTTAGGTTAATGCATTACATAGTAGTTTTTGATTGAGACACCTAGGAGTTTGCACTTCAATTAAGCACATGGTGTAAGAGAAATTCCACTTTTGGTGTGAGATCCACCTTTAGTGATCTTATCACATTATCGTCCTAATCCATTTCACATACTTCATTGCATAATGGAGGATGATCCACATTTGGTGGACATGTGATTACACCTAGCATAGGTGATATCTTATAAGCTCCTTATCATTCTCTCTTATCACCTTTCCTATATAAGGAGGCCTATTATGTAATCATGTAAGGTGAATTCATTGGATCAATTCAATATCAATCATTGCATTCATATCATCTCTCTTGTGCTTTTCTTTAACCTCTAGATACTTCGTTAAATCTTTGCTATTTGCAAATTCTTACATGGTATCAAAGCCATTGGAGTGCTTTGATTATCCTATTTGAAGAGATCTTGGTGCAAGCTTTGAAGGTCCAAATCTCAAATCTAAGACCAGCGTGTTGCAGAAGCATCTCGGGGTAGATCTGACCTCACCATTGCATCTGGGAGGATGTTTCGGTTAAGATCAACTGTAAACTCACCCATATTTGGTGAAAGTCAAAATCGAGGCAAATTTTTTTTGCAAATCAAGTCATATGACCCGATATGCACCTCTACGATATGATTTTGAAAAAAAAGATATTTTTTTTATTCTGTCTATATTTTAGAATTTTTTTTACTCTGCAAAAATTTGTTTTGGGTGAGGTACGACCCTATTTATTTCTATGTCAAAAGAGTGACATCATCTATCACAATTTTGGGTCAACTCACCAGTAGTGACATCAGCATACAACAAAGGAATCAACATCGACATCCCAACCAAACTCAACCCCGAGCTCGAGCCTGAAGGTGAGCCCAAGGTCAAGCTTGGCTCGGTTCTTTTATTTATCTACCGGATGTTTTACAATATAAACACATTGGTGGTCATTCCCATAGTGCATGTGGGATTAACATTCCCAGTGCACTGCTTCCCCAATGGGTAGCACTCCACCCTAGCCTCTTTGTTGCTTGATCCACCACCTCAGCATCATCCAGGTCCGTGGCTCTAGCTCCAACACACGGTGCGATCCAGTAGTGCCACACAGCACCCTGCAATCAAAACTGCCACCTACAACTGGGATATCCACATGACAAACAACAAAGTGAAACGTGGCACCCTGCCATGTCAGATCCCCTACACATAACGTAATATCATCTGGTGATGTTAGAAACCACATCACCTGCTTGGTCACCCAAACACATCAGTGGCCCAATGTAGTAGGCCACATCACCTTGAGGTGACATCATTAGGGTATGTACAGTCAGTGCCACATCATTGTACAACTTCCTACATCATCATACAGCCATTTCCATGTAAGCCACGAGGCCTTTTTTGCTGGTGTCACCAGTACCCCGAGCCTAAATTTGACGGCCATCCAACTGTCAAAACATGCCGACTTGGGCTTTCGGTGACATCCATACGACCATCAAATTTAATGCAATGTTTTTCTGACATCATTAGGGTTTGAATTTTCTCAGCCTTCACCATTGGAGTTTTTCATTTTGTTGTCCAACTTCAAAGGGTCATATCTTGGTCATTTTTGCTCCTTTTTTTGAGCAATTTATTTATTTATTTTGGGTAGAAATTCCTGAAGAATCCAGTGGTGGTATTATATTTGCAATTTGGTTGCTAGATTTATCAAAAATTCTAGATTTTCTTGACTGTTCTTGGTTGATCCTAATTTTTGCAACTTTCAGTGCTTCATTTGGGCACATACAGTAACATTTTGAGGTATTTTTTTTTTGAAAGTGCATGATTTTTTGTCTACTTTCCAAATATGCAATCATATTTTAGTGATTTGGGGTGGATATATAACTTTCATAAATATGTCATTTTGGGGCTATATTTACACTTGGTTAATCTTTGGATTTCAGTTTTATAATTTGCATCAGTCATTTGAAGGAGTTATCAGTAGTTATTAGTCATTATTTGATTGTATGATGGATGATTAAAATGTAAAAATCCTCACTTCATAGAACTACCATGAATGGAAAGTATCTTTAAGTGATCATTTGTTGAGTATTGGTTTTCTTAGAATGACTCTTGGGCAGGATAAAGAACCACAAATAGGTGTTGCAGAAAGGCAAAAATGGTTTGATTGAAGGGATAAAGCACTTGGATCTCTTAGATCATCCATCTCTCATTATTTGCACTTTCATATTGCATCTTGCACACATTCTCATGATACTGGGGTCATTTTGGAAGGACTCTTTGGTAAACCTAATAGAATGAGAAAATTTAGATTAGAGAATGAGCTCATAGCTCTAAATCCTAGTGATTTTAACAACATTCAATACTTTTTCTTTAAGTTCAATTCTATTATATTGGAGCTTTCTATGTGTGGCATTGTTAAAGGGGATGAACAATTGATCTTTTCTATTCTTTCCAAGTTTGGTCCTGATTATTCTATCTTTGTTTCTACATTCTATGCTACTATGGATGCTCTTGGTAGTGCATACAAATTGCCTTCTCTTGATGAATTTGTAGCTCAACTCACAAGGTAACAAGCAAATTTGGCACACATGGGTCAATTGAAGCCTTCCACACATCATGCATTGATTTAAAGTGAGTCCACATCAAAGGTTTCTAATGGAAAAGGAAAGAAACAACATAAAAATCCTAAGCCTCGTGACAAAGGTAATGAATCTCCTTCGCACAATACTAGTGAATCCAAGTCCTCTTCAAGAGAGGAATAATCTAGAAGAAAGAAGGATAAATGTGCATATTGTAAAAATCTAGGACATGATGAGCATAAGTGCTTTCAAAAGGAGATTGATGAGCTAACTTGCATTATTCAAAAGCACAACCTTAAGTTTCCCTCATTAGTGTCTACTCCTTCTTCTACACATTTGGCATCTTCTACATCTCCATCATCATCCAAAGATAAAGGTAAAGGACAAGCACTTGGCTTCTACATATCCTGAGCAAGGTAAATGGATTCTTGATTCAAGTGCATCACATCATATGTCATCTTATATGGATATGTTTTCTTCTATTGAGCCTTGTAATTCTCCTAACATTTTGATGGGTAAAAACACATTCATGAGGGTTTGTGGGAAAGGTTCCATTCCTATGGGAGAGGGGACATTTAATGATGCTCTTTGTGTACCATCCTTGACCACTGATCTCTTTTCTATTTACCAAATTAAACATGGGGCACAAGGTAAAATTGTTGAGTTCACTCCTGATTTTGTCTACATTAGGGACATGGAGACTAGAGATGTCATAGCTATGGGAGTTGTTGATCATACATCATGCTTGTATTCTTTTTCATATTTTTTTGATGATGGTGATGATATTCATGATGTACACATCCCTTTGCCAAGGGATAATTATGTATATGAGGAGAACTTTAGATACTTGAATCATTTTTTTGTTGAGGCAAGTGTTGATCTTCCTACTCCTC
Source organism: Chamaecyparis obtusa (assembly GCA_027943335.1). Classification (NCBI taxonomy): domain Eukaryota; kingdom Viridiplantae; phylum Streptophyta; class Pinopsida; order Cupressales; family Cupressaceae; genus Chamaecyparis; species Chamaecyparis obtusa. The sequence goes on along the minus strand of BSBK01001812.1, from coordinate 816,077 downwards.
CACCTCCTGCTTCTTCAGACATGGGCTCTACTATTCAGTAGGATGCTCATAGTGTTTTAGATATTGTAGAATGTGATGACTACTTGAATGCATCTTTAGCATTTGTTGATTTTCATGATGCAAATTTGAGAGACATACATGAGGGGGTTTCTCTTCCCTTTGATGATATAATCATAGTTGGGGATACTTCTTCACCTTCTTTGGAGATTAGCACTCTTAATTCTTCTCCTTCTTCACTTGATTTATCACATGAGGTGATAGATTCTTTGAGCTTGGAGAGACATATTCAATCTTCAAAGATTCATGCATGGAGACCTTCATCTTCTTCCTCCTTCCATTTGCACATGGATTGGCTTCTTCATCATTTTATGTATCTATTTATTCCTAAGAGGATACATGTTTCTTGTAAGCATTATCTTATCTATTGTTTGTAGGTACTTTTCATCAACATGGAAGCTTCTACATTATGGGGGGGATATCATGTCTCCAACTATCCTTCTTATGGGGGGATAATTATTTATATATACATGATGTATGTAGTTCTTGGGGGGTCTTGAGTACTCCATCAATCCATGCATCTTGTTTTCTTCTCTCTTTTGGGGGGAGGGTTTTTCCCATGAGGTTTTCCCTCTTTCTCCACTTTATGAGAGTTATTGAATTTCACATTGTACATGGGTACCTAACATGACCTAGTAGCCGAGACCCATCTTGCATTGCTATTTTAAGTGCATTCCCCTAAGTTTCACTTAAGGGGGGGTGTTAGTGTAATTAAATATTCCTAATTACACTTTACTTAATCTTACTTAGGTTAATGCATTGCATAGCAGTTTGTGATTGAGACACCTAGGAGTTTTCACTTCAATTAAGCACATGGTGTAGGAGAAATTCCACTTTTGGTGTGAGATCCACCTTTAGTGCTCTTATCACATTATCATCCTAATCCATTGTACATACTTCATTACATAATGGAGGATGATCCACATTTGGTGGACATGTGATTACACCTAGCATAGGTGATAGCTTATCAACTCCTTATCATTCTCTCTTATCACCTTTCCTATATAAGGAGGCCTATTATGTAATCATGTAAGGTGAATTCATTGGATCAATTCAATATCAATCATTTCATTCATATCATCTCTCTTGTGCTTTTCTTTAACCTCTACATCCTTGGTTCAGTCTTTTCTATTTGCAAATTCTTACATAAACAAACAACAACCCAAGTATCAAAACCAACTACCTTATCTACGACACATGATTACAATATATTTGACCAACTCCAACACTCGTTAGCTCATATTTCAAACCTTGAATTGCTGAAAATTTCTCCAGCTCATAGGGAGATTCTAGACCAAGCCCTCCTTACAACCAATGTACATAAGGACCTACCCATAGATAAGTTCCAGTCCATGGTTGATCATCTTGCCTCTCCTCATAATCTGACCTTTTCAAAAGAAGATGATAAATCTATTAGTCACCTGCATAACCAACCCCTCCACATCGAGGTCCTTACAGAAAATCATAAGGTTAAGCACGTTTTGATAGATAGAAGCACAAGTTTGAATATTTGCACTTTTAAGTTTGAATATTTTCACTTTTAATTTGGTAAAAGCTCTTGGTTTCTAAGAACATGCTACCGATCCTCAATGAAAAATATCAATTAAGGCATATGATGAAGAGGAATGTTCTTCAAAAGGCATGGTGGTTTTACCCATCCGAGTAGGCCCTATTCAAATGGATGTCATCTGTCAGGTCATGGACCTTCCTATAGCATACAACATAATTCTAGGTTATCCATGGATCCATGAAATGCAAACTGTACCTTCCACATATCACCAATGCATTAAATTCCCTTAGAACAGAATTGAGGCAACTGTTACCAATTTTCACCCTACTTGTTCTAATTGGCAGGGCTGCTACCAACCCTTATTTTTTGGTGAAAGATGTTCATTTGGATTGATTAAGTTGCTTTTATAATTGATTATATTCATTTATCAGATTACTTCCAATTACTGGTTCATTTCTGGTTTTATTGAAAAAGTTTCACAAGTTTAATCTTTGTTGTCCTAACTATTAAGTAATCAAATTTATTTCAATTATAAATGTTTGAGTTCAATCAGAAAGTAAATATTTGTTTATTTTAGACAAAAGAAGTACAGTAGTGAAAAAAATTCACACAAGCAGTGGTTGCTATCAAAACTATGAATTGGAAGTACATTTTTAAGTTATATAAACTCTCTTTTTATAAAGAGATATACAATTGTAAAAAACATGCATTTATTATGCAGCCACACAATCCGTGTCTTAGGCTAATGAAAGCATGCATTTGAATATTAAATACAAAAATTAAGGTTTTTACATTCTTTTAAATGAAAGAAATACACAAAATAGGAGGATAGGGTTAGGCCCCACATTGCTTGATATTTTCGTTGAAGGTTGATATTTGCTTCAATCTGGGGCTCGCATTTGAATTTGTCCTGTAAAGAAGAGAGAGAGAAATGGGATCAATTCATATGAAATGAGGAATGAAGGAATTAAGCCTATCAATCTATGTCATCTACTTCCATACACTTACAAGAATGTAAAATCAGAATGCAATAAAGAGGAACTGCTGGAAGGAATGAATGTGTCACTGAAACTACTTATTTCTTAACAATGTTTGTGTTATGTGTAGAAATAGATACAAAGGTTTGGGGAGATTGTTCAGGGGACATGCGTAAATTATAGGTATGAGACCTTCCAGTTGAAGTAATGTAGCTAATTGAAGACACTGAGGAGATTGTAGAAGGGACATGTATAAATTACAAACATAAAACCTTATGATCAAATTAGGAAGAGGTGAAGACTGAAGGTTTGAGGAAATTTTTGAAGGGGCATACACAAGTTTCAAGTATGAAACCTTTCAATTGAATCAAAGGAGTTGTTAAAGACTGGTTGTTGAAGGGACATGACTTTCTGTCATGAAACCTTTCAGCCTCATAGAATTACCATTTCTTCTATAGGAAGGGCCTAATGAATAGAAAATAATTTGCACCAGGAGCTTACCATATTTTTCATATATATCAAATTGCTATAGGAAGGCAAAAGACATTTCAGGGAACAATTGGAATTTCTTATCAGCAAACACTGGCTAAAGTTTAGATTCAAACTCAAGGAACCTCTATAGTGCAATCTCAGCCTACTTCCTCAATACCACCAGAAATGGTGACATTTTCCATGTCTTGGGTTGTACCATCAACAATGGTCTCACCAATGCCTGTTCGTAGATGTCCTATAATTAACACACTCACCAAAGAAGAATTTTCCACTCAAATTAGAAATGAAGCCAAAAATGAGGTCACCAAAATATGTTCCCAAGATTTCAAGGCATATACAACAATTGTTACCACCAATTCCTATGGGAGATGAGCCCTCATTTTGATGGTTATAGAAGGCATAAATATAGACAGAAAATAAAGGGAGATCCTTACCCTAGGAGTTACTACAAGAGTACAAGTGTGTAATGCATGGTGTGTAAAGTTTAACATTTTGAAAGGGCATGTGATAATCCCAAAGTTATAATCATAGCATATGAGGGAAAGCTCAACCATGACATGCCACTAGTAATAAATAGCAGTGAAAATGTTACAAGCAGTAGTATCCACCTTCTAATTGGAAAATGCATTGATCCATTACTAGACAAATAGTTCCAATACATAATTCCTCTTTGCAAAGGTTTCAAATAGAGCAGCTGAAGGAGAGGAGAAGATAGATGTTGAATAATTTGGAGGTGTTCTGATGAAAAGAAATAACTGTTAATATGATTTAGAACAATAGAGAGGGGGGGGGGGTGAATCAGTTGTTCTCAGGTCTAGATGTTTAATATAAATTTGTAAACACTTCAACAACTCAAATCTAACAACCAACAACTACTCGGTCAATACATAATATATACCAGAAACATATAACAGTGCAGTCCACTATCCAACAGTAATTAACTTGCAAAACATAGAAATGTTCAAACAAAACATTCACACAAGCATTGACACAAGGATTTTTAGTGGAAACCCAATTTGGGAAAAACCATTTTGTAACATGTTACTGATATTTTCACTCTTCTGAAGTGAGCTCTGTGAAAAGCCAACCCTGTCAAAGGTTTACAAACACACTGCTAGGTGTGACTTGATTAAAGGATTTCAACCACCTTGTTAGGAGTGTGCCTTGTTAAAGGACTTAAGTACATTCCATTAGAATTCAACCTTGATTAAAGAATTTATACAATAGCTTTTAGGTCAACCTTGATTAAAGGATTTAAACTGATACAATGGTTAGAAAGTAACAACAGTGTTTGATCTAAAAACATACAACTCACTTTGCAAATAACAGATCCAATTCTTACATATATATGCAAGCTTACTGACTGAGATCCATTTCCATCTCCATCACTAATCTGCTTGGAAATCCCTTCAAGCAATCACAACTCCTTATCCTTCAGCCTTTTCTCCTTATTCAGTCAATAACAATAACAACTCCAGCATCCCTCTTCAACCTCACACTTAGGTTTCCTTAATACCTCTTCGATTGGTCGATCCAACTTTTTCTGCTTAATCTCCTCCATAGATCTTAGGGTTAGGTTAGATTCATCAAATCCTTCCAACATTATGTTCTTCATCCATCCTTATAGAAACATCTCTAATCTCTTTATGGAATTACAATAAAATGGTTTAAAAGTGCATTAAATGCTTCCATACATTCAATAAATAAAGTCAACATGATTTACATAATTCAAGAATTCAACTATGTTGGCTAGGAATCTGAATTCATCCTCAAATGTAAATTACTGACACTCAGTCAATACTGTGTTCAACTCCTTTGTCATCGCTGCATAGCCCGGTCACCACTGAAACTATTTCCTTGGCTAATATTGTCTTCCTCGGTAATAAACTGATGTTCAGTCAACACTGAATTTACTCAGCATATACTGGCTCGGTCGACACTAACATCACTCGGCTTAAACTAGATTTCTTCACTTTTTCTCAGTTAAGCCTACTTGTTTAGTCTTGCTTCTCACTTAGATAAGCAATACATTATCTTATCATTGTGCCACATAATCAAGTACCCATTGAAGTATCAAGATAACTTGACCTTTCCTTAGGTGCTATTGTTATCACCTTTTCCCTAATCCTTCTCAACAATCAAATAGATATAGTACTTTCTTAGATAGCTACAGTCTTACCAGTTAAGGTTTGACATCAATGACAATACAATAATTTCTTCAATTGCAATTTCCAACAATCTCCCTCTTTGGCATTGATGGCAACACCATATGAATAACAAATGATTCACCAACCAATCCAAAACTTTTCTGTACATCAGAAATATTTATAATATCCTTAGCTTTGTTGTGATTCTGAATCACTTAGCCTTCCTTGCATGACCATCCACATGGTAACTTCCACTTAATTGTTTTGGTGTTCCTTTCCTCTAAATCTCTTCCTCTTACTTGATCTTCCATGAAGTCTCACCATATGTTTTCATCTTATTCATCTCCCTCTTTGACAATAATACCAAAGAAGCAACTAAAACATGCATCTTTCAGATGTAGATGTCATCTTGTTAGTTCAGTAACAATATTTCTCCCTCTATCATCTTTGCTTATGACTGATTATCAGCTTTGCTATACTTTTCACAACTCTAGGTTGCTCCTAAAGTGTGACCATTTTCTGCATCAATTTGTCAGATACTCTTTGTAACACATTTGATGCAGTGCTCCTAGCTAGACTAGGCAGCCTCAATGAGGGGAAGAACCCCTAATTTTCCTCTCAGATATTCATGAGCTTCTTTAGGTAAGGCTTTAGTGAACATGTCTGCTAGTTGTTCCTTTGTATTCACATATTTCATTCTGACCTCTTTGTCTTGTACCAATTCCCTCAAGTAATGATACTTGATGGAAATATGTTTGGTCTTTGTGTGCATCACTGGATTCTTAGATATGTTGATAGCACTTGTATTGTCACAGTAGATGACAACTAGTTCAGTGATCTCTTCTTTCATGCCTATCAGCAATTGCTTTATCCATACCAAGTTTGAACAATTTACTACAGTAGCTACATACTCGGCTTCAGTTGTAGATTGGGAAATGCAATTTTGTTTCTTGCTTGTTTAGGAAACTAATCTCTATACAAGAAAGAAATCTAGACCACTAGTACTCTTTCTATCATCGACATTTTCTACCCAATATGCATCAGTATAGACTCTTAGTTCAAATCTTTCATGCTTCTTGTAGTATAGTCCATAATCTGCAGTCCCTTTCAAATATCTCATTATCCTTTTTAAAACCATCATATGAGTTTCCTTAGGACTGGCAGCGAATCTTGCCACAATCCCCATAGCTAGAACAATATCTGGTCTGTTATGAACAACATACTACAGTTTTCCAATCATGGACCTATACAAAGTCTGGTTTACTTCAACAGCATCATCATTTTTAGACAATTTTTGTCTAGTAGCCATGGGAGTACTTACTAGTCTTGAATCCTCCATACCAAAGGTTTTCAGTATCTCTTTGACATATTTAGACTGGGTGATGAAAATACCTTTCTCCATCTAATATACTTGTAAATCAACAAATAATTTTATCTCCCCAAACATTGACATTTCAAATTCAATTTGCATCTCATTTGAAAATTTCTTACATAGGGCATCTTGTCCACCAAATATGATATCATCTACAAAAATTTTAGCTAACAAGATTCCTTTACCTTCTTTATCTTTCATGTATAGATTGTTGGTGTCATTTGTCCTTGAGAATCCAATCTGTATCAAGTAATTGTGCAGCCTCTCATACCATGCTCTGTGGGCTTTCTTTAATCCATACAACACCTTATTCAATTTGCAAACCATGTGTCTCTTGATTGGATCAATAAATCCTTCAGGTTGTTCAATGTACACTTCTTCTTCTAATATACCATTTAAAAATACAGACTTGACATCTATTTGGTATACCTTGAAATCTCTGTAGGAAGCATATACAAGTAGAGTTCTCACTCCTTCTAGTCTTGCTACAAGGGAAAATGTCTCCCCATAGTCTATTCCTTCTTCTTACGTGTAGCCTTTGCATACCAACCTTACTTTGTTCCTTGTGATTTGTCCATGTTCATTAAGATTGTTTCTGTATACCCATTTTGTTCCAATGACATTTTTGTTTTCTGGTCTCGGCACCAGGATCCAAGTATCATTCTATTCTATTTGGTCTATCTCCTAATTCATGGCTTAGTTCTAGTCTTCATTTTCTAGTGCCTCTCTTGTTGTCTTAGGCTCAAATTCAAATAATAAACATTTAGGGTCTCTTAACTTGCTTCTGGTCAGAACTCAATTTTCTTTGTCTCCAATGATTTGTTCAGGCTTGTGATGTCTCCTTACATACTATGCCAAAATAGGTTCTACTTTTTTTTTCTCCTTGCTCTTTAGGTTCACCAATAAGATTGTCAGATTCAGCTTCTGATAGCTTGACAACCTCTTCCTAATACTTGGTAGCATCCTCTTGTCGCTCAACATTTTCTTCCTGTTGTTTGGCATTATTTCCCTTATGCTCGGCATTACTTACCCAAGACTCTACATCAGGTGCAATTGTGTCACTTGCCTCTCCTTCTTCTATATAGGCAAAAGATCTATAATCTTATGGTTCTCTCTTTCTCTCCTGTTCATTTTTCTCTACATATTCATCAACCTTCACATTTACACTTTCCACAATTTTGTTAATGTTAGAGTTCAAACACTTGTAAGCTTTACTCTTTGTGGAATAACCTAGGAATATGCTCTCACCACTTTTAGCATCAAACTTTCCATTCCTATTATCTTTTAGTATATAGCATTTTCTCCCAAAAATTCTAAAGTATTTTACATTAGGTGCATACCCGTGCCATAACTCATAAGGTGTAACATTTGTACCTTTTTTGATCTGTACTTAGTTTAGGGCATAAATAGTTGTACTTACAGCTTCTTTCCAGTACTTTTGTGCAACATTCTTCTTGATCATTAGTGTTCTTGCACAATCCATGATAGTTCTATTCCTTCTCTCTGCTATACCATTTTGTGGAGGTGTTCTAGGTGCAAACATCTGTCTCTTGATTCCTCTATCATTGCAGAATAGATTGAACTCATTTGATATAAATTTTCCACCTTGGTCAGACCTCAGACACTTCAGGTTCCTACCTATCTCCTTTTCAACCTTAGCCAAATACCACTTAAAAAATTGAAATGCATCAGATTTTTCTTTTAAAAATATTACAGTCATCATTCTGGTGTAATCATCAACAAACAGAATAAAATATCTAGCACCACAATAGCTTTGTACACCCATAGGTCCACAAAGGTCAGTATGAACCAAATCTAAAACATTTTCAGAAGTAAAAGTCTTGCTCTTGAAACTAGATTTTGTCATCTTACCCAACTGACATTGTTTGCACATTACATTATTAGTTTTCTTCAATCTCGGTAGTCCTCTCACTTTCTTCTTTTTACTAATATCTACCAGATTGTCAAAGTTAACATGGCATAGCCTCTTATGCCATAACCATATATCATCAAGTTGTGCAACCAAACATGTCTCTTCAGATAGGTCTAGATAGAACAAATTACCTCTTGTTTGTTCTCCACTTCCAATCAGTTCACCAGTGGCATCAAATATTTTAGCATTCCTATGATGAAATTCCACTCGGTAGCCAGTGCTAGAAGCTATGCAACACTTAGTAGATTATAGTTAAGACCTTAAACCCAATAAGCATTTTCACAAGTGATCTTATCAGTCAGCTTAATCAATCCTTTACCCTTAACAAGACATGGTGCATCATTACCAAATTTAACACTTCTACCTTTTTAATGATCTAGGGTATCAAACTTACTTTTGTCACCAGTCATGTGGTGAGAGAAACCACTATCAATAATCCACTTATCATTTTTGTTCATATAGGATAAAAGTGTAGTTTTCTCATCTTCATCAAACTCATCTTTCATAGCAACATAGACTACTTCAATTGCAAAATCATCATTATCAGTGTTAGTTTCTTCTTCAGCAATATAGCAGGATTTCTTACCTTTATCTTTGTAGTCCTTGTACCTTTGGTAACCTCTATTTTCTCTCTTATATTTGTGCTTTCTATCTCTTTCCTCATCCTTGTCATCCCTATCAGGACATCTTGCAGCTATATGTCCAACTTTGTTACATGAGAAACATATGATAGGGAGTTTACCTTTATACTTGCCTTTTCCTCTTTTCAATCTTCTGGCCTTAAGAGCTTCAAGATCCTCTAGTTCTTCATCAAAAGTGCCACTATCACTTTCACTCTCACTGATGCATCTTTCTTTTTCTTTCTTAGACTTATTTAAAACCATTTGTGACTTGAATGCAGTTTCAACATTAGCAATAGTGAAGTTATCATAATTAGAAAGCTCAAAGGCAGTAAGCTTACCAACAAGACTTTCTAGAGTAAGAGAATTACTAAGGTTACATCTAGATTCTTGAATTGCTAAAATTTTCATGGTATAAATAGGACACAAAGTTCTCAATACTTTTCCAATAACAATCTCATCATCAATAGTTCTATTATCTCCTCTAATAGCATTTACAACTTCCTTTATCCTACCACAATATTGAGCAATATTCTCACCTTCTTGCAATTTCATTTCATCAAATTTACCTCTTAGGCTTTCAGATTTAGCCCTTAGTACATTTATGTCACCACCATAGATGTTTGCAAGAGTGTCCCACATTTTCTTTGCATTTTTGCAATATTTGATGTCTTCAAATTTAGGATAGCTTAAGGCAGATGCAATCTCCAACATTGCTTTTATTGTGCTCTTGTTTAGCTCTCATCTCCTTGGCAGTCAAAGGTGCAACAGGTGTAACATAGTCATGTTCAATATAATACTTCGTTGAGTCACCAATACCAGCTAGATGTAGTTTCATCAGACTCTATAATGTAGGGAAGTTCTCCTTATTTAGCTTCGGTACCTCCTTCTTATACATCTTGATCATTTACTTCAAGTACCTTTAAACTTGTTCTCTGTAAGCACCAATAGCTCTAATACCAATTGTTAATATGATTTAGAACAATAGAGAGGGGGGGATGAATTAGTTTTTCTCAGGCCTAGATGTATAATATAAACTTTTAAACACTTCAACTCAGATCTAACAACAACCAGCTACTCGGTCAATACAGAATATATACTAGAAACATATAACAATGCAGTCCACTATCTAGCTGTAATTAACTTGCAAAACATAGAAATGTTCAAACAAAACATTCACACAAGCATTGATACCAGGATTTATAGTGGAAACCCAATTTGGGAAAAACCACTTTGTAACATGTTACTGATATTTTCACTCTTCTAAAGTTAGCTCTGTGAAAATCCAACCCTATCAAAGGTTTACAAACACACTACTAGGTGTGACCTGGTTAAAGGATTTCAACCACCCTGTTAGGAGTGCACCTTGTTAAAGGACTTAAGTACATTCCATTAGAATGCAACCTTGATTAAAGGATTTATACAATGACTATTGGGTCAACCTTGATTAAAGTATTTAAACTTATACAATGGTTAGAAAGTAACATCAGTGTTTGATCTGAATACATACAACTCACTTTACAAATAACAGATCCAATTCTTACATATATATGTTGGCTTACTGATTGAGATCCATTTCCATCTCCATCACTGATCTGCTCAGAAATCCCTTCAAGTAATCACAACTCCTTCTTCTTCAGCCTTTTCTGCTTATTCCGTCAATAACAATAACAACTCCAGCATCCCTCTTCAACCTCACACTTAGGTTTCCTTAATACCTCTTCGATAGGTCGATTCAAATTTTGTCGCTTAATCTCCTCTGTAGATCTTAGTGTTAGGTCAGATTCATTGATTCCTTCCAACATTATATTCTTCATCCATCCTTCTAGAAACATCTCTAATCTCTTTATGGAATTACAATAAAATGGTTTACAGTGCATTAAATGCTTCCATACATTCAATAAATAAAGTCAACATGATTTACATAATCCAATAATTCAACTATGTCGGCTAGGAATCTGAATTCTTCCTCAAATGTAAATTACTGATGCTCAGTCAATACTGTGTTCAACTCCTCGGTCATCACTGCGTAGCTCGGTCACCACTGAAACTGTTTCCTCAATAAATATTATCTTCCTAAGCAATAAAATGATGTTCGGTCAACACTGAATTTACTTGGTATATACTGGCTTGGTCGACACTAACATCACTCGGCTTAAACTAGATTTCTTCACTTTTGCTCAGTTAAGCATACTTGTTTAGTCTTGCTTCTCACTTAGATAAGCAATACATTATCTTATCATTGTGCCACATAATCAAGTACCCATTGAAGTATCAAGATAACTCAACCTTTCCCTAGGTGCTATTGTTATCACCTTTGCCCTAATCCTTCTCAACAATGAAATAGATATAGTACTTTCTTAGATAGCTACTGTCTTACCAGTTAAGGTTTGACATCAATGACAATACAACAATTGCTTCAATTGTAGTTTCCAACAATAACATGTAGGATATGCCAAAGAGAGATGACAATCAAGCAACATAAATGACAGATACAACATAGATGAAGACAATCAAAAGTGCATAGTTAGAGACATATGAAATTGGGTTACACTGATAAAAGGAACAATAATGAAGAGTAGAAAAGTAGAGGTATGAAACATGATCATAGTAGATTTTATAGAAGGAAAAGGTAATATTTTTCTTTTTTTTTAATCTTTGATTTATAGCCAAAATTGTCACGCTTATTGTTGTCATGATGATGATGTGAGGAGATTTCAACACATAACAATATACTTTAAGTTCCGAGAAGTGGTAGTCCCCTGGTCAAAAATGAAAATCCTTCAAGGACAGTCATAGTATAAAAATGCATACAACAATCCTTAGTCAAGAGGCAAATGAAGACAAGGAATGTAGTAAAAGTAGTGCATACATGCATAGATGAAACTTGCTTCAATGGATTTCGCATTGTATGACAAGATTTTATATATCCATGAGTCAAAGAAGAAAAAAGGGCAGTCATAGTGAGGAAAGTCATATTATGACAATAATGTCAAGGAGTATAAGAATTCTTGTAACAGTCCTGGATAGCCTATAGGGCTACAAGCATTCACCTAAATACAATATCATGCACAGGCTTCACAAGGGATAATGCATAGTTGACCGTCACCAAGGGTCTAAAAGTAAAAGATAGTCAAATGAATAGAGCCGTATGTGTATAGAATCTGAGCTTGTAGTGAACGAAGCAACACTTGTGTATTTCTAAGAACAAATCATATCATAATTTTATAAAGATAAAGCTAACTATATGTAGAAGGAACCTTCAACAAGAACATGTAAAAGGAGCTTTAGCTGAGAAAAAGTTAGAAGACTTTAAGAAACAGAGAAGAACAATATGGTAGTAGCTGTATAGTCAAGAGCAACTCATAGCAGGGTGATTTAGTGTATAGGATTAAAGGAGCACACTCTGAATACTCATACAAAGAAGGTATTTCTAAGCATGATGTTAACAATAAGAATAATTCTTTGAATTCTGTACAAAAGTTTCAACAACCCTTTTTTCCAAAAAAAAAAACATTTACATCTGTTTTAGCTCATCGATTTAGAATGACTTCAATAATGTATGCCGAAGTAAATCTCACTTTGTTTGATGTTGGAAACGTGTTCCATTAAACAAAAACAAAGGATTCTATATCTTGATAAACAAAGTCTACTATGAGAGCATGGAAGGAGATTTTTATTTCACGACATGCTAACAATAGAGAAGAGAAACCCAAAATAGGAGGAGAAATGTTTTCATGTTTCATAAGAGATTCTTTTTATTCTCAGAAATACCTATATGGATATACGAGGTTTTCCTTATTTTTAGAAAATAACCACATAACTGATAGAGATTTTAAATTTCTTTCAAATATGATCATTCAAAGCTGCAACCAATTAAAAGAGGAAGCGAGTGGTGATACCCAGATTATGAGTTTATCAAAAAAATGAAGGAAAGTAGAGATAAAAATGTAAAAAGGAAATATAGATGGTTTATAATGAACGGTCAGTATCATTTTAGAAAATGGACAACTTACCTACGAAAAAGGAGACTGCATATATTTGTATCATGGAGCTTCAAACCCTCATGATTGTAGTTGGAAGAGAAACTAATACCTCCAAATCCTGAGCAAAATGGTAGTTAAAGAGATTCATCATTTGAAGCACTAAACAACATAAAATTTTGAGAAAACATTTAAGAGAATCACAACAAGAAGCAATAGAGCTTCAAACCCTAGAGGGTCGACAGAGAACCAAAAGCATGTCGGCAGAGGCAACATAAGAGAATGAGAAAATGATATGATTTAGGGTTATCTACCCTATGCATCCCATGCTTTGCCTTGTTTCTTTTTAGTCTTTTATCCCTTAGAGTTATTTTGTATGCCTTAGGTTAAGTAGCAAACTTATTTAACATTAGACTTAAGAAACATAAATTAATGAATATTTTTTATGGTATTCATTAATTAATATTTTTAAATTCTATTATTAATAAGTTTTCTTTAAGTAAGAGTTTAAAAAAATAAAAATAAGATTAGATTACTATTAAAAAAGGATAAGTATTATTAAAGATAAGAAAATATAATTTAAACAATATCAGTTTTAAACGATATTGGTTAAATTAAGTATTTAATTATTTTAATTATACCTATTATCTTTTAATATTAATAAAATCTTGTTTTTTCTTTTTTTTTTGTTAAGAATTCTTCCAATTTATTTACTTAATATTTAAATACGAATCTTAATGTACCTAAGTTAAAATAAATAATGTAAGCCGTATGTTTTAATTAAAAGTATATCACTATTCATATTTAAATATTAGGTAAATGAGTTGAAGTCTTTTATTTATTTGTTAAGTATTACTTCACTATACTTCAATATATTTAACTTTTCGAACAAATGAGTCAATTATTTGTTCCAAAGGAATAAATATATTAAAATATATTCAAGTAATAGTTGGAAAATAAATAAAAGATTAGTCTTAGGGGGTTTTTTCTAGTTGCATTATTTGTGAATAATAATGATAGTTTGTTAATATTATAAGGTAAATATTATTAATTATTCAAGTGCAGTTAAGAGGTCTTTTTAGGAGTTAACCTTAGGTGATGACATGCTTGTCTACGGATAGACTATCAGTTGGCCGCTCATTCTATGCTCACTCAAGGGAGAGTTTTCCTATTCATGATCAGTTATAGGATAGTTTAGGCCTATTTTTAGCACTTTGGAGGTGTTTTGAAGCTAGTTATCAGTTGTCATCAATTCGGGAGACATTTCCAGCAGTTTGGTCTTAGTTTCTTATAGTTACATCCCTAATTTGGTGGGATTTATTCTCGTATCCGACCCTCATAGTTTTTGCATGTTTTTAGAGGATCTTGAGTAGTTTTGTAGTAGTTTTTAGTGGTTTTTCAGTTGAGGATAACTTGGTGGAGTTAGAGGAGCACTTAGACTTCAGTTTCTGGCAGTTTACTTCCTGATTTTATGGGTTTTTCTCATGCATCTGACCCTTGGAGATTTGTAGCCTATATTATTATTTTTTGACCTCATTTGAAGGACCTTCTTTTTGGCTCACATGTTTTGGCAAATTGCATACTTGTGAGAAAATTGTATGGTCATTTTCGTAGCAGAGATTTTTTAGCATTGATTATAGTGATACAACGGTTCCTTCTCATTGATTTGGGTGTAATATTGTGTATTTTCTTTCTTTTATGTTGTGTTATCCTTCATTCAAACTATATTCCTTGTTGCATATTCAAATCTTGATACTTGTTATTACAAGTCTTTGTTTGTGTCCTAAGTCTTTTGCATAAAATTGGTGAAGCTTAGTTTTCCTTTCAAAGCAAAAGATTTTAGGTCCTTGCATAGAATCATTTTTATAATTGCATGTTTGTTTGAGCATTGAGAACTAGCAGTGTCTTTTGTGAGTCGTGTTGATTCAATTAAAGTTACATACAAATCATTTGGTGTATCACCTCATTTAGTTTTTAGGTATTCATATTTTTCTCATCCCTTTTTCCCACATGCACTTTTAGTTTTAGGTGATCACTATTTAGGAACTGGCCTATCTTCTAGAGATTCTTCTTTCATTTGAGGACAACCCACCACCTGAGAGAGTTTTCATGTTTCAATAGGGTAGATAGATTTTTTATCAAAGCTAAAGGCACAATCTTAATTGACAATAATTTTTGGCACACCCGGTGGGACACAAATTGCTTCTCAATTCCCTGAATTAGAGATTTTTATTGCTATTTTGGTGTGAACAACAGTATTATTAAGCCCTTTTGAAGGATCATTTTCAAGCACCTAGCGAATCTATTTTAAAGGTTTATTGTAGATTCAGTTGTAGATTTAAGTATTTATTTTAATGAGAAGAACTCCAACAAGATCAAACAAAGATGGTTTTGTATACTAGGAATTGCAGCCGGGTGGAAGGGGAAGTAGATCATCTAGAAGAGGAAGAACACCACAGGATCCAAGAGGTAGATCTTCTTTATTTGGTTCTGATTTCCATCATTTGATAATCCTATTTTTGAAGATCAGGCTACAAATTCAGATGAACCAGAGGTAATTATTGAAGATACCAATTTTCTTGAAGATTTAAGTGTTCCTTGTAATTTTGGATCAAAATTACCTATTTTTGAAGAATTATCGAGGGATCTTTTTGCTTCTAGAGCATCTACAATTGGTACTACAACAACTCCTCAAAGTTTGAAAATATATCAAAGGAAGGCAATTCATCATACTCAGCCTTCTATAACACCTGTTATTCAACAACAAGTACCAACAGTTCATCAAATGGCCCAAAATTTTCTATTTGTAGCTTTTAATGTTGGCATCCCATTAAAAATTGCTACTCATCATGATATTCCACCAGTAGCACTAAAAGGTTTTCCATATTCTATGGGTGAAAATCATGTTTCAACAATTGAGCATATCAAGGATGTAGCCACTCTTTGTTGATTACACCAAGTTACACATGATGATGTGGCATTAAAATTGCTAGCACCCTCTCTCAAAGGTAAAGCATTAATTTGGTTTAGAGGTTTAGCAATTAATTCTATTGCTACATGGGATGATTTGGGAACTTTCTTGATTAGTAAATTTGAAGATAAGTCTAATAATATTTCATTGATGGAGCAGTTGACTACGATTAAAAGGCATCCTAATGAGCATATTTCTGATTTTAATTTTTGTTTTCATCGAACTTGGGACATAATTCTAGCATCTGTTAAACCTTCTAATGATTATGCATTTTTATTTCATTTGAAGGCCTTTAACAATGATATTTCGATGATGATTCAGTCCATGGGTGGAAATACTTTGCCAAACGTATTTGACATTGTCGTTAGAGCTGAGAACAGCTTGATACAAGCTGGTAAGTTACCTCCTAGGCCTCCAATGCCTTATTTTGTAGAAGTACATCTAGTTGTACCAACTGTTATACCACCAATAGTTGTTGTTCCATCATTGCCAGCATTACCAGTATTTAATATGTAGGTTGCAACAGAAGAACATGTTGTTACAACTCCTTTTAGAGAGTTAAAAGAGTAGAATTTGGAATTGAAGGACAAAAGTGACACTATGATGAGGACTTTGCTAAGTTATGGGAATGAAATAAAAAACTTGAAGAGGCAACAAGGCCAATACAATAGGCCTCCTCAAGTTTCTTATCAACAGAATAGGAAATCTAATCAAGCTTTCGGTTCAAACCAGCCATGCCAAAATCAAGGTCAGCAAATAAATTACAATAAGATTGTTGGTCAACCTTATAACTATTCTACTCCTACTACTTCTAAGGAGCTAGCAGTTATTCCTCAAAATAATTATGCATAAGAGGAGGAGTGGTGTAACACTTGCAATACCAGTGATTTTTGGCTTGATTGTCCTCATGCGCTTGAAGCTAGGAGACACGATGTTTTAAAGGGATAATCAGTAAATGTTCAAGGAGAAGTTCAGGTTGACCAAATGCAGCCACAAGGTAATTGTGATGTTACTTTGATGAATTTTAATGCTGATGAAACTATTTTACCAACTAATTTTGATCAAAATAAAGTATGGAAGCTTGTAGCAGTAGGTACAAGGTCCAACCAAGGCTATAATAGATCAGAAAAAAAATGATAAAGTACAACAACCTATTGTTATGCCACAACAACAAGCCATAAAAGGTAAACAACAACAAATTCAGGTTTAAGAAGTAATAGAACAACTATTACAAATAGCAAAAGAGCTTATTGTTTCAAAATAATAGCAGAAGGTTAGTAACCAAAATTTTAATATTGTTGATCATTTAAAGAAAACACATGTTCCTGTATCCATTTGGGATGTTTAAGCACTTCCAAAACAAAAAGGTACATTGCAAGAAGCATTGTAATCACTTGTATTATCTGATGACTACCAAATGGGGAATTATGGCTTATCAGAAGATGCCATTTAGTTTGTCTAATGCAGGTGCAACATTTTAGAAAGCTATGGATAAGGATTTCATAAACTTGATGTACAAGTTTGTACTTGTTTATCTTGATGATATTACTATTTTCTCAAAGAATGCCTCAGATCATTTCCAGCATTTAAGAGTCATCTTTGAAAGATGCAGGGAATATGGTATTTCTTTGAATCCCAAGAAGAGTGTATTTTCTATTCATGAAGGTAAATTGTTGGGATATATTGTTTCTAAAGAGGGTATCACCATTGAACCTGAAAGAGTAAGTGCCATTTTAGCCCTACCACTTCTAGCTCATTAAAACAAACTCCAAAGTTTTTTAGGAAGGATTAATTTTGTGAGGAGATTTATTCTAGATATTGTTGAATTACTAATTCCATTAAAAGCTATGCTTAGTAAAAACATGGCTTTCAGTTGGACTAAGTAAGGTAAGCATAGGTTTGAATTTATTAAAGAAGCATTGGTTGCTGCCCCTACTTTATTAAATCCTGATTTCTCAAAAGATTTCATTTTATATGCTTATGGAAATATTGATAGCATTATTGCTATGTTAGTTTAGAAAAATGATGAAGGTTTTGAGAAACCACTAGCATTTTTTAGTCAAGGTCTTAAGGATTATGGATTACATTATTCATTTGTTGATAAACATGTACTTGTTGTAATAAGAAGTTTCAAGAAGTTCAGACACATGCTTCCGAACAATAAGATTAAATTTATGGTTGCACATCCTTCTGTTAAGGATTTATTTCTAAATAAGGACTTTAATACCAAAAGAGCTGGTTAGATTACTAAGGAAATGGAGTACGACATTGAAATCAAGGTCACCGAACTGGTAAGAGGTAAGGGTTTGTGCGAACAACTTGTTGGAAATGGAGATAACAATCTAAAAGATGATTCTGATGTTGTTTTAGCTTTACAAGATGATGAACAACTTGCTATTCCTGATTCTCAGAATGATTGGGTAGATGATATGATCATCTTCTTGCAAACAAGATGTTGTCCCGAAGGTTTGGAAAGGTCAAAATAGAGGTATTACAAATTGCAGTCCATTCCTTACTATTTATTAAATGATATATTGTTTAAGAAGGATTTTCAAGGTATTTTGTTTAGATGCATTAAACCAGATCAAGTTGATCATATTTTACATCAGTTTCATGAAGGACTAGTTGGAGGCCATTTCTCACCTAGAGCTACAACTCTTAAGGTGATGAAAGCAGGCTATTATTAGTTAACTGTGTTTAAAGATGCACATTTATGGGTAAGAAAATGCAAAGAATGTGCAATTTCTGCTGGAAAAGAAAAATTAGTAGCGCTGCTTTTGCAACCTATATAGGTGGACCAACCATTTATGAAATGGGGTCTTAACTTTATTGGCACCATTAAGCCACCTTCAAGTGCAGGTCATAAGTGGGTATTGACAGCCAATGATTATTTCACAAAGTGGACTAAAGCGGTTTCTCTAAAGGATGCAAATGAGACTATTGTTTTGAATTTTTATAATGATTTAATTTGCATATTTGGTGTAACATATTCAATCATTTTAGATAATGCACTTGCATTTACAGTAAGTAAAATAGCTGAATGAGCTGTTAAAAAAGGTGTATATCTGAATAATTCATGAAATTATTACCCACAGGGTAATGGACAGGCTAAATCTACTAACAAGAACCTGATTCAGATCATAAAGAAGACCCTAGAAGGTAATTAACATTCTTGGCATAAAAATTTGAAATCAACACTTTGGGATGACAGAATAACTCCTAAAAGATCAACTGGTATGTCTCCTTACACACTGGTTTATGGTAAGGAAGCTAGATTACCTATTTCAGTTGAATTTCTCACACTTGATTTTATGTATCAGTTATATATGCTTGATGAAGAACCTATGATAGTAAGGTTGGCTCAACTGAATGAGTTAGAAGAAAAGAGGAGAGATGCATTGCATAAAATTGAGCTTTATCAAGCTCAGATGAAGAGATCATTTGACAAGAAAGCATGTCCCAAGAATTTCCAGCTAGGAGACATTGTGTTAAGATGGGATGAATTGAAAAGTAGACCTAGAAGGCATTCAAAATTTGATGCTATGTGGGTTGGCTTATATATCATAACAAACAACACACCACATAATTCCTTTCATTTTTCTACACTTGAAGGAGAAGAGTTAGCAATCCCAGTGAATGGGATCCACCTCAAACGTTTCTTTTGAGGTGAATTAGTTTGAATAATTGTTTTGCACATAGTTAGTTTTCTTTAGTTAGTTGTTGTTAGTTATTTTGAAACAGCAAAGAAGCATGATGTTGTAGCACATCATAATGATATGGATGAGCACCCATCATATAGAGCATAAGTCATAACTCATTTCTCTGCATCATAGGAGACCACACATCTCACCATCATAATCTACAACAACATGCTCATATGTTGTTTCTATTAGTGTTAGTTTGATCAAATCAAAGAAAATCATTTCTACAATGCAAGAGACAATATGAACAAGCATTCATCAAGCAGAGCATGGAATTACTCCATTTCCCCATCTCATGAAAACCGGTTCAGACAACCCTCTTGGAGTGTAGAAATGGTATTTTTCAAATCTAATTTTTTTAATGTTTCATTTTCCTCTAAGTGATTTCAACACATGTTTCAGTTTAGTTGGCAGTTGGTAGTTTTATGAAAGCTACAAGATTGATTATTTCATATCAAAACTGTTAAAAAATGTACATATTAATTATAATGTGAAACATTAGATATTCCAAGGTTTCAAATTATGTGCAATGGTCACACTTCAAGACAAGTTATCCATGACATAACCTAGCTGACAATTTTCAGTGAGGAAGAAATTTTTTCAATAGTAAATGACTTGAGATAATATAGTAAAAGGACTCAAATTTGTTTTCAAGACTTCTTACAAACTATTTAGAAACCAATAGTTGTATCCCAACATCATCATCATACAAATGTATACCTCAGAATGAGGAAATAGTAACTCACATAATTGGTATAGCAACAATATAATGGTGGTGAGGACAAACAGGTACACATTTCTATAACAACTTGGAGATTTTTTTTGGTTTTGATTTGATTTTTAGTTTTAAGTTGGAGTGGTGTGTTTCAGTTTTCAAGGTTTTCTAAGTTTTTCTAGAGATATAGAAGGTTCATTTTTTTCTAAGTTGAATACTTTGTGCCCAATGGACATGCAAGAGGCTACTGGTCTATTTTTGTTTAGCAGGCAAGCACCCTTGAGAGGTCGCCAAAAATGTTACCAATTTTCACCCTACTTGTTCTAATTGGTAGGGTTGTTACTAGCCCTTATTTTCTGGTGAAAGAAGTTCATTTGGATTGATTAAGTTGTTGTTATAATTGATTATATTCATTTATCAAATTACTTTCAGTTGCTGGTTTATTTTTGGTTTTATTAAAAAAAATTTAGAAGTTTAATCTTTGCTATCCTAACTATCAAGTAATCAGATTTCTTTCAAATATAAATGTCGGAGTTCAATAAGAAAGGAAATATTTATTCATTTCAAACAATAGAAGTACAACAGTGAAAAAATCCACACAAGTAGTGGTTTCTATCAAAACTATGAATTGGAAGTGCATTTTTAAGATATACAAAAGCTCTTTACATAAAGAGATATACAATTGTGAAAAAATGCATTTATTATGCAGCCACACAATTTATGGCTTAGGCTAATGCAAGTATGCATTTGAATATTAAATGCATAAATTAAGGCTTTTACATTCTTGTAAATGAAACAAATACACAAAAATAGGAGGATAGGGTTAGGCCCCCCATTGCCTGATATTTTTGTTGAAGGTTGATATGTGCTTCAATCTAGGGCCCACATCTGAAGTTGTCCTGCAAAGAAGAGAGAGAGAAATGGGACCAGTTCATATGAAATAAGCAATGAAGGAACTAAGCCTATCATTCTATGTCATCTACTTCCTTACACTTACAAGAATGTAAAATCAGAATGCAATAAAGAGGAGCTGCTGGAAGGAATGATTGCATCACAAAAACTACTTTATTTCTTAACAATGTTTGTGTTATGTGCAGAAATAGGTATGGAGTTTTGGGGAGACTATTGAGGGGAAATGCATAAATTATAGGTATGAGACCTTCCAGTTGAACCAATGTAGCTGATTGAAGACACTAAGGAGATTGTAGAAGGGACGTGTATAAATTACAAGCATGAAACCTTCTGATCAAATCAAGAAGAGGAAAAGACCGAAGGTTTGAGGAGATTGTTGAAGGGACATACACAAGTTTCAAGTATGAAACCTTTCAATTGAATCAAAGGAGACATTAAAGATTGGTTGTTGAAGGGACATGACTTTCTATCATGAAACCTTTCAGCCTCATAGAATTACCATTTCTGCTATAGAAGGGCCTAATGAATAGAAAAAAAATTGCTACAAGGACTTACCATATTCTATATATATATCAAATTGCTACAGGAAGGTAAAAGAGATGCCAGGGAATAATTAGAATTTCTCATCAGCAAGCACTAGCTCAGGTTCAGGGTCAAACTCAAGGCCACTCTACAGTGCAATCTCAGCCTGCTTCCTCAATAGCACCAGAAATGGTGACATTTTCCATGCCTTGGGTTGTACCATCTACAGTAGTTTCACCAATGTCTGTTCCTAGATGCCTAGAATTAACATACTCACCAAAGAAGAATTTGCCACTCAAATCAGAAATGAAGTGAACAACGGGATCACCAGAATATGTTCCCAAGATTTCAGGGCATATGCAACAATTTTTACCACCAATTCCTATGGGAGATGAGCCCTCATTTTGATGGTTATAGAAGACATAAATATGGACAGAAAATGAAGGGAGATCCTTACCCTAGGAGTTACTACAAGAGTACAAGTGTGCAATGCATAGTGTGTAATATTTAAACATTTTGAAAGGGCATGTGATAATCCCAAAGTTGTAATCATAACATATGAGGGAAAGCTCAACCATGACATGCCACTAGCAAGAAATAGAAGTCAAAATGTTGCAAGCAGTATTACCCACCTGATTAGAAAAAGCATTGATCTATTACTAGACAAATAGTTCCAATACAAAATTCCTCTTTGCAAAGGTTTCAAATAGAACAACTGAAGGAGAGGAGAAGATAAATGTTGAAGAATTTGGAGGTGTGTTGATGAAAGGAAATAACATGTAGGATATGCCAAAGAGAGATGACAGTCGAGAAACATAACTAATGGTGACAACATAGATGAAGACAATCGAAGGTGCATAGTCAGAGACAGATGAAATTGGGTTACACTGATAAAATGAACAGTAATGAAGAGTATAAAAGTAGAGGTATGAACCATGATGATAGCAGATTTTATAGTAGGCAAAATTCTTTTTTTTTTTAATTTTTAATTTTGATTTATAGCCAAAACCATCACGCTTATTGTTGTCATGATGAGGATGTGAAGAGATTTCAACACATAATAATATAATTTAAGTTCTGAGAAGTGGTAGTCTCCTGGTAAAAAATGACAGTCCTACAAGGATAGTCATAGTATAAAAATGCATACAACAATCCTTAGTCAAGAGGCAAATGAAGACAAGGAATGTAGTAAAAGTAGTGCATACATGCATAGATGAAACTTACTTCAATGGCTCCTGCATTGTATGACAAGATTTGATATATGCATTAGTCAAAGGATAAAAAAGGGCAGTCATGGTGAGGATAGTCATATTATGACAATAATGTCAAGGAGTATAAGAATGCTTGTAATAGTCTTGGATAGCTCGTAGGGCTACAAGCATTCAACTGAATACAATATCATGCATAGGCTTCACAAGGGATAATGCATAGTTGACCGTCATCAAGGGTCTGAAAGTAAAAGATAGTCAAATGAATAGAGCCATATGTGTATAGAATCTGAGCTTGAAGAGAACCAAGAAGCACTTGTCTATTTCTCAAAACAAATCACATCACAATTTTATAAAGATAAGGTTAACTATATGTAAAAGGAACCTTCAGTATGAACATGTAAAAGGAGCTTTAGCTGAGAAGAAGTTAGAAGAGTTTAAGAAACAAAGAAGAACAATATGCTAGCAACTGTATAGTCAAGAGCAACTCATAGTAGGGTGATTTAGTGTATAGGATTAAAGGAACACACTCATAATACTCATACAAAGAAGGTGTTTCTGAGCATGATGTTAACAATAAGAATAATTCTTTGAATGATGTACAAAAGTTTCAACAACCCTTTTTTCCAAAAAACAAACAAACATTTACATCTGTTTCAGCTCATCGATTTATAATGACTTCAATAATGTATGCCAAAGTAAATCTCACTTTGTTTGATGTTGGAAACAGGTTCCATTAAACAAAAACAAAGAATTCCATATCTTGATAAACAAAGTCTGTTATGAGAGCACAAAAGGGGATTTTTATTTCATGGCATGCTAACAATAGAGAAGAGAAACCCAAAATGGGAGGAGAAATGTTTTCATGTTTCATAAGAGATTCTTTTTATTCTTAGAAATACCCATGTGGATATACGAGGTTTTCCTTATTTTCAAAAAATACCCACATAGATGATAAAGATTTTTAATTTATTTCAAATATGATCATTCAAAGTCACAACCAGTTAAAAGAGGAAGCGAGTGGTGATACCCAAATTATGAGTTTATTAGAAAAATGAAGGAAAGCATAGATAAGAATGTAAAAAGGAAATATACATAGTTTATAATGCAGCGACCAGTATCATTTTAGAAAATGGACAACTTACCCGTGAAAAAGGAGATTGCAGAGATTTGTATCACGAAGCTTCAAACCCTCATGATGGTGGCTGGAAGAGAAACTAACAACTCCAAATCCTGAGTGAAATGTTGGATAAAGAGCTTCATCATTTGAAGGACTAAACAATAGCAAATTTTGAGCAAACATCTGAGACAATCACAACAAGAAGCAATAGAGCTTCAAACCTTAAAGGGTCGACAGAGAACCAAAAGCATTTCGGTATAGGCAGCATAAGAGAATGAGAAAAAGATATGTTTTAGGGTTATCTAACATATGTATCCCGTACTTTGCCTTGTTTCATTTTAGTCTTTTATCCCTCAGAGCTCTTCCGTATGCCTTAGGTTAAGTAGAAAACTTATTTAACATTAGACTTAAGAAAGATAAATTAATGAATATTGTTTATGGTATTCATTAATTTATGTTTTTTAATTCTATTATTAATAAGTTTTCTTTAAGTAAGAGTTTAAGAAAATAAAAATAAGATTATATTATTATTAAAAAATGATAAGTATTATTAAAGATAATAAAATAATTTAAACAATATCGTTTTAAAACGATATTGGTTAAATTAAGTATTTCATTATTTTTAATTATACCTATTATCTTTTAATATTAATACAATCTTGTTTTTTTTATAGAGTTCTTCCAATTTATTTACTTAATATTTAAATATGAATTTTAACGTACCTAATTTAAAATAAATAGTGTAAGTTGTATGTTTTAATTAAAAGTATATCACAATTCATATTTAAATATTAGGTAAATGAGTTGAAGTCTTTTAATTATTTGTTAAGTATTACTTCACTATATTTAATTTTTCAAACAAATGAGTCAATTATTTGTTCCAAAAGATTAAATATATTAAAATATATTCAAGTAATAGTTGACAAATAAATAAAAGATTAGTCTTAGGGGATTTTTTCTAGTTGCATTATTTGTGAATAATAATGATAGTTTGTCAATATTATAAGGCAAATATTATTAATTATTCAAGTGCAGTTAGGAGGTCTTTTTAGGAGTTAACCTTAGGTGATGGCATGCTTGTATAGGGATAGACTATCAGTTGGTCGCTCATTCTATGCTCACTCAAGGGAGAGTTTTCCTGTTCATGATCAGTTATAGGGCAGTTCAGGCCTATTTTTAGCACTTTGGAGGTGTTTTGGAGCTAGTTATTAGTTGTCATTAGTTGGAGAGATAGTTCCAGTAGTTTGGTCTCAGTTTCTTGTAGTTACATCCCTATTTTGGTGGGATTTATTCTCATATCCGACCCTCACAATTTATGCATGTTTTTAGAGGATCTTGAGTAGTTTTGGGGTAGTTTTGAGTGGTTTTTCAGTTGAGGATAGCTTGGTGGAGTTAGAGGAGCACTTAGACTTCAGTTTTTGGCAATTTAGCTCCTGATTTTATGGGTTTTTCTCATGCATCCGACCCTTGGAGATCTGTAGCCTATATTATTATTTTTTGACCTCATTTGAAGGACCTTCTTTTTGGCTCACATGTTTTGGTAAATTGCATACTTGTGAGAAAATTGTAAGGGAATTTTTGTAGCAGAGATTTTTTAGCATTGATTATATTAATACAACGGTTCCTTCTCATTGATTTGGGTGTAATATTATGTATTTTCTTTCTTTTATGTTGTGTTATCCTTCATTCAAACTATATTCCTTGTTGCATATTCAAATCTTGATACTTGTTATTACAGGTCTTTGTTTGTGTCCTAACTCTTTTGCAAAAAATTGGTCAAGCTTAGATTCCCTTTTGAAGCAAAAGATTTCAGGTCCTTGCATAGAATCATTTTTGTAATTGCATGTTTGTCTGAGCATTGAGAACCAGCATTGTCTGTTGTGATTCATGTCGATTCAATTAAAGTTACATACAAATCATTTGGTGTATCACCTCATTCAGTTTTTAGGTATTGATATTTTTCTCATCCCTTTTTCCCATATGAATATTTAGTTTTAGGTGATCACTCTTTAGGAACCATCCTATCTTCCAGAGATTCTTATCTCATTTTAGGACAACCCACCACCCAAGAGAGTTTCCATGTTTCAACAGGATAGCTAGATTTCATATCAAAGTTAAAGGTGCAATCCCGATTGAAAATAGTCACTATTCTTGCAGGCTCAACATACACTTGCAACAATCTCAAACAAGATGAAATCATGGTTCCCCACAACAAGGAAGATTTAAGGAACCTAGAAACTAAGAATTCTATACAAACAATGCTAGATGCTTTCCAAAAGAATCTGAGTATAAAATAAAGTGGAATGGGATAATATTGATTGGATGTCTCATGCTCAATGACCAATTTTCCTATCTCACCTAGATCTTATGGCAAGCCATCTCAATCTTTTCAACCTACTAACACTTCTACCTTGAAAATTCATGAAGGCACTGGCATGGTTAAATAAAAAATCCCTCTAGAACAAGAGAACGTGGAGAGAGTTGTCTTACAATGGTTATACAAAGGAGAAGAAGTTGAACAAGAGGTGAAATATCCTAAGATTTCTCTTGAGAAATATGGTGTAGGATACCATCTCATGCAAAAAATGGGATATTATAGGAAAATTGCTCTTGGAAAAGGTAAAGGTCTTCTTGATCCCCTACATGTTGAATTTCACAATCCTAGAGACAAAACTGTAGTGGGATATTATGAACAAAAGTTTGCACCATCCTTGGTGAACGGTCCTGTGTTTGATAGAGGTGAAGATTCTGATGAAGAAGATGAATATGTCCTCCCCATAACCTATGGCAGATTACTACACATTCCTACTGATCAAGAGGAGATACCTCAAGAATTACTTAGTAGAAATGAGATAAATGCCTCATCAGGAGCTGAATTAAATCAAGAAGATTCTACCAAGGAACAACACCCTAACTAGGGGCAGCTTGTCAAGATTACACATATCTTTGATCTACCTAGCTTCATTTACTCATCTAGAGAGTCTACAGAGATTAGGCTACCCTATTTACCTCTGTTAGATTATGGAGATTGCTCTCAAACTACAAATACCCATGCACCTACTCAAGAGGTGGACATTCAAGATAGTCAATCTTAAAAAATTGACCTTAACCTAGATGAAGTTGAGCAAGAGGCTTTCAACCAAGAAGAACATCAGAAAGAAATCCATATGACCCTATCTCAATACCTGGGGAGATCTGCCAGTAGTAGTACCAACTCGCATGAATATGAATGGGATCATTTTTTTGATACTACAATTGACATAGAGGTTGATGTGATTCATAAATATGCCCCTATTTCCACTTTTGAGGTTGACAACAACTCTAACACACAGTTTGATCCAGAGGATAATCTAAATCACCCGATTGTCGAACAAATTAGAGGGCCTCCTACTCAAGTTACACAACCTTATACTTCAGCTAATCAATAAAATCATGGGTACATTATATGTCACCCTTCAACAACTACATGTAATTTGGGAAGGTCTAGGATCATGATGGTCCCATTACAAAGAGCCTTTAATTAGCCAGGTGAAGTGCAATGAGATATTGATTGTCATTTTGGACCTTGACAAGTAGGTTCACAAAATACCTCTCATGGATCCCCTAGCTATCCCTCGACAAGTCATGCTCAAGAAAATTCTAGGAAAGATAACTTTTTAAACCTATCTTCAACAACTCTGAACAATGATGATGATATTGAATTCTTTTCTCTTGAGCCCATTGGTTCCTTACCCCTTATTCACCCTAAGTTGATTGACTAGAATACTTCTGACCTGGTAAATCTCATGTCCTTTTCCTATGATCATATCTTGTCCTATTACCTAAATGTTGTAGAACCCTTCCACTCTTCCACCAATGCAATGGGTGGAAGAATGACAGTGGAGGATATCAAGTATGTCAGTCAAAGAAATAAAAATAAAAAGA
The DNA here is from genome assembly GCA_027943335.1 of Chamaecyparis obtusa. Lineage (NCBI taxonomy): Eukaryota > Viridiplantae > Streptophyta > Pinopsida > Cupressales > Cupressaceae > Chamaecyparis > Chamaecyparis obtusa. The sequence continues at coordinate 787,913 of BSBK01001812.1, read as the reverse complement.
ACAAGCGGTCTAATGGCGAAAACCACTCTATGTTAGTGTCAGACCCTAAAATAGTAAAAATAAATGATGCATCCAATAGTGAAAACCTGTTTGAGATGCCTACAGATAGGATACTTGATATTCTCCTTGAGCATTTCCAAGAAAGATCATCAATGCTTATAGAGCCTATGCAAAAAGTAAACTTGGGCACAACAAAAAACCCCCAAATCATATATCTAGCACAATCCTTGTTTGAGGAAGAGAAGTAGAAATTCATCCATTTATTCACCAAAAAGAAGATTAATTTTTCGTGGTCTTATTCTAATATGCTAGGCCTGGATACAAACCTTATCATGCATCATTAATCCATTTCTCTTGACATTAAACTAGTGAAATAAAATATTAGAAAGATGCATCCACATATCACATTATTGGTTAAAACAGAGCTCAAGAAATTACTCAAAGCCACATTCATTCGAGCTATAGATTATGCTAATTGGATATCCAACATTGTGCCTGTATCCAAATTTGATAAGTCAATACACATCTGCATAGACTTCAAGGATTTAAACAAGGTTTTCACTAAGGATGATTTTCCATTTCCCAACGTTGACATGATTGTGGATCTCACTGCAGGATTTCAAATGTATTCTTTAATGGATAGATTCTCAGGCTACAATCAAATCCACATCGCACCCAAAGATCAAGAAAAGACAATATTTACTTGTGCATGGGAAACCTTTTGTTGGAATTTTATGCCTTTTGTTCTAAAGAATGTTGGTACAACATACCAATGTGCTATGATAACCATATTATATGATATGAAGCATAAAAACATGGAAGAATATGTGGATGAAACACAAGCTAAATCTTCCACTAGAGATATGCACCTCTCTGATGTGGAAAGAATCTACAACATGATGGAACAATTCAAATTAAGGCTCATTCCAAAAAGTGCACTTTTTGGGTCACTTTTGGCAAACTCCTTGGTTACATTGTCTCAGCACGAGGAATTGAGGTAGATCCAACAAAGGTTAAAGCAATAATGGAAATGCAACCCCCATGAAACATCAATCAAAAGAGGATGTTGCAAGGAAAGATACAATCTATTAGGAGATTTATCTTGCAACTAGTTGATAAGGCACAACCCTTCACTAATAATTTTCATAAAGGTTTCACATTAAAATAGAACGAGGATTGTGAAAAATATTTTTAATATATCAAAGAGTACATGTCCAATCCTCCTATATTAATGGCTACTACTCCTCGAAAGCCCTTATTTCTTTACATTTCAGCTACTGATTCTTCTTTAGGAGCATTGCTTGTGTAACATGATGATCAAGGACAAGAATGAGTCATTTATTGCATCAGTAGAACACTAGTCTCTTATGAGCTCAACTACACAATGATTGAAAAAGCTTGCCTAGCAATAGTGTTTGCTTCTCAAAAGTTTAGGCATTATATGTTAGCTTATTCTACACAAATGATAGATAAAATTGATTCTCTCAAGTACATATTGAGAAAGACAACCTTAATTGGATGGTTAGCTAAATGGGTTATGATCCTCAGTGAATTTGATATCACATATATTAACTGAAAGGAGATCAAAGGTCAAGCACTAGCCAATCAACTAGCAGAAGCACCATTACAAGGCACACGACCTATTGTGGTGGATTTTCCTAATGAATATATTCTACACTTGACACAACATCCTTGGAAAATATACTTTGACTGTTCATTCACACAACATGGCCCAGGAGCTGGAGTTTTGTTCATTTCCCTACAAGGTTACAAAATTCCTAAGACATACAAGATGATTTTACCATGCACAAATAATGTGGCAGAATACAAAGGGCTACCTAATGGACTCAAACTGGCTATTGAATGGAAGATCAAAGAAATCCATGTCTATGGTGATTCTCAGCTGGTGATCAACCAAGTCACTAATGAATATCAAACTAGAGATGAAAAACTCTTGCCTTACAAATGTCTGGTTGAAGATTTAAAGAAATACTTTGTGTTCATCACTTTCCATTAGCTACCATGTACAAAGAGCATAGCAGAAGATGTCATGGCTACCTTAGCCTCAATGCTACAACTTGAAGAGCACTGATTCCGCTATGAATTCCTGTGGAAGAGCTTCCACTCCTTGCTTATGACACACCTGAGTCCTAGATTGTCTGCTCCATCATTGCTTTTGATACCTTCATATATAGCTAAATCTATGCTTACCTAGAAGACCACATCATACTTGACTCTTGTCCCAGAATAAAAAATGGAACCTCATCTGAAACACCTCCTGATATCTCATCATTGAAAATGATTTATTTAGGAGAAGTCTCGATAGTACACTTCTTAGGTGTTTAGAGTGTGAGGAGTCTAAGAGAGCGCTTAGGGAAGTTCATGAAGGTATCTATGGATCACAGTCGAACGGTTTATCCTTGGTGAAAAAGATCCTTAGAGTATGTTACTATTGGCCTACCATGGAGAAGGATGTTTAATTTTATAAAACCTTCTAGAAATACAAGTTTCATGGGAACCCGATTCACACTCCCACTGGGGATTTTATAAATTTTATCACTCATTGGTTATTTCAACAATGGGCTTTTTATCTTGTGGGCTAGATTTACCCTTCTTCTTGTAATGGACATAAATTCATCATAACAACTACTGAATATTTTACTAAGTGGTTTGAAGAGGTTCACCTTTTCCAAGCAATAGGAAAGCAAGTAGCTATGTTTATCCTCAACTATATCATCTAAAGATACATAATCCCCTCCTTGATTGTTATAGATAATGGAGGCCAATTGAAGAACAATGACATTGATGAGCTCTACACTAAGTTTCACATAACACATCATTCTTCCTCTATCTACTATCCTTAGGGGAATGGACAAGTAGATGTTAATATGATTTAGAACAACAAAGAGGGGGGGTGAATCAGTTGTTCTCAGGTCCTGATGTATAAGACAAACTTAATTTTTTTTCCTTAAATCAGATCCAATAACCAAAACAAACTTAGTCATCACTGATTCAATAATAGAAACATATAACAATGCAGTCCACTACCCAGCTGTAACTTAACTTGTAAAACACAGAAATGTTCAAACCAAAACATTCACACAAGTATTAACACCAGGATTTATAGTGGAAACCCAATGTGGGAAAAACCACTTTGTAACATGCTACTATTATTTTCACTCTTTTGAAGTGAGCTCGATTAAAATCCAACCCTGTCAAAGGTTACAATACACACTGTTAGGTGTGACTTGGTTAAAGGATTTCAATCACCCTGTTAAAAGTGAGCTTTGTTATAAGACTTACATACACTCCATTAGAATGCAACCTTGTTCAAAGGATTTAACTTATGACCATTAGGTCAACCTCTGTTAAAAGGATTTTGACTGTTACAATGGTTAGAAAGTAGTAGCAATATTTATCTGAAAAACATACAACTCACTTTGCAAATATCAGATCCGATTCTATACACTAATGCTGGTTTACTAACTTTGAAACTTTGCCATCTCCATCTCTGATCTGCTCGGAAATTTTCTTCAAGCAACCACCACAATTCTCCTTCAACCTTTTCTGCTTATGTAGTCAATAAAACTTTATTGATCTTCCAACATTCTCTTTTTCACCCATGCACACGCATATCTAATGCTCAAGTTCCCTTAATATTTTCCTCAATTAGGTTAACTCATCTTATGCCACTCAATCTCATTTGTAGATCTTAGGGTTAGGTCAGATTCATTGAATCTACCCGCTTCATGTTCTTCGGCTTCATTTCTAGAATCATCTCAAATCTCTTAAATATTTACAATAAAATGTTTTACAATGCATTTAATGCTTTCAAACAATCAATAAATAAAGTCAACACATTTTACATAATCCAAGAATTCAACAATGTCGGCTCCAAAACTAAATTCTCTTCAAATATAAAAATGTTGATGCTTGGTCAATACTGTGATCAACTACTCGGTCTTCATGTAGAAAGCTCAGTCATTACTAGAAATGTTTCCTTGGCTTATACTGTCTTCCTCGGCAATTAACTATTGTTTGGTCGACACTAGAATTTTTGCTCAGCATACACTGACTCGGTCTACACTAACATTACTCGGCTTAAACATGATTTCTCCATTTTTGCTCGGTCAAGCCTACCGGTTTAGTCTTCAGTCTTACTAGGATAAACAATACATTGTCTCATCATTGTACAACATAGTCAAGTACACTTTGTAATATCAAGATAACTCAACCTTTCCCTAGGTGCTATTGTTACCAACCTTGCCCCAATCCTTCACAACAATACAATAGATATAGTACTTTCCTAAGTAGCAATAGTCTTACCAATTAAGGTTTGACATCAATGATAATACAATAATTGTTTCAATTGCAGTTTCCAACAGCAGAATCCTCTAACTACTGAATATTTTACTAAGTGGTTTGAAGCGGTCCACCTTGTCCAAGCAATAGGAAAGAAAGTAGCTATGTTTATCCTCAACTATATCATCTATAGATACAAAATCCCCTCCTTGATTGTTGTAGATTGTAGAATTTTCAGCATAGATCTAGCTAGGAAATAAGAAAAATGATAGTTTGCAAAAATAGAAAAATAGTGAAAATCAACAATGAAATTCTATCTCTCATTTCATGATTCAATAATAAAAAATTAATTACAATATGCACATAGTGCATGATTTATATAGAACTAAACTACTGTTTGCAAGAGCAAATTACTGTGAAGATTTTTAGTTTTCATTAATTAACAGCCTTCGTTTGGACACAAACTAATGCATGAGAAAGAAAGATCATCAGTTACACATATCAAGGCTAAATTCAAACAGACTGTCAACCATGAACCATGGATTAGATAAAGGATAACTAAAGTTGACTTGTAAATCACCATATATAACTGATCTAGAGTGGCAATTGGAATTAACTAACACCAACACCCCCCCTTAATTCCAACTAAGGAGAATAAAAAATAAAGAAAGGAAAGAGGAAAGAGGGAAAATCCAATGGGAATAAAATCCCCCCTCAAAATTTACATAACAAAAAATCAAAAGGACATCTCTTGTGACAAGAAAATCATGGACATCTGTCAAATGATAACCACCATAGTGCTGAATGAAGAGATTTATTTGAAACCAAAATGAAGATCAGAATCAATCTACATGAGTGCCCCCAGTGACACTACTCGAACCATGAACATATGCAAAAAAAAGGCAAAACATCTGTCAATCGAAGATACATAAGACAATAATCTGCATATGTGCTCCCAAACAATGAATAGATGGAAAACAAAGGCAAAACATCTATCATTCCAGGATGCAGATGACACATAAATCTATATGAGTGACTCTATCGACACTACTCAACTATGCAAGAATAAAGTGATGGTTGAAAATGCAGGTGTCGATTATCTATACAACTGATCAACTATGGAATCAAAGAATCATCAACATGAATAGTAGTAAACCCCTCCATAATGTTGAAAAGAGAGGCATGATAGGTCCATTGACATGGTGTCACTAAAGAGGAAAATAAGGCAAGGCCCATGCGAAGAGAGAATGACCTTGACCTATCTCTGATGGAGAATCCAACTCAGCCTCTATTGCCATAACCGATTGATACAAGCCTCTACTTGTGGGCCAAAGCAGAATCTGTGGCGTGCATTGGAAATAGTTGAATGATGTGAGAAGAGAAGAGGCTGAAAACTCCATTCTTTGCAACCGATCTGATCTTTAGAACCTGCAAAAAAAAAACTTGCATTTCTCCTTCCTAGCACCTAAGCTCTGATACCATGTAGAATTTTTAGCATAGATCTAGCTAGGAAATAAGAAAAATGATAGTTTACAAAAATAGAAAAATAGAGCAAATCAACAATGAAATTTTATCTCTCATTTCATGATTCAATAATAAAAAATTGATTACAATATGCACATAATGCATGATTTATACATAACTAAACTACCATTTGCAAGAGCAAATTATGGTGAAGAGTTTCAGTTATCATCAATTAACAGCCTTCATTTGGGCACAAACTAATGCATGAGAAAGGAAGATCCTCAGTTACACATATCAAGGCTAAAGTCAAACAGATTGTCAACCATGAACTATGGATTAGATAAAGGATAACTAAATTTGACTTGTAAATCACTGTATAGAACTGATCTAGAGTGGCAGTTGGAATTAACTAACACCAACAAGATAATGGAGGCCAATTGAAGAACAATGCCATTGATGAGCGCTGCACTAAGTTTCACATAACACATCATTCTTCCTCTATCTACTATCCTTAGAAAGTAGCATTGGCAATGATGAATACTAACTCTAGAACATGCAACACAACATCAAGTGATGCAACAAAAAACACAACTTGTGAAATATTTTAGGAACAAACTTCCAAGGATGGTTCAATGTGGGTACAATTGTTTGCCACTATAAAAGAACTTGAATAATTAGACTGTAGTTAGTTAATTCATCAATGGAAACAAATGAAAATGGACCCAAGGTGTACGTGATTATCCCTCACATCGCCATTCAACCACTTCAAGGATTATTTGACAATGAGAAACATTTGAATCGAAACTAAACAATTCAAGTTGTGATCATTACAAAACTTAGATAGATATGATTATATAAAGCAATTTGATGTCCAAGTATAACATAGAATTATTGATTCCAAGTTCTTAAATAATTATTTAGGTCCTTATTAACTTTTTTCAAACATATAAAATCATCAAATCCTTCTACAATACTTGTCATTGCCAAAACAAATGAATTCAACAGTCACAATCACCAAACTTGAACAAACTATCATGCTAGGGCTTGGAAGATTTCTTCAAATACAAATCCATTTCATTCCCAACTTTTCCAACCATATTTTGGATTATTTGAACATTGGTTTCCACATTAGACAACTTGTTTTGCAAATGTTGCAAAAGTTGTCAATGCAACTTTTGCAACATTGTTGTAATTTTGACACTTTTACATCAACCTCTATAATTTTGCAAACAGTATAACCTAGATGAACTAAAAAAAACATTTTTATACCATCTCCACCTAGTTTGACTAGTTTGACTCACCCTTGACTAATAGGGCTTAATAGGCCAAATGGGTACATTATGGCTCAAATGGATTTACATTTGAAAACAAAAGCATAAAATATCATCAAATAAACATGAAAATGAAATGAATGGCATAATCGGATCATGGAAATTATTTTCAGGTATAAATGGTACGATACCATCTTTTTGTGTTGGAGCCTCTTTATCCAAATGAGATCAATGTCCTTTCTCTCTTCATTGGAACTAGTGGTACAAATTTTGCTTTGTATCGATAAAACACTCAATTATGTGGTATACCCAAATGATCTAGAGCACCTCTACACCCTCGATTCAATTAAAGTGAAAGGAATTTGATCCCATTTAGATAAAGAGGCTTCAGAACAGAAAAATGGTATCCTACCATTTCTTCCTAAATTTAAGAATTTCCAAGGTATCGTATAAGCTCTCTCCTATGGTCTATTGGTGTAGAGAACCTAATAGATCATTTAACTTCTTTCTTCCAAACATGAGAGAAGTATATTATGTCCTTAACTTCATTCAACCACATAAACTCATCAAAACCTTCTATAATGGTTGTTTATGTTAAAATAAGTGAATTTTGTAGTCACAGTGGGAAAAATCCATGCAATAGTCAACCTAGGGCTCACCGAATCTTCTTAACCTTGTTGATAGAATTAAAAATATAGTTAACTTCCTATCACCTTCTCTTTCAGAATAATATAATAAAAAACTACATTAGATATAAATTGCATAGACCCTAGAGCTATAAGAAGTAATTGTGAAGATGATCAGATAAATTATTAGTATTTTCTACATGTCTCATAAGGCTTTCAATGCTTTTATATAAGTGAAATTTTTTTCCAACCTGTGTTGTATATCTAAAGGAAATGAAATTGAGACAATTTCCCAAAGAAGATATAACCAAATCTGCATGTAAAGCATTGATATAAAAAGATTATACTTTTCTATGTTCATCTTGTAGTACAAGATACAATAATATCGTAGGCAAGATGTCACAAGAAATAATAAAAAAGTTAAAACCTGATGTAGTGGCATACAACACAGTCATTGATGGGCCAAGTAAGAAAAGAGATCTTTATAGAGAATATTCAACCATGAATACGATGTTGGATGGAAGCTCAACTTATAATGCAATCATTTATAGCTATTTGATTGATGCCCAATGCAAAATATATTGATGAAATAGACAAGGCCTTGAAGTATTTTTTAAACATGAAAATTGTTGGTATTTCTCTGATTGTTATAACCTATTATGTATTGATTCATTGTATTTTAAAAGAAAATTAAGCATCCTTTAACCTATTATATATTGATTCATTGTATTTTAAAAGAAAATTAAGCATCCTTTGTCCATCCTTTGTCATCTTCAACCATGTTTTCTTAGGTCTAATTCTATTGTCTTGAAATCTTTTTGATTTAGCATATTTTTACAAGGGTCCTACATATCCATATTACCATGTCATTGTCCTACTATGACAGTCAAGCACTAATATTTTAAAATACACTCCTAAAAGCCTTATTTGACACACCATAATTGACATTTAGTTGTCCCTAGAATCTAGAATCAAATTGCGGCTCACATTATTTGATTGCATGTTTCATCAAACAAAGGTTTAATTGTAAAAGACGATCCAAGAAATGTAATTATTGCATATTTAAAGTTATGGGTTTTGTTTGTGAAATTCATACAATTTGTTCATCTTTCTTCATATTTAAAGTTTTTGTTGGAGCTGGAAACTTCATTTATGACTGCACTAAAAGCTTTTATAACTATTACTACATCTCACCGCCAAACTAAGACGACACATCACTGAGGCATTCTTAGTAGCTCACCGTGCTTTGTCTATGGTATCCACAATTTATAGAAAGCAAAAAACATGGCAAATGTTTTGAATTAGTCTTTACATCCTTGTTGAGAATTTCCAATCCTTTCACTTGAGTCATTATGTGTCATATCCAACCTTCATCGTTGCCATGAGATTGCATTCTATTTAAGCATTCTAGAAAAAATTCATGTGCCTAATCTATGTTCATACACTATGCAACATGCTTCATCTTTCAACGCTATAAAAGAGGCTCCTAAAAATAGGGAAAAACCCCATCTCACTGCTTCTTCATGACCCTTTTACCCTCTTTGTCAACTTTGGTGCGAGATACTAGGGCTTCATTTTTTCCTCATTACTTCCTCCCCCTCTAGCAACATGGCATAAACATAAAACACAATACTCATGGAAGTGTGGGGCTACCTCACACTGAACAACATTGGAATTTTATTTTTCAAAAAAATCGAGTGGGTACGTGGGGTATTAAACTTTAAATTCATTTCTTTATTTTTGAAATAATGTATCAAATACAATAAAACACCCTCTATTTAGCTTGAAATCACTGTTCATAGAACTGTACCTCTCCATAATCTACAACATTGTAGTCTCCAAGACAGTGTCCTGATGCTCAACAAAATTGGGTTTGATAATAGATCGCCCTGATGCCTTAGTAAGCACAACGATCACCTTGGATGTGTGGTTGTGCAACAGGCATCCCTATTGATCTGCAACTATGTATCGATGGATGTCGACGCATTTTGGGTTTGGCAGTCAATACTTGCCCGAGGGAGACTGATCCCAACTTTGGCCACTGCTATTGCACGAAAATATAAAAATGAAATAGGGTATAACTTTGTCTTTTTAAAAAAAAATGTGTGCCCGCAAAGGTTGCAATTGTGACATTTTAGATGGTGTCAAATTTGTGATAGTATCGAGCATAATTGCAAAAAAAAACACCAATTTCACAAAATGTGCCCCTCCGTAGAAAATGACCGTAAAAAAAAGGCCTAAATGTAAGTAGTGTGCCAATATTTATTACTACAATCCTAAAAAAATAACCCCTAAACATTTTTCTAGTTCAATATGACTACCCTGAATTGGTCAACAATTAACATAAGGTACATGTACATAAAATACTAAACTCTTATCACCATTGCCTTTGTTACTAGCTTGCACCACTCACATCCTATTGACCTATGCATTATCCCATGGTCATGTTGTTGACCACTATTTCTATTTTGATTAGTCCATATCTTATCCCTTAATTTCTTGTGCCCACTCCTTCAAGTTGTTGTGCTTAAATGCCATTATTCATTTTTTTTATATATCACACTTTGATTAGTAGTGTACAACATATAATTTGGTAGTGCACATCCCCTATTTGGTTATTGTGCAACCTTTCACTTTATGCACGGAAATCCTTGTATTTGTTAGAGCTTGATTCATGTAAACACATATAAAAAATATTTACGCCTCATATCTTTGGTGACATGTCGTTTATCCTTGAGTGCCTCATGTCCTAATGTTGAATCATCCTAGTGGTTTGAAATTATTGTATCTTGCGATTGCATGATTTTTATAGGTGTCTAATGTGGATTTGAATGCGAGTCTCCAAACACTAAACATCACTTGTGGTGATGGTGAGCTCAACTATGGTCCAATCTACTCATTCCACATGTCCCATCTAATATATGTATGGTCTCCATGGTGGTAGTCATGACTATTCAAAGCATACTTGTTATGTTTCTTTTGTCTATGTAGTTCTATCTCCATCATCAATATCTTATGTTGGATATTGACTTGCAAGAACATCACATGCCTACAAGGATTTCCATTTTGTTGGTCTTGGAGGTACATTAGTCCTAAATAAACACCCAAATAGTCATGTCATGTTACTTTATGCATGAATGATTATGTAGCTATTCTCTAAATAAAATAACCACTAAAATAGTCATGTTATGTTACTTTACGCATGAATGATCAAGGAGTTATTCTCTGTATAAAAGGGTGATTGTACAATTGTATTGAGGCTTAAAGGATAATCAACACTTTAGTTTGCATAGTCTTCCTTCTCACCGAATTGATATATTAGACCAAACTTGCACACAAGGATCCCAACTTAGACATGAGACTCATGCATTCATAAACATTGACATGCTCACACAACAACCATATTCATAAACATAGAATGACATGCTCACACAACAACCACATTCATAAACATAAAACGACATGCTCACACAACAACCACATTGAGTTCTACTCAAGCTTCAACATAGAGTGGCACAATCTAATATTATCACAAGTCACACATAAAACTCATCTACAAAATATTATTTCACTAATTACTATGGTGAATTGTACCTACAATTACCTGCCATATGAAATTTACTCCAAAATTAATAATCCTTTTGACCAAATCCATTGTATTAATATACTTCAAAAGACCGATGCTCCTTCAGACATTCTGTCAAACAGTTTTGCTATTCACTAAATGATGATATAACAAAAGTTAAATATTGACTTGCATATACACATATATGCTATGGGTTTATCAATAGTGGTCTCTTGGATGAAGATCTTATTAAATCATGCTTCATTAATAGTATTATTTAGGTGAAGATTTCATTTTTGAATATTATTTATGGATTTGATTGTATGAATATTATTTTCACCAACGTTTCGGATCACACTCTGTGATCTATCATCAGAATGAAAAGAGAAAGCATGTAAACAAATGAAAGTTTCATTTGTTTATCTCTATGAAATTATATATATTTTATGAATTTTTGTAGCAACTGACATGTAAACCAATGAAAATACCATGCTTTGGATCATTAAAATGCATTCAATCTTGTTACATTCATATGATCATTGCTTCTAACATTAAATATGTTCAATGCTTAAGTCAGGTCCTTAAGGAGTCGCACAGGATATGATCATGAAAAAGCAATCTTATGATAATAAGATATAGAGACTTTGGTTTGAGAGATGACAATAGTAATTTTATCCTCAGCTGGTCAAATCTTATTGATATCATAACTCTGCAACATGAACTCAAGTTCGAAGATGATTATGGTCAATGACAGGACTGAGTTGTTCAAGTTTTCTCCATTTTTTATCATTCTTTTTTTGGCTTTTGAAAAATGTCCAAATTTTATGAAGATAAGGTAGAATTTCTCATGTCAAGTTTGTTTTTGTTGGGCACAGTGACATCATTATCCTGATCTCTGCAGTAGTATTCCACAGATCAAACCCACTTGGCATTGTTCCATTCAAAATTATAATTGTTTTGGAAATTATGTGTTCATTTTTTAGTTGTAAAATAAATGATTTTCAGATAAATGAGAAATTGATCATAAAAGAGCTTCTACTTAAAAGGAATGAGCTCCTTTCAAATATCTCTAGAAGCTTTGAAATCATGTATATCTTCAATTTTGAAGAAGATAAATGTGGAATCGAGAAAATTGAGATCAAGTTTCTCAAAAATGAGAAATAATTTTGTTTCTAAAAATCAGTACTTATTTCTAAACAATGCAAACTGTTATGCGTATGTTTTTTTTTTTATTGATAAAGGGTCGAAGCCGAGATTTTTATATATATAAATATAAATATAAATTAACAAAGTATCTATCATCAGTTCAAGTCCACTGTTGCAGGTCCTAATGTTCAAAACAAAATCTTTTCAACTTTCAACAATAATAATCAGCTGAAACCCACTCAGAAGTCTCTGGCCACATCACTAGTCAGCAGCCAACCAAAATCGAGCAACACGACAACACTGGCACCATGGGCCCACCTTAACTCCACAACGGCGACATTCAACCATTGTCGCATGATCGCATAGCCAGGAAATGGGCTATGCGAACATGCGAGACACCTCCACGTCACCCTTCTACCTTGCCGCATAACCGCCACCGCTAACACACAAGGTTTGTCACATGATCGCATAGCATGAAGCTGGCTCATGTGAACATACGACAAATCGTCAGCACTTGCCACCGTCAACTTCCAACTAGGAGCCACCATGTCAGTGAGACCAAACAACTGGCGCCACATCAAGCACGTTACAACCTTCGCTCTGCTGACAACTTTCCACATTACCACTCCTCAACCAATGAAAATCACGCACACCAGCCACATCGACCAATCAAAAAATGCCACATCACCACCTACCACCGGGCTGAGGAACAAGTGTCAACCAGTCGCATGATCGCATGTCAAAAAACTCTGACATGTGATCATGTGACAACCAACCACAGGATGCCACATAACCGCCAGCGGGACCACTGCCCTCCTCGCCAACGAGCCCAGCACCAGAAGTAACCGGTCGCATGGTTGCATGCCAAAAAAATTTGAAATGCGATCATGCGACAACTAATCATTTAAAAGCCCTTGAAGACTCGGGCCCACCAACTGGTCAGACTTGCACAGTTAGGGAATGCCAACAAATAGAGCAGACAGGGATAGCCATGAAAACCAGTACAAATCACCACCTGCAAAAAGCTTCTCGAGCTTAAAAACCTTCTCCATTAGGTACAAAACATCACTGCGAACAGTCACTAAGCCCCTCAGATCAGTCGACAATAACTGCGCCACCAAACCAGTTGAAAACCGCTGTTAAAGCCATCAATTCTGGTACTTCCTGTCGCGAGCATCCTCTGCAATTTTGAACTTGAAATGCAATGGTCATCTTCAGGGCACCAATAGTCTATCAACGGTCAACATCTGAACTGAGATCTACTTTATATCACCATCGATAGATCTTCATGTTTCGCGGGCTTGGCAACTATAACTCCGCAACGCCGACATTCCCTTAATGGTTGTCGCATGATCACATAGTTTGAAAATGGCTTATGCGAACATGCGACACCCCATAAACCTTCACCACCGTTACCTGCCCTTGGCTATGGGACCCATGATGCATATCCATCTCAGCGCTTGTTGGTCAATTAGGAAGGGACACGTCGGCAAGACCCGACACACGGACCCACCTTTAATTCTGTAACAACATCTTTCCACAGTTGTCGCATGATTGCATAGCCAGGAAAAGGGCTATGCGAACATGCGACACACCGTAACCCTTTACCACCATTAACTGCCACCGCATAAAGTTACCACAAAGAGCTTGTCGCATGATCGCATAACTCAAAACTGGCTCATGCGAACATGCGACAAGCCTCCAACACTCCCCACAATCCTTAGTGCCCACTTTATCCGTGAACTGGCGAGAACTTTGATTGGGCCCGCGTCCGGCAGATCGACGGTCGTCGCATCTTCGCGTAGACCTCCAAGACTCTACCAGAACATGCACCCACCGTCAGATCGTCCATGTTGTGACCCCATTGAAAAGTCTGGGCCCACCGATGTGTCAACATTCCCTTACCAGCGCAGCCAGTCATAGCCTGACACCTCGATGATGAATCATCACGTCGTCCCACTGCAGACAAACCAACGACATCTAATCGAACGGTGGGTGCATGATCACATGAGGAGAGAATATTCCATGCGATCACATGCCGACCGTCGATCAAAATCTCTAACACAAGCCCCGCTAACAACACTCCATCTCACAATCCCCACTGACAACACTCCGCCTCTTTATTACCTACGGCCAATAGGGGAGCACCATTTGTGCATACATGTCACCATGGACCCACAGTTTGAAACCCTACACCGAAAAGAAAAATCACTGACCGATGTGATTTCGCATAGCTCTGACAAATCCCTTGCACTTTAGCGACCACCGTTAATGCTCTGACATGTCAGGACCATCTAACTCATCCGAAAACTAGGTCCCACCATTGAGATTTAGCAACAAAGGCAAACTCCCAGTCATTGGATAGACTTTCTTCATTCCCTGAACTAGCGATGACTAACATGATAAAGAATTGGGCCCCACACAATTGCAGCAACGCACATAGGAAATGCTAGTGTCAGAGATTTAACTGTGCAGAGGCAAATGCCCAAAAATAACCAAGGTTTTCGACGCCAGAAAATAACTCATGTCCGGACGCCGTCACTCTTCGATGTACAATGGGAATCTACTCCTCTTTTCCTAATCCAACTCCTCATTTAATGATCTAAACTCCTACACACGCTATGCGCTATGAGAGAAGACGCCCGTCTTATCACCACAAGGAGCTGTTCTGTCAACTTCTGAGGCAAAAATATATCAGGACCTGATTTGACCAATTTGATTTAGTGGTTAGATTCAATGAGCTCCGTTGAAACTCCACTGACAATGAATAGAATTTTCAAATTTGTTCCTCTAGCTACCAGGTCAGCGAGCTCATCCGCTTCAGTGTTTCCTTCTTTGAAAGTATGGTTAATGGTTTTCGATTCAAAATTATCCATTAACTGTAAGATTACCTCTAAAACTGCCATAAGACGCCAATTTGGAGTTGATCTGACTTTGATTGCATTTATGGTAATCAGCGAGTCTCCCTCTATTTCAAGCTTTGAGATCCCTACTTCCCAAGCTAGTATCAGTCCAGACAATAGTGCTTTAAATTCTGCCATATTGTTGGTATCTTTGGGTAATGGTATGGCTTGTTTGGCAATCACATTCCTAGTTGTAGAGCATATGATGCATCCCGCTCCTGAGGGGCCTGGGTTACCTTTAGAAGCTCCATCAAAATTTAATTTGTACCATCCAATTGGAGGGGGTTTCCAGACACATGCCTTCCTAAGTTCTTGATTTCTTCTATATCCTCTGCCTATGGTGATTGGAGTTTTTAACCCAAACCAATTTTTTGTCATCTGATCATCCCAACTAGTTAAGAATTTGTGTTGTGTTGATTGAGTTTGGATTCAGGAATTCATTGCCTCAACTATGGCTGCCTCCAATTTGTTAATTATAGTTTCAAATTTCAAAAATTTATCCTGGAATAATCTTATATTCCTTTCTTTCCAAATCTCCCAAATCAGAATTGATGGAGAGATCATCCATAGATTACTGAATAAACTTCCTCCCATGATTTGTGGCCATGATATCAAAAGCTGGAGTAAATTCTTTGGGATGGTTGATGACCATCCTAATCTTGAATAAAGCCAGTACCAACAATCTTTAGCAAAGGGACAAGATAATAATAGATGGTTTACATCCTCTTCATTCTTAAAACACATAATGCATCTGGATGGACCTTGATATCCCATCTTAATAAATTTATCTACAGTTAAAATTCTACCCTAGGATGCCACCCACATAAATAACCCAGCTTTTGGGAGTCCAACCTTGTTCCAACATAATTGTGCTGGGATCGCTTCTATTTTAGATGTGGATGATTTGGCTATAAGATTGTAACCCTCTTTGACACTGTAGGATCCTGATTTTGCCCCATTCCAAATGATTTCATCTTTTCCTTGTTTGAGAAGAAAGGGCCTATCTTTGATCAATTTTTTGAGCTTATCTACCTCTCTTGAATCTAATTGAAGTGATGAGAAGTCTTTCCACTCCCAAGAACCATCTATAGCAGCAGAGGACGAAGGGATGATATAGTCACTAAGATATGGTCCCCAGGATGAAGTACAAATATGACTGATCTGATTTGGGCCTAACTGTGAGTTGATGGTTGGATGTCCAGCCCAAGAGTCTTCCCAGAATCTTGCTTCCTTTCCATCTTTGATATTCCAATAAATGTTATTGTTAATAATATGTCTTGACTTAGCTATGAAGTTCCATATTCTCGAGCCTTTTGGGAACTCTTTAATTCTGACTATATCTTCCTTATTAAAGTTGCCTAAATATTTTGCTCTGAGAATTCTAATCCATTTAAAATCCTGATTATTCACTATTTTCCAATAAAGCTTTGCACCTAGAGCTTGGTTCTGCCATAATTGATTTTTAATGCCAGTGCCACCAGAAGATTTCAGTTTACATATTTTATCCCATGAGATTAATGCAAATTTCCTCTTAGTATCTGTACCCTGCCAAAAGAATTTCCTAAGTTTCTTCACCATATCCATATATCCCTCTATGGTAAGTGAAAGGAAAGACATTAGGTATATTGGTATTGCTGATAATGTTGCTTTGATCATGACTAATCTCCCGGCCCAAGATAGCCATCTGGTTTTCCAATTATCCATCTTCTTGTCCATCTTTTCATTGAGAGGTTTCCAAAATGATGCTGTTCTGAGGGATTTGTCAATTGGGATGCCCAGGTATGGACATGGGAGAGAGCCTGATTTACATTCCAGAATATTTACAATTTTCTATTGGATTTTCTTTTTTGTGTGAAAGAAGAAGACCACTGATTTCTCTTTATTGACTAGTTGCCCTGAAGCTTGTCCATAGTGATCTAGTATCTTGGAAATTTGCTTAGCTTCCTGGATACTCCCTTGACCCATGAGAATAATGTCATCTGCAAATTGTTGATGAGTAACTGGTCGAATGGATGATGATATTGTAATGCCATTGATTAGGTTTTGATCCTGCATACTTAACATACTTCTCCCTAATGCCTCAACCATAATTATGTATAAAAATGGCGATAATGGATCTCCTTGTCTGATGCCATTAGAGCCTTCAAAGAAGCCTTGTGGCGATCCATTCACCAAGACAGAGAATTTAGGAGTTGAAATATAATAAAATATCAAATTGATCCATGCTTTAGAAAACCCAAATCGCTCCATACATTTAATCAAGAATCTCCAATTGACCTTGTCATAGGCTTTCTTGATATCCAATTTTATAATCATGCTGGATTGCTTATTATGCTGGATAGAATGTATTGCTTCTTGGGCTATGATTAGCCCATCTAGAATTGATCTACCTGGGACAAAACCGGTCTGTTCCTCCCCAATTAGTTTAACTAAGACCATTTTTAGTCTATTTGCTAGAGCTTTAGAGAGAATTTTGTAAATTGTGTTACAGAGAGCAATTGGTTTGAATTCATCCAAATTAATTACTTGTTCTTTCTTAGGTATTAACACTATGAAAGTATTGTTGATTTTAGTTAGAAATCTACCTGAAGCTCTTGTGGCCTCCAAAGCATCAGTGAGGTCTTTGCCCAAAATGCTCCAGCAATGAAGGAAGAAGCTTGGAGGAAAGCCATTCGGTCCTGGAGCTTTGTCTGGAGCCATTTGGGAAATAGTATGCCAGATTTCTTCTTCCTGAAAGGGTCTGGATAGCATCTGATTATCTGCATCAGTAATGATATTTGGGATGTTTTCCAATAACCCTTGTTGAATCCTCAGGGGAGTTGAGATAGAACAATTGAGAAGCTGAGAGTGATAACTGATGATTTCTTTGATGATCTCCTTCTGATCCTCCAATATAGAGCCAACAACATCCTTGAGTTGAGAAATCCTATTAATGCTTCTCCTCTGTTTTGTACTTGAGTGAAAAAATTTTATATTCTTGTCTCCTTCAGCTAGCCAAGCCTCTCTAGATTTTTGTTTCCAGTATATTTCTTCTTTAGCTAGGATATCTTCCCAATCCCTTAAGAGAGATTTTTCCTCTAAGTAACTATCATGGTCCAGTCCCGATTGCATTATTTTTAGATTCAGATTCTCCAATTTTTGTTCAATCTCCAATTTTGATGCAAAGATGTCGTTAAAATGAGTTCTATTCCATATGAGAAGGTTTTGCTTGATGTATTTCAGTTTGGAGATAAAGTAGAATAACTTAGAACCTTCAACTTTGAAATCCTTCCACCATTCATCTATGAGCTCCGAGAAATTCTCCTCTTTAAGCCACATATTTTCAAATTTAAAAGGACATCCCAAGGGTTTTTTGGCCTTGAGAATGTTAAGCTGAATAGGGAAGTGATCAGATCCTGAAATTGGAGTGATAGAGGCTTTTAAGTCAAAAGGGAATTTTGTAAGGTCTCCTTTAAATAGAACATGATCCAGTTTTTCTAGAGATGTTGCATATGCCCATTCTTTGGTTTGTCCATGTGAAGGAGCCATTTTGCAGCTCCACCTCCATAAGACTCTCTTTTTGTAACCAATCCCTAAAATCATTCTGTGACTGAGAGGTTCTTAGAGATCCCCCTAATTTATCTGATGCATGAACTATAGCATTGAAATCACCCCCCACTATAAAGTTGTCCTCTGGCCATTGAGCAAAGCAATTAGAGATTTCTGTCCATAATTCTGCCTTCTTCTTGTATGAGATGGGGCCATATACATTCACTGTATGAATGTTTAAATTGGATTTGGTGCTAATTAGGTTCCCAGCTATCCAATTTGTTCCATGATCCATTGGAATGAAAGAAGAAAACTTGGGATTCCATAAAACTGATAAGCCACCTGAGGATCCTATTGCATCTACACTGTGAGCCTTCCAATCTCCTAAATTCTTAGTGAAGATTTCCAATTGCTCTTTATCCATCTTTGTTTCCTGAAGTAGAACTAATTCTGCTTTAGATGATATGATACAGCGTTTGACTAAACACTGTTTGTTAGGGGCATTGAGGCCCCTAACATTCCAGGAGATGATTCTCATTGCAACTTGGGAAGGAACTTCCCCTTCCCTACATCAATGTATGATGTTATTTTGGTTTGATCTGATTCCTCTCCAACTTCCTTCCTGAGTGATGCATTAGATTTCCTTCCTCTTCCCTGCTTTTTGATCTTTCCACAATCCATGCGACAATCTTGAATAGATTGCACTAGACCTAGGTTGTTGCGTATTGGTGAAAATTCTTGACGGTGATCTTCCTTTGATTCTTCTTGGGTGAGCACTGAGATGTCTATTAGTCTTTCTTCATCCTCAATAAAATCCTCATCTAGCAGCCTTTCCACATATGTTAACTTCTGAGGATCCCCGGTTGGTTGTTCTAATGTTGTATCCCCAAAAAGATCATAAACTACCTGTAGACACGGAAAATTGCCAAAGGCTTAAATCAGTCAAAAGGTGCAATCAAGTCATCAAAATAGCACGAAAAATTGATAAATGGAACAAAGGCAATTCAAATCAAAGGAAAATTCAATCAAATGATTAAATGATTAAATAAAGCTTAAAAAGGGGAAAAACACTAAGAAATTGATTAAATTCAATTAATGACATAGTTGTTGAAAGCAAAAATCAAAATGAACCTCTTACCCTTCATGGCTAAATTTAATTACTTTAATTAATTAATAAATACTAAATTCCCTCAACAAAGCAAAAAAGGAGACAAAATGGACACAAATCACTCACTTTTGTTGAAATGGTCCAGCCTTTTGAAACCATTTAAATGTTTGTCCCCCAATTTAGGGACAAAGCAAAGCCAATTGACCTTACCCAAGCATAACCATGGTTATCTCACTCTACCCCCTACCCTTGGGAAAATCTTATAAATAGAAGGCATTTTGAGGCATTATTCATCCACTCCATATCTTTGAATTGCAGCAAAGCTCTTGCAATTTGCATCCACATCACTCACTTAGCAATTTTCATTGATAATTAGCTTCAATTGTTGATCATTTTGTAGATTTCTTATCAAATAGAGCTAGAATTTGATAATTAGATCTAGTTTGCATATCATTTCTTAGTTCAATTCTCATAATTAGAGTGTCACTAGTGAGGATTTGCAGCTGAGAGCCTCATTTACCACTTCAATTTAGAGAACCATGAGATATTTAGATTAATTTGTGCATTATTTAGATTAGTTTGCTTTGAATAGTGTAAATTATCTTTAAATCTTGTTATTTCATGAAGGTGTAAATCACTCACACACACTACCTGAAGTTTTGGGGAGATCTATGTTTCCTCATACACTTGAGAAAGTAAACCTCTGTCTGATTGTAGATTATTAATTCTGAGATGGTCCATATTTGCTGCTAATGGTTTGAGATTAATTAACCCTCCTTTGACTCTAAATGTGGATGAGGTTTTCTCCATTTGAGGGGCTAGCAACTTCGACATCTCTTTTTGTTCTTTGAGTCTCAGTCTGTAGGACGTTCTCCGACCCGAGTACAAAGAAGACGATGAATCAGGAGTTTGAAGGTTAGCCCCTTGTAAGGTTGGTGAAGAAGATGTTGTGGCCGAACTATTTGTTTTGGTTGAGGCTTTGAGGTCACATATCTTAGTCTTAAGAATGTCATCTTCTTTTGTTGCTTCTTCTGCATTTAAGTTTTCCTTTTCCAAATCAATTGAGGATGTCGGCTTCTCCAACAGCATCTCCATTGGCTGCAGGGGTCGATCTAAAGATTCCTCCTCGCACATTACTTGATCTACTATTTCCTCTATCAAATCCAATTGGACTTCCGATACCCATTGAAGAATGATTTGCTGTAAAGTTAAAGGATTGAACCTGAAAGGCTTTAAGAAAATGGTCTTATGCAAGGGAAAAAGTGGAGATGATTCGGGAAAACATCAAAAACCTAGAATCAAGGGAGAAATATGAGGGAGCGCTGGGTCCTGAAGACTCTTGAATGAAAGAGTATCCTGGCAACTATTGGAAGCCTTGTCTGGGTAAGTTATTGCAAGACCAAGATGATGGGGTTGTTTTACAAACCTGTGCATGACCCAACCTAACACTCGGATAAAAGACTCCAAGGCCGATGACTCTTCCCAGCTTGAATGGCCTCCTCGAACATTGTGATTTCACAACTGTTTTGAAACTTCTATAACTTCTGAATGTAAGTCTCCGGCCATCTCCATTTCTTGATGAGAAAATGAGAGATTGGTATAAGCTTCTTGATCTCTTGCCAAACCTGAATGGAGCTCCCTGATTATTTTATCCACCTCCATCTCCTGGTGTCTTTTCTCAGATATGGGAAGATTCTCAACCCCTTGGGTAATGAGTTGAATCCAGTTGCCTTGTTTTGAAATAATTTTAATTGAAGCAGGGAATTCCCGTTCTAGACTTGCAAGCAAACATATCTTCACAGAAGCAGAAGAGCAGTCTATGTGATGGTCGAGATAAATTCCTATTTTATTAGCCAGGATATGAATGATCTCTTTTCCTTTGTATTCCATAGGTAAGTTTTGAAGTGTGATCCACTTGGGTATGAACCTGATGACATTATCCTTGCTGTTGAAGTTGGGCATCCAGTATTGCATATGTAGACCCTGTGATTTGTAGAACCATTTTTTGTTTCAGAAAACCTTGTCTCGAGATAATTTATCCTCAAAAATGACCAGAAAATATCCTAGTTCATTATCTAAAGAGTAAATCTGGATAGAATTCGACCAGTTTGTAGATACCCAACTGTGGAATACACCATATTCCAAGTTGATTTCCTAGAATTTGCAAATGATTGCGTGTTTGAAGAGGTATGCCTTCCTCTCAGCTAGCATTTCCTCTGGAAAGGTGATCGAAGGAGTTTGGTCCCTTGTTGATACTGGCTTCTCCATTGCAATATGTAAAGAATCTACCTTATTGCCTTCCCCATCCTGGTCCAATGGAGCTTCGTTGAATCCCTTTTGGGTATCTTCCTTGTGGATTGGTCTCCAAATCTGAAACCATTTTTTGGAAGCTCCCCAACTTTGGGGATTCCGGTTCAGGTTCCCTAACAGGGCAAATCTTCTTCTATGAATCTTCCAATAAGTGTCTGTCCAATATTTTTTTGGCAAAGGAGGATTGATCAGAATGCCCCTTGAAGATGTTGGGAATATGGGTATTAAGTTGGGATTCAGAGTATTGTCTCTCCTTGATGCAGGGTTGTACCCATTTTTTGAAACCTTAAAAAAAGATGGATTATTCACTATGGCGCGAAACTGAGGAATTTTATTATGGGATCCCCTATGCAGATGGAACTCTATTTTATTATGTTGGAACGGTTGAGTTCTGATGTATTGATGAGAGTGACGTACCTGGGAGATTCCCTGCTTGTCGTGGTCTGCATTCCAATTCTTCTCCCAGATGTGAGGCCATCGACTTCTCTGGTCTGTTTCCTTCTTCCTTTCGGAGGGCCATTTTCCCTTCCATCTCTGGTATCTTTTCTCCTCGTGGAAACCGTTAGTGTATTTGCAGAAGCTTGCAACGGTCGCCATTCCCATGCGTATGTTTAATTTGTAGACTTAATTTTTTTTATTTCTTTTTTTGTTATGTGTATGTTTAACTTGTAGTTTCTTAATTTTTAAAATTTTTTTATCATGCGATGCAGTTAGAATAAGATTATATATAATTAATCAAACATAGAATCATGAAAATTCTATGTATATGCATATCTCATATAATGATAGTATTTCTTCTTAAAACTTAGGTTTTATGCTTACTTTTTAAATAATTATTTCTTGAGGTGGATCTTGGTACTACTTTCATTCTTGTGTGAAGTTTTCAATCATATTTTTTTATTTCAGTTTTAAATTAATTTTCTTTCTTAGTTTCCCGTCAAAAGCATGCCCCCCAAACCCTCAAATTGTAAGCTATGAGGGAGGTACTCCTCTCAAACACATAGAAAGATCAATATTCTATTGGTCATCTCTATAAGCAATTTTTTCACAATTCATTGAGTGTTATGATTTTCTTAACTTTTTCAAAATGACAAAATCTATTTACCAACAAAGTAAAAGGTTGATTTTGGGAGCCACCACACCAAGTGATGTCATCATTTTTCTTATGTGTTGTGTCATCATTTTAGGTTAATCAAAAGACTCATAAACATGCCTTCATATTTTTGTTTATGAAGGGCTCTCAAGTCTTGTTTAGTAGATATTTATATTAGTAAGTGATCATATGCTAACACATAGTTTAGTGGTATGGTCTCAAACAATCAACAAAGGATTACTTTTCATATTTAGGGTATTGCTACTCTTGATTTCATTAAGAATGACCCTGGTGAAGAAATATTAAATTACTATGGTTATAATCATATTTAAGCCTTCATTTGGGAGGAGTTCATCTCTAAATTTGGAAGCCAAATCTTAATTTGATGCTTAATTATAGACTGGATTTTGGAGATTACATTCTTTAAAAAAAATCATGCTACTAGGGGAGATATCAGATGACGACCCTCTAGATCAAGGTAGATAGGTAGATTCTTATTTCCCTAAGGTAGTAAAGTTAGAATGTACAAAATATACTTTATGATCTTTGGAGAAAAGATGGTTTAATCTATCTACGCATAGCTAAGATTCAACCTTGAATGTGGACAATTTGAGAATCATTCTACGAAATTGCTACCAAGATATTTCAAACTTTTAAACCCTCCTAGTTATCTTAAAAGGGGGTGTTAATTTTGCTAGTAGATGCTCTTTCTTGTAGACAAGATATAAATATTTAATCCAAAGAAAAATATGGCTTCATCCATGGTCTTCTTTTGGTTATGAAACAACTATAATTTTCTACTATCTCATCTCAATTTTTCTTGAACTGGTATATATATATATATATATATATATATATATATATATATATATATATATATATATATATATATATATATATATATATATATATATATATATATATATATATATATATATATATATATATATATATATATATATATATATGTGTGTGTGTGTGTGTGTGTGTGTGTGTGTGTGTGTGTGTGTGTGTGTGTGTATTTTTCTTCAAGCATTTTAAGGATTAAGACATACTCTTTTCATTTTTATTTGTGAAAATGGGTCCTTATAGAATCATTATCTAACCCCTCCCCCCACACCCCCCGCTCCCCCCCCTCTCTCTCTCTATATATATATATATATAGGATCGATTAATGGTAGCTAAGGGTTGTACTCTTGTATTAATCTCAATAAGTATTACAATATTTTGTATAAACTAGAAAAATAGTAATCTTTTGATGCATCCCAACTGAAACCACTGTTTATCACCATCCAAACAAAAAGGCTAATTGCAACTAACAAACACCCCCAAAATATCTCCTTGTACCAAAATGAAGACTCGACCCTTACACTTTTTACCTAATAACATTAAACTATCTAAAATTAAGTTGAGACTATTATATCACATCATTCCAAAACATAACAAAATGGGTCAATTATCCACCCAACCATGTTTGTAAGACCTCCCACTACTTTCAAAGGGCACTTAGGATCATGATTAACATGTGTTGCAACATCTACATCCTTTAATATCACTATACTAGACTCCACACCTTCCTTCTTGATGTCAACCTGAAACAATTCTCCTCCTTATTGCTCACACAACCTTCATAACACATGCAATTCTACGTTGAACCCTTGCCATCGTTAGCCACTAGGCTCATCATATTTTTAGTGGGAAGAGAGAGGGATCCATTGAGGTGATCAATAGAAGCTTCCCGACCTCTCTACTCTTGAGCCACATCACATAAAAGTCTTAGGGTCTAACATAACCCTCTTAGCTTGGTCAATAGTTTTTAGGGCATCCTCAATCTTGCTAAGAAAATATTGTTTGATAAGCTTTTGACACAACAACTTTGCCATTTCCTTAGACTCTCCCATCTCTAGCGATGTTGCTAGAAACATGGCAGACACATTAGTGTTAACCCTATGTCTATGGCTCACCCTTCGTAATTCATCACTCAAAATTACCTCCACAACATAAATAACCAAGGTATAGCTTGAGATAAATATCCTCTTCAGACGTTTCTTTGACACGCCTCTTAGAAATGACATTTGCCTCTTCTTGAAGACTAGTCACAATGACGTGTCCATCTCATTCACTTACTACCAACACTTAATCTCCAAATTTAACGAATTTACAACCGATAGACATAACATGCTTACTAACAAGATGTAATGACTTAAATCTTAAAAAGATGACTCAAAGGTGAACACATAATTTGAATCTAAGAATAAAAGACTACATGTATAGGACCTTACTAAGATTATGAAAGGTGAGACAAGGTGAGGTACCAACAAACATGCAAATAAAATTAAATTCCCATTAAAATACATCATCTTAAAGCATGTTCAAAATGAATAAACAAGATACAAATTTACAATTTTTAATCCTCCAAGAATTAATATATGTCTATTTAAGCAATATTAAAGATATTTCAGACCTCTTTAATAGGATACGATTTTATGTGACATCTTAATATCTCTCATGGAAGTCTCGAGGACAGATTTTATGGTGAAAATAAAGAAAATCTCCTAAATTTTGTGCGAGCTGCTCAATAAGAAATTTAAGTCCCCATTCGACTGACCACTAGGTATTAATTAAATCTAACAAAGAAATATCTAAAATACAGCTTGGTTACTGCTATCACGAGGCTATGTGTCATTCCATATCACTGGCGCGTGGCTCTTGGTTGCCACGCATTTAAATTTTTTTGATCTTGGTCGCAATATTATCACAATGGTGTTTCAGCTGCTTTCTTTTCATCTTCCTCCTGGCTTGCTTTCTTCACCAAAGTTCACAGGTTCGTTTGCTTTTCCTCTCGTTTTTTTCAAAAAACTTCAGACCGGGAAAATGAATCCTTATAACTTCATATGCAGTATATCGAGTTTCCTTTCGTAGCGTCATTTTTTCTGAGGGGAAAGAGGAACATGTTTTTAGCAGCAACTGACAAGAGTTTTAGACAGTTAGGCGCTCAGAACTTATGAGGTTGAAAATTAGTTCTCTTTGTAGAACCTCCTTTCCACATAAGTAATTTGATTTTAGTACTCGTGCAGGAAATGCTAGGTACCCATTTCAAATTATCTGTTACCACTTACATAAATTCTGCACAATTCATGGGTTGAAAATGCAAATACCAATTTACCATGCTAAAAGAGACTGGGCACGGAGGTAGTCCATTGGCCTGCAAGAGGATGCTTATACTTAATATTATTCTCTGTGTAAGAAATCTCTTTAGTGAGAGCTGAGAGCAGAGGAGAGGTGGGTCGTTTGGCAGAAATTCAATTTGATTTTGTTTTAATTAATCAAGTGCCTGGTAAACTTTTTTTTAATCGTGACCTGTGATACTGGCATGGCACACCCGTTTCACGTGAAGAACACTTTTGTGACGCTAGCCTGATACGCCGGCTTCATGTGAAGAAACGCTTTTGACCTGGAAATATGAACCAGTGAGGCCACAAATGGGGACCTCATCCCCTTATTACAAAGCTGAGGCCCAAACCTGTGCCCCAGTGGAGGCCCCAGTGGAGGTTTGAACCTGGGTGGGGACAACAACACCACCGCCACTTAACCAACATGTTAGGTGGTGAACACCGATTCAATTTGATTTCTCATTCATCAGCTTAGAGGAAGTAAATATGTAGGATATAGCATAGAAACATTCTTTGTTATTCATTATTGAATACATTTCAATAAATTCACAATACACTAATAAAATTTTACAACACACAAAATTGTTTTTAGGAAATTATGTGAATTGGAAACTATAAAATACAATGTTCCTTGGGATGGATCTCACATCCGTCTCCTATAGGGGATGTTTCAGGGATGCAGGGATGCCTAGGAAATATCCCCTCCGTGTCCTCTTTTCATGCCAAATTTAGGAAATGCTCCAAGCCTTAAAAAAATTTGCAGGATGCAATAGGGGATGGCCAGGGGATGACCAAAGGATATATAGACGTCCCCCATTTGTGATGGGGCAGCACCATCTTCTCACATACTAGGACAATTTAAGTCATGTTTTAAAAAATACTTACAACCTTTCAATGTTTGTTTGGTTTATGACAGGTCCACTAGGATTTATAAAAGAACATGAAAATGGTGTTTTCAATGAAGGTCTGTGTGGTTTCAAAGGAGTTGATTTGGGCTTGGTGGTGGGGGCTCCGCCTCTCAACCCTGCATTGTATTGCGACATGATGGGGGTGCTGCCCCTCCACCCCTTTGGGGCCAGTGACCCCAAACCCTTATCAAACTATAAGTATAACCAAGTAATAGACCAACTATGAATCATAATCACAAAATCTACAAAATACATATTCCCTATTGTAAATCTCTACATCATCACAATGAAAATCACAATCAAGGATGATCTTTGAGAACTTTTTTAGTATACAAGGACGCTGTAGACAAAGTTGGCATACTATTGTCATCTCTACCCCATTGGGGGCAATGATCCCAAACCCTCATCAAACTATAAGTATAACCAATGATGAATCATAATCACGAAATCTACAAAATACATATTCCCTATTGTAAATCCCTACATCTTCACAATCAAGGATTATCTTTGAGAACTTGTTTAGTATACAAGGATTGCCATAGACAAAGTTGGCATGCTATAGTCATTAAATTGTTGAATATGAATTAGTCATAGTTGGTAGGAAACGACATTTTAATAATGCAGAATGTATTTGCATAGACAAATCATAGAACAATCCCATCTGAGGTCAAGCATGCAAAAATGTCTATGTTCCACAACGTTTCGAGCGGATAGGGACGGGAGGATGACAAGGGACTCGTTTCTTGGACATTTCCTAGAGGGCCATTTCTAGGGTACAATAGTACATAATAACATATACATATATGTATATATACATATACATAATATATATGTATATATATGTGTGTATAGCTATGAATGAATTTTTCCAAATATATTATAGAGAGGGGGGGAAGAGAGAGATATGTCAATAACTGGTAACAACAATATCAATATGTAATAAATTATGGGAACAATAGTATAACAACATAATAAATTAAAATAAAGCATTCTAACGGCAGTCGCAAACATCAAAAAACTTTGGTCTATCAATATCCAAAAGTCTCAAACATGTATCCAAAAGTCTTAAACATCAAAGTACAACAATTTATGAAATTAAGCCTCATTCGGTTTTGTTGGCTAAAAGTTTTGTAAGTCACTAAAACTACAACTTACAAAATTGTAACTTTAGGCAACGTCTCATGAGATTTCTCTCTCCTCTCAGCAATAGGGGAAGCTCCCTTTTTACCGTAGGTGGCTTCAACAGAGACCTAATTGAAATTAACAAAGGGCGGTTCTTCTTAATCAATTCCTCTTTTCTCAGGAATGATTCATACACAACAACTCTCCAACTTAACAAAAGGTATCTACTACTACGATAATACCAGTGGCTCGGAGGTTGACGTAAGAACAACTCCAAAGACAATAGTCTACTTTGAACCCAAAGTCTCTTGCGATTATCCCGAATTAGGATTCAGTTAAAATAACCAGTAAGGCACAAAGTCCCTTACCGGATACTCTCAAACTTAATAAAAACACTTACAATTGAAGCCCAAAGTTTTCAACTCTAAGTAATTGCAGTCACTACTAACTATAACAATTTGACCTCTTGCAACACAAAGTCTTCAAAAGCTCAAATTGAATTATAACTCTGAATGCAATAGGCAACTCAAAGTCTGGACAATTGAATTCAAATTCCTCTTGAACAAAGCACCAAAACTTGCAATCAACTTAAAAAAATGTTGTCACATAACAGTTTGGATTGACTCAAAGTCTTAAAACAACCTGCCTCTTTTATTGAAAGCAATTCAAATTTACATCTAAGCTCAAAATCTTAGAGTGCATATACAAACTGGCAGATTTTTCTTGCCTTGCCAAAAGATAAAGATTACAATGAAGCTCCCTCCTATATATAGGTGAGGAGTGGAGAAAGAAGGGGAAACCCTTAACTACCTTTGACTTATTCAAGATTACAAAGCCTAATGCACTTGTAATTTGATTACATGTTAAAGCTTTGCATGTGATACTATCACATGCAATTACATCTTGTTTTCACACTACATGTAATTTGTCAATTAAAAAGTTACAAAATGCATGACGAAAAATAAACTAAGTGCCTGACAAGACACAACCCCTATTACATCATCCTTTTTCGGTCTTCATGCTGCTATAGGATGCTCTGTGTTTGAAGTATTCAGGTTGGGTGAAAGCATCATGAACTGGAATATGAATTTGCATCCTTGATTGTTCTGCATCATAATGGTGGTTACTGGAAAAACATCTTTATTTCTTTCCATCTCTGTCTTGAAAACATTCTATGCCCGCAATCAGTCCATCTCTCATCCCTTTCTTTGTATGACTGCATCATGTGTCGTTCTTTAGTTACCAAAAAAAGCCATAACATGGTCTTTCGAGCTAGAACTTTGTAGATCTGAAAGAGTATGCATATAGGATATGAGTGGAAGACCTTTGAGCAACAAAGGATGAAGAAATTCGGATGAAATCGACTCTTCAAATAAGGGAAAAACTCAAAAATGGGGTTTTCTGGAGGCACTGCATATGAATGGACAACGGGCTTTGAGCAAGGAAATCAGGTGCATATGCATATATATACAAATGGGAAGGTTATTTACTCATAGGTGGGGTTTTTATGTTCCACTACAAGTTATCCCGAAGGCACTTGATGCATACAAATAGGATTTTTAAGTCCATTTGCAGCCTTGGAAAAAAATGGGAAAAAGTGTATGCAAAACACTTGAAGGTGGGCTTTTTAGCTTGCACTGCATAATGGGGAAGTAACTTGCTCTTTTTGGAGTGGTTCATTACTTAGAACGGAGTTTTTAATCCCTACTACATATGGAAGCATGATGAAGTTCTTGCATATATAACCTAGAAGAATGATTGAGATGGAGATAGAAAGAACAACAACTAAAAACAAAAACATACAAATCTGAAAATGAAATGAAAGATTTGCATAAACAAGAACAAACATAAATATATACAAAAACTTGGAAAGAAAGCCCTAGAAATTTACAAAACAAACTTACCTCCTCTTGAGAAACGCAAGGGAAACAATTTGTCAAAATCTTGAAGAAAATCTGCATCAAATCCAAGAGATTTCGGGTTTATCCAAAGATCTCAAGATTGGAGTTTATAGAAAAGGAATTTGACTAAATCCCCTTGCTAAATCAATGCATACTCAAGTCATGAATGATTTGTTGACAAGTATTTATGGTTGAGAAATAAAATGCACATTAATAGCAACAAGAAAGAATTATTCAAACCTGCAAATGTAGATGCTTGCACAAGGACGAGATATTTCCTTGCAATCACATAATTGACACTTGCAATCAATGCCCTACTTGCTGTTTTTGATGAAGAATGCCCAAAAATGAGTTTTTGAATCCAAAATACAACCCCTTTAATGGACGTTTTTGCTAGTTATACTCAAAAATGTGATTTGGACCTCCAAATACATGCCCAAATGGAGGCGTTTTTGATATCCAATGCCAAAAACGGGCTTTGGATTGACCAAAACATGTAATGAATGCCATGTTTTTGCTGTTACAGCCCCAAAAACGGGCTTTTTATTGTCAAATGCAAGCAAAAATGGAGGCATTTTTGCATACCCATCCAAGTGACGTGCTTTGAAGATCCAAATACATGCATTACAAGCTGCGTTTTCCCTCTAAGAAGCCCTATACTGGTTCTAGAAATGCATTTCCATGTAAAAATGAATGTGCTTGAGAAGCTGTAGCCAAAGACGGGCTTTTTAGCCTCCAACGCATATGTATATGGACTCGATATGCCCGTTGAGGACTTTTTATATGCAAATGCACAAAGTTTAAATCAAAGAAACGAGAATCGGAATCGGACCGGAATCGTTTTGACCGAATCGAATCGCGAATCGGCCATGAATTGGCAAATTTAAAAAACCCTAGATTTTAACAATTTAAAACCTATTTCAGACACCCTTTATTGAATATAACTTAAACACAATATAACATCATCAAATAGAATCTAACATACATAAACAAGGAACATAAATGATAAATCCATCACATACGCTACATGTAAAATGTAAATTGTAACTAAACTGAAGTAAATAGAAATCTGAAATCATATTATCATAATGAGTCAAATCATAGAATGTAATATCAAATATGTATGTGAGATGAAGATCCATAAGACATCAAATAAAAAATGTATGTAAGATGAAGATCCATGAAACGTATGTCTATTAGTAAACTCAGAACTGTAATAGTATCAGTCTGTAAACAAAATGAAAAAACAAGGTTGTAGCTCAATCCTCATCATCATATTCAAGCTCGGCCGCAGCCTCAGCCTCAGCCTCTAAGTATCCTGTCTGCCTTCTACAAAGGCATCTAAGGTAGGTCCTAGAGGACTGCTGAGCCATATCCTCCACATGTAAGATGGGCTCACGGACAACATCACTAGGGCCTATGTTTGTGCATGCACATGTGAGTCTGCTAGTGCCTGAACGTGCTCTAGCCGCCTCCTCTGCCATGGCCACAGCCTCAGCCTCTCTATCTGCTTGGTCAACCCACTCATGGTCTGCCTCAGTGAAGACCGGATCCACAGCCTCAATGAGCCACTCTGATTCTGGATCAATCTCATCCAGAATGATCGGAGAGGAGTCAATGCCCATAATCTGTCTGATCCTAATACGAAGGTTGTAATGAACAAAGACAAGATCATTCAACCTCTGCACTGTCAACCTATTTCTCTTCTTCGAGTGGATATGCTCGAACATGGACCAATTGCGCTCACATCCAGAAGCGCTACTTGGCTGACTCAGAATACGGATGGCAATTTTTTGAAGTTTTGGGGTTGTGGGCCCAAACATTTGCCACCATCTATTTGAAATAAGGGAAAACAAAATCAATTAGTATCATTTACAAAATTACAACTTTAAAATTACAAAATCAAAAATTAAAATGCACAACTTATAAGCCATAAACTTGTTACTTAACATTCAAGAATATATTATTTTTACGGTTATCTGGCTATAGTTTTGTCCGACTATCTATGGCCATCCTGCCAGAGAAAATTGACCCTTCCATATTATTGAATTTGTCTAGCTCAAGGGTTGCAACTCCGCTATCCTCATCACTACTCAACCTCTGGATCACTGCATATAGGCCGGTGAGAACCTCCTCATCTGCCTTGAAGTCAGCACGAAAACGAAATGCTGGATTCAGATAATAGGCTGCTGCATGGATGGGTCGGTGGAGCTGATTCTGCCATCTCCTATCAATGATATCCCAAAGAGGGGCATACTTCTCCTGCACTCTTAGATAGCTGGCTCTAATGGCCTCCTTGGCCCTATCCATGCCCTCATATATGTAGCCAAGAGAGGGCTTCTCCCCATCAGCAGTTCGTAGGAGAGATACGAGGGGCTCAGTGACCTGCATATAATGTAAAAAAAACATTTGAGTCAAAACTTAAATATAAATAATAAAATTATAAAACTAAAAGTAAAAGTAAATCATTAACAATTAAATAATAAATAGTAAAACTAAATACTAAATATTAAATTGTAAGAAATTTACCTCAATGATTTCTTTAGCAGGTTCCCAAAAACCATTGTCATCAAAGATCCAATTATAGTGGTCGTAGCATAGGAGGATTTAGTCCACTCCCGCCCAACAAACATTCTCCTCAAATCGTCCCTTGATGTCAAAAAGGACTGCAGTGTGATGAAATTCGAGGCAAACCTCGTGATCCCTGGACGAGCTAACTCCTTGCCTCCTGTGTAGGCCCTCATTGTGCTAAGGATGAATGCATGGTTGTAGATAAACTTGCATATACTTTTTGCCCTATCTACGCATGACTTTACCCACTCAAGCTTGCCAATTTCCTCCAACATGAGGTCAAGGCAATGTGCCGCACAAGGAGACCAAAATATGGTGGGGTGCCTCTCCATCAATAGTTTACCTACAACAGTTTTAAATTAATTAGAAATTGGAACATGTTAGGAAACTTAGAATTAGAAAAGTGTTCAACATTCAAATAAATTAATTTTCAAAACTTGAAAAGTTAAGAGTTTACCTGCAGCAACATAACTTGCTGCATTATCAGTGACCACCTGCACCACATTTTGTTCCCCCACCTCTGTGATGACTTCCTCAATAATCTCACATAAGTATGTGGCGTTTTTTACATGTGCGGAAGCATCAATAGACTTGAGGAACATGGTATATCCTACAAAAGAATGAATTATCATGGATCATCAACAAATTAGCAATCAACAAATCAGAATTTAAATTATTCAAATTTCACAATGTATGTAGGAAAGTAGAACGATCAATCACCTCCATAGGAAACAAGAAAATTGATGAGTGTTCTATTCCTCCTGTCCGTCCAACCATCAGTCATGATTGTGCAACCCTTTACAGTCCACTCCCTTCGGTGGTTTTGGAGCTCAGCCTTCATGTCCTCTGCCATTTCATCTAAGAGTTGTCCACTCAACTCAGCCTCAGTTGGGGCTTTAAACCCCGGACCACATATAGCAACTGCATCTATCATATTTTGCCAGTAAGGAGCCTTGTCACAAAATTACAAATAGATTATTGTTAAGTTATAGCTTCATTCGTATCATATATATATATATATTATTTATACAATGATTATAAAGAATAGATGTGATTATATTATTATCTTATTATCATTGTTGATGAAATATAATAATGATAATAACATAATAATATATATATTAATATCACATTGAATAAATCGAACCATGTTCAATGTTCAAATTAATGTGCAAAGCATCGACTAATGAGTCGATATATTTACTTAATGACTCAGGTAATCGCAGTCACTTATGCATTAGCATAAGCGACTGTTGTCAATAGTCGCTTATGCTAATGCATCAGCGACTTAAAGGAGTCGTGACTATTCATTATGAAAGGGCACGTCTAACTGTTACGAAACATATTTGTATGTGATGATTGCAGGTTGGAAGAACGATCAATCACCACGGCATAGTTTCTTCAATCTGCAATCACATTACAATCACAGTGCATTATATATATATTCAGTTATTATATATACACAATCAGACATTATAAATTACAGCAGAAAATATATTCCAAAGATCATATTTTCCTTAACATGGTATCAGAGCCTTGTTAAAGTGAATATAATTCTGAACTATTATTTGATTGAAGAAGAAAGATATTATTTAAAAGAAAAGATTCATTCACAAATCATTTAAAAAAAATGACTACCGGAATTAGGATGGAAGACAGATTGGAAGGAGCATCCAATTTTCTATCATGGAAAATTAGGATTACCACACTATTGCAAGAATTGGAATTAGAATCTTTCATAGAAGAAGAAAAAGACATACCTACAGATGAAGCAGAGAAAACAACTTGGAAAAGGAGGAACGATAAAGCCAAGAAGTTAATTGTTGATTCAGTCAAAGACTCTATTCTTCCAAGCATAGCAAGATTAACAACAGCATATGAGGTTTTCAAGAAAATTCAAGAAACATATGAGATAAACAATACAAGTCGAATATTAACCTTGAAGGAACAATTGTTGTCAATTAAGATGAATAAAGGGGAAACAGTTACATCTTACTTCCTTAGAATTGCTGAAATTCGAGATCAACTATTCTCCATTGGAAACAATGTAGAAGACATGGAATTATCTCTAATAGCACTAAGGGGATTACCAACATCCTGGGAGAATTTTATTCAATGCATAAGTACACGTCCACCTCTACCAAAATTTGATCAACTTAAGAACGACTGTACTCAAGAAGAATCAAGACTGATTACCCGAGGAATAGGTCTAAAGAAAGAAGGGGAAACACAAGCACTCAACACAAAGTCTCACAACAAAAAGAGAAAATCTTTCAAAAGAAAGAGGGGATTCAAAAGAGATTTTTCTAAAATCCAATGTTACAAATGTGATAAATATGGGCACACTCATCGACAATGTCCTGAAAGGCAAAAGACTCAAGCCACCATAGCTGAAGTAAAAGAAATTCCACTTTTTACAGCTCTCTCAAGTGAACTAAACTCCAATAATAGAACTTGGATAATTGATAGTGGTGCATCAAGACATATAACCGGATTCAAAAATCAGTTTGAAGCACTTGAAAATTACTCAACCGAAGAAGTAACTATTGGGGATAACTCCACCTATCCAGTAAAAGGAATAGGGACCTGTACTATCAAGATAAAGAATGGAGTGTCCTTACAACTTAAAGATGTTCTATTTGTACTTGGAATCAAAAGAAACTTAGTTTCTATATCAGGACTAGCAGATCAAGGGTTTCGTGTCACCTTTAATGAAGACAAAGTCCTACTATGGCCTAAAAATTCAAATATAAAAAATGCCACAGTCATAGGGACAAGAGATGGTAGTCTATACAAACTATGTAATGATCAAAAAACTGCACTAACTCATGAAATTACAAATCACAGTGAATTATGGCATAAGAGGTTGGGACATCTAAGATATAATGCCTTACCTATGATAAACAAAATCACTACAGGTCTTCCACACTTAAAAGCTGATCACTCTGGTATTTGTAAAGGTTGTGCACTAGGGAAGAATATAAAAGGATCTTTCTCTACAAGTGAGCACAAATCTAAAGTAATCTTAGAATTGATCCATACCGACTTGTGTGGACCCATGTCAACACCTTCCTTAACAGGATCACTATACCATATTATCTTTGTTCATGACTATTCTCGGAAAACTTGGATATACTTTCTTAAGGTTAAAGAATCAAGTGAGGTACTATCTAAATTTAGAGAATTCAAAGCACTAGTAGAAAATCAAACAGACAAGAGAATAAAAGTATTAAGATCAGATAATGGAGGTGAATACAAATCTGACATATTTAAAGAATTCTATAATTCTGTTGGGATTAAGAGGGAGTATATTGTGCCGTATAATCCTCAACAAAACGGAGTAGCAGAAAGGAAGAATAGATCCATAATTGAAGCAGCAAAAGCCATGATGTTCGATCAAAACCTTCATACTTCTTTTTGGGCAGAAGCTTCGAATACAGCAGTATATATTCAAAATCGTTGTCCACACTCCATACTAGAAAATATAACACCAGAAGAGGCATTCACAGGGATCAAGCCAGATCTAAGTCATCTCAGGATATTTGGATGTCCTGTATATATTCATGTACCTAAAGAAAAGAGGACTAAACTAGAACCATCAGGTAAGAGAGGTATACTTGTTGGTTATAGTGAAAACACAAAAGGGTATCGAATCTATATTCCAGGACAAAAGTCTGTTGAGATAAGTAGAGATGTAAAATTTGATGAAAATAGCACATTTAAAAACTTTAAAGAAGATAACACTCCGGAGATAGAAGAAGACATCACTGCTGAAATTGAGAGGGAGGATATAGAAGAACCTGAACTTCCTGTCATTGAAAATGAGAATACTAATGGAAAGAAAAGGCCATTATGGGCAAGGCAAATAATTAAAGAAAATAATATAGAACCAAATGAAATATCTCATGAGAGTAAAAGGACAAGAACTCAAAAATGCTATGCAGCTCTTATAACTGAAATCAATAACTCAGAACCACCAAATTCTAAGGAGGCATTATCTAATCAAGCATGGAGAGAGGCAATGATTGAAGAATATCAATCTATAATAAAGAATGATGTCTGGGACATAGTACCTAGACCTAAAAACAAAACTGTTGTCTCTTCTAGATGGCTATTCAAAACTAAATATGCTTCTGATGGAAGTGTTGAGAAGCATAAAGCTCGGTTTGTTGCTAGAGGGTTCTCACAGAAAGCAGGTATTGACTATGAAGAAACATTTGCTCTTATAGCTCGGTATACATCAGTCAGAACCATTATTGCTATAGCAGCCTCTAAGGGGTGGAAGATACACCAGATGGATGTGAAAACAGCATTTCTAAATGGCACTATTGAAGAAGAAGTATACTTAGAGCAGCCAGAAGGGTTTATTATACATGATGCATCTAAATATGTTTACAGACTCAAGAAAGCACTATATGGGTTGAAACAAGCTCCTAGAGCTTGGTATGAAAGGATAAACAGCTATC
Organism: Chamaecyparis obtusa; assembly: GCA_027943335.1. Lineage (NCBI taxonomy): Eukaryota > Viridiplantae > Streptophyta > Pinopsida > Cupressales > Cupressaceae > Chamaecyparis > Chamaecyparis obtusa. The sequence goes on along the minus strand of BSBK01001812.1, from coordinate 750,456 downwards.
TTTCAAAACTAGGATATTCTAAAAATGATGCAGATCCTAACATTTACTTTAAGATAACAGATGGCAACATGGTTATTTTAGTTCTTTATGTAGATGATCTTTTAATAACAGGAGAGGATCATCTCATTGCAAGATGTAAGCAAGAACTCACTGCTGAATTTGACATGAAAGACTTAGGACTCTTACATTATTTCCTAGGGTTGGAAGTGTTTCAAAAGGAAAGCCATATTTTGCTAAATCAACAAAAATACACTATTGATATTCTAACCAGGTTTGGAATGATGGAATGTAAGCCTTTATCCACACCTATGGAAACAAATTTACACAAACTCAAAGCTGAAGCAGAAGAGTCTGAACCCTTTGATCCTACATTGTACAGAGAGATTGTTGGTTCTCTTATGCATTTGGTGAATACTAGACCTGACATATGTTATGCAACCAATGTTGCAAGTCACTTTATGTGTGAGCCCAAGAAAATACACTTAATGGCAGCTAAGCATATCTTGAGATATCTACGAGGTTCTATTGGATTTGGGCTAAAGTATGAAAAGGTAGAAATCAATCTTCAAGGGTATTCAGATTCTGATTGGGCTGGAAGTACTACTGATCGAAAAAGCACTACAGGGTGTTGTTTCAGTCTTGGTTCGGCTATGATCTCCTGGTTTAGTTGAAAGCAATCAGCAGTAGCATTAAGCTCCACTGAAGCTGAATATATGGCAGCATCCATGGGAGCACGTGAAGCTGTATGGTTAAGAAAGCTATTATTTGGATTGTTTGGAAAACCTTTAGATTCAACTGTGATTCACTATGACAATCAAAGTTGTATCAAGTTATCTGTTAATCCAGTTTTCCATAACAGGTCCAAACATATTGAGATCCCATATCACTACATAAGAGATATGGTAGATAGAAATATTATAAAGCTAGAGTACATTAGTACTGAAGAACAGAGTGTTGATATTTTCACTAAGCCACTTGCAAAGCTGAAAATAGAATACTTTAGAAACAAACTCGGCATGATCAAGTTGTGATGTATGATCTAAATTCACTTATTTATAAGTTTTTTATTCATGAATAAATGTAAAAATATGTATATTGCAATATTGTGTAAAATGATCATTTGTGTGTGGGTTAACATTTCAAGGTGACGATCTTGTAAATGGTTAACCAAAGTGTCAAGATAGACTACTTAATTGTGTGTCCCGAATGTGCGGAGATCTTGACTCTTGTTATTACTGGATGTGTAATAACAAAACCATATCATGATAGACTACTTAATTGTGTGTCCCGACTGTGCGGAGATCATGATATTCAAGTCTAATTTTATGACAAGACTACATTAATTTGTGTGTCCCGAAGTGCGGATGTCATGATAGACTTTTGATGTTTAATACTCACTCGCTAAGAGGGAGTGTTAAGTTATAGCTTCATTCGTATCATATATATATATATATATTATTTATACAATGATTATAAAGAATAGATGTGATTATATTATTATCTTATTATCATTATTGATGAAATATAATAATGATAATAACATAATAATATATATATTAATATCACATTGAATAAATCGAACCATGTTCGATGTTCAAATTAATGTGCAAAGCATCGACTAATGAGTTGATATATTTACTTAATGACTCAGGTAATCGCAGTCACTTATGCATTAGCATAAGCGACTGTTGTCAACAGTCGCTTATGCTAATGCATCAGCGACTTAAAGGAGTCGTGACTATTCATTATGAAAGGGCACGTCTAACTGTTGCGAAACATATTTGTATGTGATGATTGCAGGTTGGAAGAACGATCAATCACCACGGCATAGTTTCTTCAATCTGCAATCACATTACAATCACTGTGCATTATATATATATTCAGTTATTATATATACACAATTAGACATTATAAATTACAGCAGAAAATATATTCCAAAGATCATATTTTCCTTAACAATTATGATTAGAAATATAGATGATAAATCATTATGTAAAGTGAATCTATGATTACATCATTACACAAATAATATAATTAAAATTTAACTTTAAACTTAAAGAAAACAAATACAAAAGAATCAATTACCTGGCTGCAAAAAATGGAATGTTGTAAAAGTACCAAAATTTGCAAATTTCTTTTCTCGCAGCATCATGAATCTCCTTGTTCAAACCCATGCTCTCAAGTGTGGGTTGTGAGCCAGGAGTAGTGCGGGGCACAAAGTAACTATCCAATCTGTTCTTCCACACTCTGGGCTGCAATAGGCCACTGCCAGCCTCAATATGACTATAAGAACGACTAGCAGTAGCAACTTAGCACTACCACTACCACTAGCACTAGCATCAGCAGTAGCACTAGCACGAGCAGCAACACTAGGACGAAAAGGAGGCCTAGTAGAACCCTCTCCAACACAACCTACGGATGCGGACTCTGATGCAGGTGTAGATGCGGTTGTGGCAGTGGGAGCATGGGAGCCAATAGCCCTTATCTCTTCTAGTTGCCTTTTCTTATTTATTTTGTCTTGTTCAAATTTTTCTAATGCCACTAAACAAGTGCGTTTTGCCTCAGCTATTTGTTGAGTGCAAATTGCAATATCATGTCCGGGTATGGCAGCAATGTGGAATTTGAATCTATAAATGCCACTAGAATTTATTTCTTTACAAAACATACATTTTGTTTGGAATTTTGTTCTTCCAGGAAAGTCTTCGGTATATTTTCAACTCTCATCTTTTTTACCCATTGGGGAAAATGAAAATTAAGACTCCTGCAATAATAAATTTCAAGTAAAACCTCTATGTTTCAAAATTCAAAGTAAGAAATTTGACAAACTAATAAACAAAACAACAAAGCCTACTTTGCAATTTATTAAAACTAAAAAACAAACATTCAAGATTTGCAAATGAAAACTAAAAAAATTTAACAAAAAATGAACAATACACTAACATACCAAAAAAAAATCAACACTTACCTCTTGCAAATCAGTTGAGGAGTGTTGCTAATGACTCCTTAATGCTTCCAATGCAATTTTATGGCCTACCCAAATGGATTTTTCTTCTCTTTGCTGCTCTTCCTTCCTGCTGTTTGCAAATTTGTGCTTTTCTTTTTCTCTTCTTCTCTCTCACTTTTCCTCTCTTCTACTCATACTAAGCAAATGGAAGACCCTTTAGGGTTAAAACAAAGAGAAAATGTCAAAGCAAACATAAAAAAACAAGTCAATTTTTTATCATTTTTAACTTTAACTTATTGCCTGCCGCGACCGATTCACGGGTGATATCTCGACCCGGTTTAGGCGATTTTTCCCATGAATCGCCTGAATCGGCGATTCATGAGAAAAAACTGCCGATTACGATTCTCGGCTCATAAGAAATCACCTAGGCTGAATCCACTCGCGATTCACGCAATTCAGTGGCATTTCTCGGAACACTGGTTTAAATAGAGTTTTTAAAATTGACCCACACGGGGCTTTTATAAAGTCATTTCATATTTAAAAACTCAATATTTAAAACTTCCTAAGTGTAAATGGGCTTTTTAAAAGCCATTGCATATCATCTAGAAGTAATGACGAACTTTTACATATGTATTGCATGTAAAATTGCCACTTCTAAATGCACAAAGGTTTCTCATGTTTAATTTTACATGTAATTTCAATTTTAATGAGGAGATATGTAATGAGACTTTAAAAGTCCACCTTTTGATTAAAAACTCATTAAAATTTCACATATTCTAATGAGAACATATGATAATGGGGTTTTAAATCCATCTTACATGTAAATAACACCTATTATGCTATGCAGTTGTCAATGAACAGCCCACCCCATGAAAGATTTTAATCAAAGAATAAGGATATGCAGTCAGGCCAAAAAAGCCCACCTGCAGAACGCTTAATTCCTTAATAACTTTTGACAGACAACTCCGATTGAGGCCTAAGATAGCTCGAAACGAGCGGAACTGAAAATGCTACAATCCTAGAGTGAAAACAAAACCAAAATCAAACAAATCAACTAAGAAAATGCCTTAGAGAGTTTATCCTACGAAATTTTTCATAGGGTTGCCCCAATTTTGCAAATACAAAATTGAGGACAACAGTTTTATCAATATCCAAAGACTCAGAACGATTTGAGTCACTATTACCCCTTGCCAAATGTGGTGATCCAATGGTAGCCACTATGGTTAGTGCCAAATAGTAAGCATTTTCAAAGAAAATAAAGTACAGTCATAAAAAGAAATAAATTAGTGCATCTTTTTCATTTCAAAACTCAAGAATGAAACTTTCCAAGCATAAAATTGAGACTTGGACTTGACATGACTCAGAAAATTAAACAGCTATAACTTTTAATGTGTATTTCGTTGAATATATTTGATTCTCATACAATTGAAAATAGAAAAGCTGTTTCAATTCTTATATATTTGATTCTCATACATTTGAAATTTGAATATATTGTTTTGATTTTCATGTGAAGGTATAGAAGCAAACAAAATGAAAGAAACGCTTCAGTTTTTGTTTTTTAATGCCAGGGGACATTCCTGCTGCAGAGGATGGCTAGCTGTTCCTGGGATGTCCCCCAACCGTCTCGAGGATGGCTAGCCATCTCCATACGGCCGAGGACGTTTCTTGGCATTTCAAAGGGTTGCACAAATATTGAGAATGACAGGGGGACATTCCCCTAACATCCTGTCGTCCCCAAAATGGCCAGGAGAGGGGGACGTTAGGTTTTGGGGAAGCACACACATCCCTGTGTTTCATAAAAAATTATTTGCATAAACAACTCCGAACAATCCCATCTAAGATTAAGCTAGAATATAATCATACATCTTTTTACTTAACCATTCCTCTTTGTTAATGAGTTTGACAACAAAACTTGCAGTCTTGAAGGCTTTAGGAAAATTTAATAATAACTCACTTGAGTATACAATTTCTTTAACTCATGCTCATATTTATATATAAAGAATTTAGTAATTCCTAATCAATTACCCGTGTTCACAAGGGTCCTATAATGTTTATGAAGAATGCTATATGATAACATTATTTGAAATTTCCTTATATTTTATAAATTATCTTTTGTCTTTAAGAGCCTTCCCCTACCGTCCCCTAAAAAATGGCCTAAAAGTATCCCCATACAGAATCACATCCTGCTGTCCCCTGCCATCCCTATCTTGGAAACTTGGGGAACACTGTTTTGAGTGTTCACTAGTGTGAAAATAAAGGCAGCAAAACAATTTAGCTTCTCAAATCCTCAGCTACATATACTTATATAGGTAAAACAAACCCTATTTTTGGATGTTTAGATGCCATATTGTTGGGCTTTAACCATTTGCATGTTTAGCCCACATACAATCCATTCCTGGTATCATAAGGGACTAGTAGGTAAGTTTTAGAGCACCTTTGCATGTGAATGGGAGACCTTATGTTCAAATTATTAGTGAAAAAAACACGAAATCCAAGATTGTTTGGGAGATCTACACTTAGAATTGTAGCTCTAGGTACTCTTAAAAGAACAATCCACCCTTTGCATCTTAAAAGAACCTATTGCTCAATGCCCTAACCCACCATGCCATGGGAGATCTAGTCCTAACTAGTCAACAATAACAAAGCTAGCATTGTTGGGCTTTTAGCATTTGTATGATCGTAACGTCCCCCTCTAGAAATAGAATTTAATATTAAACCATAATAAATATAAAATATAAAATACATAAATATTAAATAAATAATAAATAATTAATAATAAATAATAAACAATAATAAACTATGATATAATCTAAAGTTGATTAAGTTTAATAAAATCATGGATAGAAACATATATTTGGTCAGACACATAAGCTTCAATGATTACAAAGGCTCCAGAGGTAAGCATGGATACAAATGACATGATTGGTATGTGTTAGGTGACATGGTTTATTGCCGTTTGACACACAATCGCTGATAGCGTCTGTCTCCATTACAAGTGGTTTAGAGATATACAACGATATATAAATGGCGTTTTATGCGATTACTGAAGATATAGATAAGATAGAAAGGGGCGATGATAATAAGTCAGCAAGTTCAAATCAAAGTTAAGACAACCTTGATAAGTCAATGATAATTAGTGATATTATAAGGCAGTGATAATATAAGGTAGCAATAATATATCTCAAAAATTATCTAGCAAAGAGAAGTCGATGATTATACAACTTGGCAATTAGAAACGACCTCTTTGACACATCATGGATTGCACAAATAAAGAATTCAACTCAGGCTAGGACATAAGATGATGTGGATGAGATTACCAAATGAGGGTTAGTCTAAACAACGACGATAGCCATATGGGAAGGCATCAAATAAGGAGGAACTTTAAAGTCTTCAGCGTCAACAACTATAATAATCAAGTATCGATAATCATAAAGGCCGATCGATCAAATGAACAAGGACTATCAAAGAGTAATTATGTTGGCATCACCAACCAGTAAGCTCTCTACCGGTCCAAGTATTGTCATTGATTGGCAAAAGAAGATAGAGATTTGTTGTCTCTATTATAGAGGGGACTCTTCATCAAGAGAGGCTATGGAACCGGTCACTAAGCATCAACAAACCGGATAGATCACTCAATAGAGAAGAGTGTATCCTAGTATCAACCAAGGACCGACCTCAACCGGTATAGACAAGCCCACATAAAAGCATATCCAACTAATGTCTATAACACAACCGGAACAGTGCAACCAGTAATCTTCCATGCCAAGGGTGTTTACCCGGTAAGCCAAGAAAGAGACGTTCTAAGACTCTTACCTGTTTATAGCATGAAGAACTCAACCGATATATTATAAGACTTCGGTATGAATCGAGGAAGTCATAGTCAACTCTCTGTTCCAACCAACTCTTCTTGACCAGGATTTATTGCAGTAAATCCGAGTGATCTTGAGTTGTCTTGGTGATCGGTTTGAGGTGCAGGTAAAGGATTTAGAGCCGGAATCAATGGTTTCTTGAGGCGCGATTGAAGGATTTAAAGCCTGATTCAGTGGCTTTAAATCGAAGTGTTATCTCTTGTGGAGAAAGGTTGCTTGACACGCAACTGTTGTTTTCTTCATGTAGTAGATGAAGCCAGAGCTTGCATCGGATGCTTGCTCAGAGAACAAACACTTCACTAAGTGATGGATTCGTTGGATCTCAGGATTAGGTCATGCATTTGAGGCGCAGTCAGGGCAACAAAACTGAATATATTCCTATGTCTGTTGAGAAGAAGAACTGCCTTCATTCTGCCGAGAAAAAGAGTGAGCCTATATGCTACAGAAGCAAGGGTTAGAAAAGTATCAAGGGTTAGAGAAAATCGAGACAGAAAAAGTTGTGCAAGGCAGCACAACAATAGTTGAGAATACACCTGTGTCAATCGGTGATAATTCTTAGTAGAGCACAAATAGAGATCACATCTGGCTAAGCAGAGCTTTCTGTAAAGATCTTAATTCTATTGTTTTCTAGCAAACTACAATAGACAAATCGTAGTATTTGGGTGGACTCTAACAGGTCCCTTGTATCAAAATCCTTTAACCGGGTGACATCCTTCAAGGTGTCTGAAGTCCCTTAATCGGGAAGATCTTAAGTTCTTAACAGATCTTACTGTAACAAATCCCTTGACCGGGTCGCACCTAGCAAGTGCATTTTATCCCTTGACCGGGTAAGCTCTTAACAGGGCGTACTTCAAAAAAGTACAAATATTGTGAGGTCTCCTCACACCGTGGTTTTTACCCTAACCGGGTTTCCACGTGATAAATCTGGTGTCACTCTGTGTTTGATTCACTTACTGTTTTATTTGCTTAGAACTGTTTGCTTTGGTGTTGTAAGTTTATTTCATTGAATTAAAGAAAAAGGGAAGAATTTTTCAAGTGCTGATTCACCCCTCCCCTCTCAGCACCGGTTGGGACTGTTAGATTATGGAAAGGCACGATGACAATCATTAATAAACTGATTAGAGGTGGTTATGAAAAGTGGCGGAAGCAAGTAATATATGTGTAGCATTAATATTAATTTAGTCAGCAATCACTGATTGACATAAAATGGTATGATTAAGGCAAGAGACATGTCTTTTGAATATAATTTATCATCCATTTGAAGGATATAAAGAGGCATTGTGTCTGACTCCATGGGACATCATCAAAAAGGAAGGGAGAGGACATTGAACAGGAGAATAAAATATCAATTTGATAGCAAGTTGAACCTACACAACAAAACCAAAGGAAGAGCAATCAGCAGTCTGCAAGAAAGCATTGAAGACAAGTAGCAAGCATTGAATCCAAACAAGAGCATTAAGATCTCCAATAGAACAAATCTCTAGTACCAAGGTCAGGATACAAATCTGAAATGGGGGTGTTTGTATTAGTCTATTATTGGTAATGTAGATGGAATGATCAACATATTAATTTATAATTCATCTTTGTCTGATGTTAGTGAACTTTGAGACATGAACTCAATCTAATAATAGTCTGTCTTAAAGGATTGGGAGAGAGAGTCTGCAATTAAGGGAGAATCACTAAGGGTACCCTATTGCAATGGTAGTTAAGGGAGAACAGCTAGGAGGGCACCCTACTGTATTGTGATTGAGGGATAACTGCTAAGGGCACCCTATTGTTGTGGCAGTTAAGGGAGAATAGCTAGGAGGGCACCCTACTGCATGGTGATTTAGAGAGAACTATTAAGGGAACCCTATTGCAATGGCAGTTAAGGGAGAACAACTAGGAGGGCACCCTAGTGCACCGTGATTAAGGGAGAAGCGCTAAGGGAAGCCTATTGCAAATACCTTCCCAACTACTTCGAGGAGCTATGGATGAATCATAGTCAACTTTAACCATAGAAGAATGGAGGAGTACGTATGATGGGAGAACTGTGACTTTTGGGCACCCTACTATGCTTCCATACTCCACATCTAAAAATGGAATCCACATATAATTTAAGTATTGCATAATGATAAAGATATACTTTCTTTACTCAAACCCTTCATAATGCTTACATTATTTTATATATATATATATATATATATATATATTTGTATGTTTGCGTTGTGTTCATGTAGTGAATGTAGGATTCAAGATACGAATCACACAATTGGAGAAAGCATTTATTTGGTAAACCCTAGCCCTAATTTGTTGTGATTGTGATTTAGGGCAACTTCTAGGGAAAATTAGGAAATGGACATTATAGGTGGTATTAGAGCATCTTTCTTGCCATCTTGTGAGTGGTAGTTGTTGCAAACTAGCTTGAGGGCTCAAGGGTGTTGGAAAGAGAAAAGGAAACTTACATCCACTATGAGGGAACAAATGAGCAATGAGTTGAGAACCTTCATGGAACAAACAACTCAAGCCACTCAAGCTCTCATGGAATAGAATGAGAGAAATGAAAAAAATAACCAACTACTTCAAGCCATTCAAAACATGAGTAACAATGGAAGGGAAACCAACTCAAACCACTCTGCAAATAACAATAATGGCTCCCCAAAACAAACATTCCTCCTATGAATAATATTGATGAGATTGTAGAGGCCTACTCTAGGATCGACCCTAAGCTTAAGATGGACATTTTCTTTAAAGATTACCGTGATGCCAAAATGAAAGCCACCCCTAATAGGAGGGCACAACTAGATAAAGACCTAAAAGAAAGAGTAAGTAAAATAATCCTTTCTAACTTTGACAGGCCGGGAAGAATCACAACCCATTTATGGGTGTAAAAGTTAAACACCTATCTCTCATTAAGCCCCATGAGGGAAGAAAACACCATAAAATTTGTGGTGTTCCATTTAATAGGGACAACCCATGAGTGGTGGCACCATGACATCACCACTTATGAGGAATTCACACAAAAACTCATTAAGAGATTTGATTGGAAGCATCCACAATGGTACTTCATAGTGGAAGAATTTGCCACCAGGTTCCAAAGTTTGGCAGTCACGATACCAAAAATCTCCCAAGAAAGACTCACTTACCTATTTGTAGTAAGAATTAGTCAAAAGCATAGTAAGTGCCATGGATCCAACCAACCTATAGGAAGTAGTCCGAAAGGCTATGAAGTTTGACACTCACCTGTCAAAAGATAAAGGATTTGTGCCAAACATATGCTCTAAGCATCCTCACAAAGATGAAAAGTATAAGAGGGAATTCCCTAAAAGAAAATGTTTCCATTGCGATAAGAATTTTGAACGAGGACATGTATGCCCAGATGAGAACACCAAAAAACAATGAGAAGAACTAAGAAGGAAGAATTTGTGCTTCAAATGCAAAGAACCATGGGAACCGTGACATATATGTGGAAAAAGGAGTTGAGCCCACAAAATAGAAGCAAAACTCGACAAGGAAACAAAAGGAACATTGAACAAGAAAAAAAAGCATGATGAAGGAGATCTCAAAAGCATCCAATCAAAGAATGAAGGGGTAGAAAACCAATGGAGCTGAGAAAGTGCAGCTCTAGCAGCCACAACATAAAATAAACCAATTCCCAAAAATAAAATATTGTAATATTAAGAAAGGTCTTAATAACAAGTGTGGCACTCTCATTCACTTTATCAATAGGATGTCTTAAATATACATTGTTAATCCTGTCCATTGAACTTCTGCCATCATTCCAATCAGCTCCTATAGTGTAAGGGAATCTCCTTAAAAGATGGAAAAACATATAAGTGATCAAAGATGAAAATCTAAACTGGGAGTTCTTTGTTTTCTTGATCTTCTCAAGATTCTCAATCAGCTGAATTCTCAGAATTTCACACATATCTACTTCAACTCTAACAATGCACATAAGATAGGTTGCTTGCACCATACCTGCTGCCATGTCATCTTCCCTAGAACTTGCACAGAATTTTGTGTTTAAAATCTTACATACATATCTCACATCATTTTGTTCAATCTTGCTTATGACTATACCTCTTCCATTGTACGAAGACTTAGTGTTATCTAAGACTGTTTTCTTTACATTCTTCTCATTCAAAGGAATTACACCTTTCTTAGATAATCTTGTAACTTCATGAATTAGATCTGCTGTTATGTCTATTACTTTGTCATCCAACCAAAACTTTCCATTATGGTTTCTACTCAAAATGATTTTGGTCCATTCATCATTCTGAAATTCATAGTGAAATGTGTACTTGATAATGTCCATTTGACCTAAATGTTCATATCCTTCTTTGTAGCTCATGTCCTGTTTGTATATCTTATTGTATTCCATGGTCAAGCTACTGTCTCCTACTGTCTCAAACTTGCATTTTAAATACCCTTTTACATCTAAATGTAAAACTCTGTCTGGAATGGTCGACAAAGCCAAACTAGGGTCTTCTTCAAAGGGTTCTATTGGTTCCTTTTTCATCTTAGGTCTAGCAGCGTCTATGATGTTGTGAATTAATGATGCATCCATGATTCTATTGAAAAGTAATTGCTTTTAACAAAGATTTCTTAGTTAAATACCTCGGAATTGCGGTTTAGGGCTTTTGCGTAGAGCTGGCGAATAATCTGTCTCCAAATCTTGCAAACTGCTTTCAATCTCCACTGACTAGCTCTCTAAATCTCTTGTAAACACTTGAATGGTCAAATGATGTTAATAATCCGCTTTTATCCTTCAAATCCTTCAAGACATTGTCTTCGCATTAATTTCTTAAGTGCATTCATGGGAAAAGATGTTCCTGGTTACCATCAAAACTTCTTTCTTTTCGTGTAATCGCATACATGTTCATAAATTCATGTGCTCTTAACCATAGCTTCCTTATATCATATTCTAGCTCATATTAACTTCGCAAGATGTAATTCGACTTATTCTAAATTCTATACTATTCTGATGCTTATTCTAATACATATGAAATTTGATGCTTAATTGCTTTGAGATGAATTTGGAATTGATTCAAACTTACTCTCGAATACTTCACCTGTCTGATTTCCTGGTATACTGAGTGTGCTTGCTTGATCTGTAGCTTTGACAAACTCAAGTTCTTCCAAGTTACTGCAACTTTCTTTCTGATTGCTCTTGGTGTTCATATTTCTCCTAGTGCAGTTTGCATTTCTTCTAGGATTAGGATTTCTCATGTTGTTCATTCTACAATACCGCGCTGTGTGACCCATGTTACTGCATATCTGACAGACTATAACATTGTTTCCATATCTTGGTCCTGACTAATTGATTTGTGATCTGCAATTTTTGGCAATGTGTCCAAATTTGTTGCATCTATAACACATAACTCCATTTCTTTTGTTCATTTCTCCAATAGGTCTCTTATCTGCAGGGTTAGTATTTCTAAACATTCTACTATTACCATTATCATTAGATCTAGATTTCTTGCAATCAATAGCTTTATGTTCAAAACCATGACAATTATAACGATAACCAGAGATAGGTTTGAATTGCTTACCTGTACAATCTCTCTTCATGTGTCCAAAAGAATTGCATGAAAAACATCTACCTTTGAATTCTCTTCGCATCTCTTTAAGTGGTTCATCTTGCTTAGGTGGATTAGGTATATTTTCAGATTTGTTAGACTCATCTAGTTTCTTTTCTTCTTTATTCTCACACTGTTCTGGATCTGGTTCTTTGCATTCTTCAATCTTCTTTGGGAATTTATCTTCAAAGTATCCAAGACCACTTTTATCATAAGAGGGTTTCTGATAAGAAATTTGTTTATCAATCTTTTCACTACTGGAATATAGTTTCTCAAGATGTTGTTTAGACTGAGTTAGTTCTCCTCTCACAATTGTGTTGTATTTCACAAGTTCGACATACTACAATTTTGTAATCTCAAATTCAGATGTCACTTTGGTAAGTTCAGATCTCAGATCTACATTTTTAGACTTCAGATTTGATTTGTCTTTTCTGTTATCATCTTTCAAGCTTAGCTTTAGGTCTACAATCTTTCGTTCGTGTTTAAGGATCTCATTTTCTTTCTTCAGTTTTGAAACTTCATCCTTGACTTGACTTGTAGGTTCTTTCTTTGATTTCGGATCTTCTATCTTTTCTTTAGTTTCTCAATGTAATCTTTCGCATTATCATATTTGTCCTTCAGTGTATCTCTTTCTTCAGTAAGAATATTAATCTGTTCAAGAGCTTCATCAAGATTTTTCTGCAATTGATCCATATCCATAGAGATCTTACTCAAGCTTTTAGGCTTTCTCCGAATAATTTTGTTCTGAGTAACTATGCTCTGATACCAATTGTTAGAAATAAAAAATATTGAGAGGGGGGGGGGGGTGAATCAGTATTTCACAAACTTTTACTTTTGCCCAATTTTGGATATATGAAATTAACTTGTAGCTTGCATAAGAAACTGAACAATAAGCATAACAATAAAATGAATGAACTCATAACACCATGTTTGTTCTTGAGGAAACCCTGGCCAAGGGAAAACTCCGGTGGGGATGATACCCACAACTGATCCACTAATCAAAAGTATCCGGTTAAGGATATTGACCCTGTTAGGAGTCTATTACATCCGTATAGTGTCTCTGTCCTGGTTAAAGGACTTTAGTCCTTGTTAGAAGCCTCAAACCTGTTAGGAGTTGCTATTACAAAACATAGATGTATGCAAGATGAGCTCACTGCCCAAACATGCAATATACAATGATAATTTCAGATACAAAAGGTAGAATACAAAAACCTTTTACTGCTGCCGAATATCTTTAATATTCTGATCTAGCTTTGTAGGCTCTTCGCACTGATATACAATACTTGCTTCTTTTCTTTCTTACAACTTACAATTTCATAGCACATATCATTATATGTCAACAACTTATCTTCGCATTACATTTTTCTTACTTATATACAAGTTATTACAAAATAACTTTCCTGTTGACTTACAATACATTATACATTTCTCAAAACATAAAGTCATTTCATGCTGCCTTAGGGTTAACATCTAGGATGTCGTCCCTAATTAGTTAAGTCATTATTTTGATAAACAAAATAATCCCTTATCTCAATATAATCAAATTCTAATCGCTGCTTTGTTCTGGTCGACTCAACACTATCTCTGTAAAACATCGATATCTCTTTCTGTACATGCCGTACAGACTTGCGCTCTTAGATGTAGCTTTAATATACCTGGAATGATCTATGTTCAAGTGCGCATGCACTGAACGTACTTTTGTGAACATCGCTAATCAAAACGGTCTATGTGAAGATTGGTAAACATTGTTTATACTTAGACAATTTTCATGTGTGCTTATACAAAACTTCCTCCTCGGATCATGTTGTTTCTATACTGAATATATGTTTTTGCCATAATGACAACATTGTGATATCCTACTTAGCCAAATCGCCAACACTTGCTTGTGGAAATCACCCCTTGTTCATTATTATATGCATCTATCTCTTGCACTATAGATGTGCTACTTCTAGAATCTTTTGCATCACTGTATATAGTCCACTAAGAGCCTCCTCATCTGCCTTGAAGTTATCAAAGAAATGAAATGACAGATTGAGGAAATAAGTTGCTGCATGGATGGGCCTATGAAGCTGGTTTTTCCATCTATCAATGATCTCCCAAATGGGGCCATACTTATCCTTAACTCCTACAAACCTAGATCTAATGGCCTCTTTGGCCCTATCCATGCCCTCATATATGTAGCCCATAGAGGGTTTCTCCCCATCAACAACTCGTAGGAGAACTACGAGGGGCTCAGTGACCTGCATATAATGTTTAAAAAAAACAGTTAAGTGACAAGTCTACATTAAAAATTTTAAATAAGAAAAATTGCAAAGTTGCAAACAAAACAAAAATATATTCACTTGCATGATCTCTGCACAAAGGGTCCAAAAACTTGGCTCATCAAAAATACAATCTGTCACATCCATCCCTGTAGTGGTCGTAGCATAGAATGAGGTAGTCCACTCCTCACCAACAAACATGCGTCTCAAAGCTGCCTTTGATTTCAACAAGGATTTTAGTGTGAGAAAATTTGAGGCAAATCTCGTGATACTAGGAAGAGTGAACTCCTTTTGCCCTGTGTATTGCCTCAATGCTAAGGATCAATGCATGATTGTAGATAAACTTGCAAATATTTTTGGCCTTATCAACACATGATTTGACCCATTCAAGCTTGCCAATATCCTCTTACATGAGGTCAAGGCAATGGGCCGCACATGGAGACCAAATTTTTTTTGGGTGCCTCTTCATCAAATGTTTACTTGCAACAATTTTAAATTAATTAGAAATTTATGTGTTAAGAAAATCTTAAATAAATTCATAGATGCCTCTCCTTCAAAACTTAAAAAGTTAAAAGTTTACCTGCAGCAACATAACTTGCTGCATTATCCATCACCACTTGCACCACATTTTCTTCCCCCACATCGTGTATAACTTCCTCAATAACTTTACATGAGTATGTGGCATTCTTCACATGTGAGGAAGCATCAATAGACTTCAAGAACATGGTGGATCCTGAATATAAAGCAAAACAATTATCAATTATTATGGATCAATCAAAAAATCAAAATATAAATTAAATTATTCAATGCATTTAGGGAAGTAGAATGATCAATCACCTCCGCAGGAAACAAGAAAATTTAGGAGTGTCCTATTTCTCCTATCCGTCCAACCATCTGTCATGATGGTGCAACCCTTTTGGTTCCAAGATTGTTTGTGGTCCTCTAGCTCAACTTTCATATCATTAACCATTTCTAATAAGAGGGGGCCACTTAACTCAACATCAGTAGGGGCTTTAAAGCTTGCCCCACAAATGGTTACAGCATCTATCATGCCTTGCCAATAAGGAGACTTGTTACAAATAGATTATGATTAATCATTAGACAAAGCATAGTTCAACTTTAAACTATAAATTTTAAAATTTAATTTTAAACTTAGAGCAATCAAATAAAAATGAATTGTGTGGCTGCAACAAATGGAATGTTGCAAAAGTACCAAAACTTGCAAATTTGTTTTCGTGCAACATCATGGACCTCTTTGTTCCAACCCATGCTTTCAAGTGAGGGTTGTGCACTAGGAGTAGTGCGTGACACAAAATAATTGTCCAACTTTGATTTCCAAACTCTAGGGCAAAGGGTAATAGTGCCACTAGAAGGAGCAATAGTAGAAGCATTAGCACTAGGACAAAAGGGAGGCATGGAAGAACCCTCTCCAACACAGCTTGTAGATGTGGATGCAGATGCGGTTGCAGGTGTGGATGAATGGGAGCCAATAGCATTTATCTCTTCTTGTTGCCTCTTTTTAGTTTCCTTTTCTTCTACATGTTTTTATAAATGGACATAATAGAAACGAATTGCCTCGGGAGTTGCCAATAAACATGGGTCAACATCATTACCAGGTATGCCGACAATATGGTATTAAACTTATTGATGCCACCATGAAAAGTTCTTTACAAAACATGCATTTTGTTTGGCTTTTTTGTCTACCAGGAAACTCTTCAGTGTATTTCCAAGATGCACATTTTGGAGGCATTGGGAAGAATTAATGTTTTCAAAACTTGAAAGTTGCTGCAATAAGACAAAATTATGAACAAAATTACAAATTTGTGCATTTTATTTTAGAAAAATCAGCAAACCCTACATTTTTTATAGAAAAAGTTGTAAATCATGTTTACATTTTTTAAATAAAAAATTAAGAGTTTGTTATTGTTCTACTTCTTTCATTGAAGTATGCAATTTATATTTTAATAGAAAACATTCAAGATTTGGAAAGTTAAACTTAAATTTAAAAAAATAAATAAATGGAAAACCATAAACATACAAAAAAAAAATCAACAAAATCTACAAATTTAACACTTACCTCTTTCAAATGAGTTGAGAAGTCTTGGAACAACTGCTATGAGCTCCTTGATGCTCTCAATGCAAACCTATGCCTCCCCAATGTGATTTTGTGAACTCCTTGATGCTCTTCTTTCCTGCTGGTTGCAATCCTATGGCCTCTAGTTTTTCTTCCTCTCTCTCACTTTTCCTCTCTTCTTCTCATAACAAACAAATAAAATGCCTTTTAGGGAAAATTAGAAAGCATATGTACAAAAAAAAGAGGAAAAAGTGCATATTTTTTTGTTTTTTATTAACCCAGCCGGGCTTGACGCGATGTGGGTCATGGGTGACGGACCCGGTGGGTCATGGCATGACCCGCTGGCTTTGCGAGCCATGCAGGTCATGGCCCATGACCCGTCGGGTCATGAAAACCTGTCCAACAGTTCTCGGCCCGTGGGTAGTTAAAACCCACACTGCCCACGACGAGTAATGGAACAATGATGTTAATGATCTTAGTCTTTTCTTTCTTACTGTTTGTCTTCTTTGAAACCGGAGAGGAGACCGTAGCGGATTTTTTGTAACTTTTCCTTCCAGAGTTGGATCCTTCCGGAGCAACATGTTCTGTATCATTTGATCCAATGAGTTCTTCATAAGTCCCAAATTTGTCTTCAGTCAAATCTACCTGACATTTAAGATGTTCCTCTGCATACAACATACATTCCTCTACATTGATTTCATATCCATGACTAGTTAACCAGAACTTCCGAGGCATTATAACTTCCATGAAGCAATTGTTAGTATCAACCAAGAAGGTGATGTTATCTCTGTACTTTTCAGCACAATTTTCTGGAATCCAAAATCTTGCAATCATATTCTTTTGAAGCTCAATAAGGTAATCTCTTCAAGCATTGTCTTTGTTATTCAGTCCATCCAAGTACCATTTGATTTGTTTGCCTATAGGTAAGTTCTCATCCCATACAACATTCTCCTTTAGAGGTGATGAATTCATGAAGTAAAATACAAGGCATACTACCAATGATCTGAAGCGAAAAGCTTATCCTTCATTCTTAGTAAGCATAAGATTGTTCAAGATTTGTTGTCTTAGCAATTCACATAGGTCAGTCTTTATTTTCCGTAGCCATTTGATAAGCGACATATATAGCAATAGCAGATGTAGATCTTTCTCTATTCTGAAAGTAAATTTTGTAGGTTATATCCATTGCAACATATCTTACCAGAGGGTTGGTTATGGTTTCAATCCGCAGAGCTCTCTGATTGGCAATTATGCCTATCAAACTTTCAACCTCCTTGTTCCTTACAGATTTCATCATATGTACAGTTTCATCTGAACATAATCTAGTCATAGCCTTAAGAGATTCCTTAGTAACCTGATATGGTCGATCTAACCAATTACAATCGCCATGAATTCTACTTAGAACAATTTTCACCAACTCTTCATCAATAATCATAGGAACTTCACTCTAGATGTTCAAACCCGTTGTGCCCTAAATCACAATGAACTGTGTATATTCTCCTAAGAGAGAATCTTTGAAACTCTGTATTTTCTCATTTCCATACTCCTCAATTTGCACATTGATAAACTTATAGATGTCTTCCACACCTACTGCTCTAGGCGAAAGTGAGGAAAATGCACCACCTGATTCATTTCTTATTGGCTCCATAAATTTCTTAAATTCTGGTCTAGGTTCATCTTCACAATTAACAAATTTGGTGGAATCCATGAGATAGGAATGTATAAATACCTTGATTTGGCTGGTGACGACTTCTGCCTTCTTTTCACACTTCTTCACACTCCTCAAATTCACCATATTCGCAAATAACAATATGAATTTTGAAATTCGTTATTTATTCCATTGAACAAACTACGGTTTTGCCGCCAACACTATCATGTCATTCAAAAAGATGTTAAAAACCTTTCTATTTGCATGTATAGTCAGTTTCCAAAGCTTTGTAATCTACTGCACAATAATATTTTCTTTCACAATCTTTTTCAAGAGATCAATTACATCATTCTTCATATCATATCTTCATGCTATGACAAAAACATCAATATCATTGGTAGGGGAATTGGATTTTCGGTTCAGCTCCCCCTAAGCCAAAGCATACGGACTAGCTTCTAGAAGACATCTCTGCACTGGAGGCAGGTGCAACATTATCCTTTGACACCTCTACTTCCTTGTTCTTCCATATCCTCTTCATCTCATTCCTTATTTCTTCCACATCAATCTTCTTTACAGGTTCATTTCTTCTTACCAGAGTATCCTTCTTCATATTCCCGCTTCTGCAAAATCTTTCCACAAGTCCAATTTTGTTGCAATTATAGCATTTGATGTTTCTTTGTCTTGTGTTTCTCTCATTCATTCATTCTTGATGAATGAATTGTTTCTCTCAATCAGTAATGCATTGATTAGTTTTGTGTCCAAAACCATTGCAAGTGTGATAGTAGCCCTGAAAAGATCCATTTCTTCCATAACCATTCACAAACTGATTTTTGCATTGACTACCTTTATGACCGAGTCTTTTGCAAGTAGAGAACTGGATATTTTGATTCATTCTGCTTCTACATTCTACAGCCTCATGTCCAAATTTATTGCACGAAAAACAACAACCATTAAAGGAAGGGTATCTTTGAGCATTAGGTTGTTAGACCAGTGGTTTCTTTGCTGAGCTTCTTTGATCCCAGAGTGGCTCCTCTTTATTCATATCTTTAACTAGCTGATAAGTTTCTGTCTTCTCTGCAGGCCCAGCTTTGCCTTTGTCGTCGATTCTTTGATTTGAGCATTCGCTTGTTTCACACCCTAATCCACCTTTGTCATTTAGAGTTTTTTGCTTAGCCATTATTTCATCAAATATAATATTACTTTCCTTGAATTTGTTTTCCAGATTCTTTGTTCTTTACAGATGTGATCTCAGGTTTACTACCTCTTGTTCTAGTTTCTTGCATTCCCCTATCTTATCATAATTATACCATTCAAACATTCCTTGGTCTTTTTGTCTTCCTCAGCTTGTACCTTCATGTCAACAATCAGCTCATTTGCTTGCTTTAATTCTTCATTGACCTTCTTGTATCTTTCTCTGAATTTCTTGATTTGTTCCTTCAGCTTTCTAATGCAGTCATTTGCTTCCTTGATGTTTTCCTTCAAATCTCTGTTTTCACATTCAACATTTTCAAGATCTTCAAGAGCAGCTTGCAATTCTCCATCCATACGAATTTCTTCATCATCTTTCTTAGAAGCCATCTGTTTAACCTCCAAGATCACACTGAAGCGGTTAACCTAAAATCAAGGGACTAGGCTCTCATGCCAATTGTTGAACAACCAGAATACTTGGGGGGGGGATTAGTATTTCCTAAAATATCATACATTTATTCTTTTTGCATATCCATGTCCACTTCATTTAATTGCATCAGAAGAAAATATGTAATCACTCGAGTAACAGAAGTGAAAGCAATAACCATAGCAACATACACAAGAAAACACCAGATTTTTATCGTGGAAACCCGTTAGGGAAAAACCATGGAGAGGGTTAACTCTCAATATAATATAACTAGTTATAATATACTACAAAACTGCTCATTGCAAGGCTCATCGCCCAAAAGATAAAGGCTCACTACCCAAAAGAGATAAGTGAACAAATTGAACTGTTATAGTTGCATCTCACATATGCATGAATTCATTTCCTTTTAGTCTCAGGAAATAGACTTCACATACCACATTAATACTGCTGTAACTCGCATTTGATCCTTAGTTGCAATCACGTATCACTGTATTATATCATCCGATTCTTTCACACCTTCTCCAAAGGAGAATATCATATATATATGCTAATCTAATTTTGCCTCAAGTTGGCCATACATGCTTCAACGAATAGGTCAGCTCCCAAAGTTCCTTACACGCTTCCTCTGAATACTTCATACATTTCACCCAACCAAGTCGGTCAAGATATAATAAATTGAATAATAATTGAAAATCACGCATTACATACAATGCTTAGTCTTACCCCAAAACCGCAAGACCAAAAACAATCACTTGATGAAATGCAGACAATTTGACAAACTGTTCTGTAATGAGAGAAACAGGACAACAGACAGACCGAACTGGCAGACCTTATATCTTCTATTCCGTATAGCCATATCTTCTATTACTGGATATAGGTATATCCAGTAATCACAAATATATTGTCCAAACTGCAAAACTATATCGGCAACTGCTCAGCAATGTGGACCCAAATACGAAGAGCAGAAACACAAAATTGCCAGAGCAAATACAACATAAGTGAACAACAGGCTACTTGCCATCAATGACAACCAATATAGACTACTTCCTTCTCTCATCACCAACAAAATCATCAATGACAAAACTCCAACAATGTGTAGTGTTAATATTAGTTAAGTCAGCAATCACTAATTGACATAAAATGGTGCAACTAAGGCATGAGACATGTCTTCTGAATATAACTTATCATCCATTCGAAGGATATATAGAGCCACTGAATCTCATTTCACGAGACATCATCGAAAAGGAAGGGAAAAGAAGGGAAAGGACAAATCTAGGCCATGGTTGACCTCACACTAGCATAGATGAAGAGCAGAGTGGAGATTGACTCCACAATGTATGTCTTCAATGTCGCAAACTTAAACACCTCATCAAAGCTGCAAAAGGCTATGATCAGTTCCATCTTGACAAGATGGAACTGAATGATTTAACTTTTATGTTCTATAAAATTTATATAATTTTGTTTATAGATTTTAATTTTTAAATTAATATTTATAATTTTATTAAGTATGACTACTATACATTCAGAGTATATTGGTCTGCTATTCTGAACTTAATTCCTGTTTTAGAAACAAATGTGTATATATTTATGATTTTTATATATTTTTTGTAGATATACCCAGCCCCTACCTACCTCCACTACCTCTCTACCACAAAAAACAAAACAAAAAAAAAGTGTACCGTACCCATGTACCATACCTGTACCCGATTCTGATTTGGCAACTTAATTATTCTCTATGAATGTTAACCTCTAGAATCCTTTTCAAGCTTTCCATGATCAGTGAGGCTCAATTGATGTTAATTGTTGGTGATGCTCGATTGTTTGATGCTTTGCAGTCTAGCACTACTATTGAAAAGGTTTGTTTGTTATGTAGACATTGGAACCAAGAGCGTATATTGTGAAATTGGACTAGTCCAAGTAGAAAAGGATTGGATATACTAGTTTATGTATGTAATTTGAAAGGGTTTTTTTGGTTGAAAGACTCATTGTCCTCAGATATATAGATATATGTATACTTCCTGTATGCAAATAATTTATATCTTGCATCAATTCTACTTGGAGGATAAGGATAAATATAATGCACGTTGACCATTAATAAATAAATATTTGTTGTTTGCTAATGTTGGTTTGCATCAATCATAGGCACATTAAATTTTCATAAATTTTGTTTTTCCTGTTTTTCTTTTCAATCTAACTGGAAACAACTTCGTTTTTTAATATTCACACATAAATATGTCTAATGTGAGTAGTTTCATCTCTAAATATATTTGCATTGGGATGGTTTTGGACTGATTATGGAGCTCCTATATGTATTCCGTGCAGACTATTATCATTATTGTGCTCAATGGAGAATATTTGCATGTACTTGTTCCCTGATAAACCTAACTGTAACTTTTTCTTCCATGCAAAACTAACTTTATTATAGGTCATGTACAATTTGTATTCAATTCATGGATTTTAATCATTGTTTATTCTAAAATTTATTTTTCTGGCAATAATGCAATGTGGAGCAGGTTCTTGCATGTTTTTACATATTGAAGTTTTCTGCTGCAGTTCTTTTGAGGTTTCAATATCCCAAATTGGATGAATAGTAAGAAAAACACGAGGAATAAGGGGGAGAGATAGCCATGGTTAGATCAGTGTTGGATTTCATTGCAAATACTCTCTTTTTTATCATAGAGCCCCTGTCCATGATCAAGCTCCTATGGCAACTCTGTGTGAGAATTGTTTGCTTTCTGACTTTTCCATGGTTTGGGATTTTCAAGCTCATTTTCAACATATATGTGGATGTGTGTTGGCGGTTAATATTATTGGGAATTGCGGCATTTTCAATTCCTATTCGACTGTTCACTGCTCTGCACAGGGAGAAAGAGGTTGGTTATAATGACATCCTTTCCATGTTCCAATTTACGTATTAAATGAGCCTTTTATTTAAGCTGAAATACATTTTCCTGAAATCCATTGAATTATCATTCCTTTGCACTGTTGAATGTCAGGTGTTAGTTTTTGATAGAGCTGCATATTATTGTCATGCAATAAGTGTTAGTGGTTGATTTTATTTTTTATTTTTAATTTTAAATTGCTCGATGCTGAGATGCAGGTGAAATATAGTCTCATTTTCATGCATTTTATTATAATGATGCTGAATTTCAGAATATCTTTATAATATCCAAGTTATTGATATGCATTCTTCAGTAGAGAGTTCGTTGTCCTTGCTGAGTGTTGGAGCTCTAAATTTTGGGCAAAATTTGGAGTCCTATATAGTGATAAAACCCTAAAAAATGGCCTCTTAAACTCCATGCCCAATAATTAATGATGGAGTACATGAAATGGGATAAAATATTACATTAATTTTCAATTAAAAAGTTGAGATATTATGGAAGGAAGCTTTGTGACAAGAACAATCAAAATTCTATGATCAAAGCCTTCAGAAAATGCTGGAATTTCGACCTGCTGCAAAGATGATGTTGACAGAGGCAGAAGATGGTCGAATTTTAAAAATCTAAAAAAGACCCAGTTCGGGAAATCAAATTTCCCATCTCCAGTGAAAATCTTAGCTTTCCACGAGGTGTTTTGGTTTTTCAACCAAGCCCAAATCCGAAAGTTAGGTAGTTATTTTTTAGTTAGTTTATCATTTTTTCAAAACAATTTGTAATAAGGGTGTGTCTTTTCACCCTAAAGAGGTGTGAAAGCCACTCAAACATGTATATATACATAATGTAAACTGTAAAGAGAAATAATACAATACAAGATATATTTTCATAGGATATAATTCAATCAAAACTACAATATGAACTCTAATGTACTATTTTTTCCAACATTAATAAAGATAAGTGCTCTTCTTTTTTATTTGTGGTTATAAGTTATATGTTTTCAATTAGTCTTTCAGATTACTCTATGAACTAGGGTATCCTACTGTGTTTTTCTATTTGATGCATTCATTTATGACTAATTTGCATAATTTGAATAATGGTAGCATGGTCTGAGAACCTGTTACTGTTTCCTTTCGGGCTCTTAAGTTGGGTTAAAAACCATAGGACCTATTGTATAAGTTGTTTTAAATTTTGTTTCAATAGAAGCTTGTAGGGTGATGGTCTCGCTTTATAGGAGTGAGTTACCTTAAAACTATCTCTGATTGTACGTAAGATTGAAAGTTTTATGACTCTATAGCCCAAGTATTTAGAAGGCACTGATCTAACTATAATTTGGAAATTGTCATTTGGTTCATACTTTGTGGTTTGTAGATTATATAATCGTTATTTCAAAAATATTACTTTTGAGTCCTTAGTTTAATCCACTTTAGTCAAGATTTATAGAATAGAGATTATTAGAGGATTTGTTTCTTTCCTCCAAGGATCATTTACCACCTTGGGAGGAATTTTGTTTATTTATGTACGCAGTTGTGCAACATAGAGAATTTGATAGTTTAAAGTAAATTTAGGCCTACTAGCCTTGGCTTGATTAAGCCAGAATTGCAGAGGTATTAGTGTGTACCTGTTAGTTGGCCAAAAGTGATCCATCATTTTTGGGCACCAACACTGAGCATGATGGGAAAGTTGAAAACATATATTGCTTTGCAAGAAACTGACAAACTTTGATTGACTAAGTGTTGTTAAAGACGAATATGTTCCTAAATAGATCTTTGACTGGAAAACTGGTCAAATCCCAAAATTATTATAACAATGCAATACAACCTGAGACAACCCTCTAAATTGGCTTGTTGGCCTTGTTTGTCAAATACATTAGTGTTTTTATCTTCTCGATATTCAAAATCTAATCTCTATGAGGTGGTATACATAATCCTATACATCTGTCTGAGCTATCTGCTAAGAGTAGGTATGACTAATAATATAATGGGTGCAGTCTCCTTGACTGCTATTTATAGTAAAAAAAGAGAGGGTATGACTAAGATGGAGAAGAAATGTCCACTCACTAAAACCAGCTCTAACTAGAGTACTATCATCATTGATTGTAGTCACTTTCAAACTGCAACATAAATTTTAATATTATTTTAATTCTAATGGATGTTTCTAATAAGGACCAAAGAACAGCTACCTTATCCAAAACGTGTCACCTTTCTGTAATTACGTAAGGTGCGTGCATGCATGCCTTTGTGTGCATTCACATTAGTGTGTGTGTGCACATGGGTTGTATGTATGTGTGGGTGGGCACAAGTGTATTCATATGAGGTAAAAATTCAATAGTGTGTTTGTTGATGTAAGGAGCTTGGGACCTATACATTTTAATTTATGAGCTGGAATTACAATAACATATAATTTATGTTGAAACAACTTTGACCATTGGAAGATTGACTTGTATAAATGAAATTCAAAAAAAACTCAAAAAATATATCTTTTGTATATATGATTTCTCCAAAGCTCTTCCATTGCATGCTTTTGCCCATATTTTATAGACTCGGACAAGGAGGGTACTCAGCAGCCCAAAATATTTGACTCAACAAAACCTTGTAAAAAACTAGGGTTTATTGGAGGGGTGAATGCTGGGTTTTGAACTTTTATAGAAAAATCCTTGTGAAATATATGTTTTAGCCTACCTTAACACGTTTTTAATTACAGTTAACCTACCTCAACACATTTCAACGTGCAGTTTAACCTGCACTGACATGTTTTAACCAAGGTTGCCAAGAGACTGGTACACATGTTGGTATGAGAGACTGGTATGAGTGTTGGTACGTCTATTTTTGAAAATAGAAGATGGGGTTACTTGGAGATGCCATTTTTTTAATATAAATTAACAATTTTATAGAAAATATCATGACACTGAACTTTCAACAGTGCAAATCCTTTTGCAAGGGTATGCCCAAAATACTAAATAGGCAATGAAAAACATTTAGGAGAAAAAGGAAGTATCAAGCATCCAACATCAATCCAGATCTATAGGATAACAGGAGCAAAGAGTTCATCTAGAACCTAAAAATCAATCAAAAGAAAAAGAAATTTCATAGAAATTAATCAGATTCGACAAAGTTTATAAGAAAATTGAAGGCAAGAGCCCAAACCAACAAGTTGAATCTTTCAACACTGTAAATCCTTTAGCTATTGTGTGATTATATATATAAGAATATGAATATAGACATACTCACAAGAATGGTGAAAGAAAATGTATTATCACAAACAAATTCCCTACTCCCAAGGATCTAGTAGATTTCACCTCCATTGTGTATACTGCAAAGTTTGCATAAAAGAATTAAAAGAATAGAAGCCAGAATATAGAAAACATTAATATCTTTGAGTTTCACATTGAACTGCAAATAGCCAAATGGAAAATACTTGTGATCGTGGCAGCTCACATTGGCTCCTGTTTTCCCTTTTGTGGCGTGTTTATTTTCCAGGTTCCAGACACGTTTAACTTTTATTTTTAGGTTTTTTATTTTATTTTATTTTATTTGTGTGGGTGACAACACCTTTTGTGTGGGAGACAACATCAGTCTTCAGGATATCATGGGTGAAAGTTTCTTGCAACTAAAGATGTCTTAGGCAAGGTCTCTAGTACTGGAGACACGTCATAATCTCTGAGACACGTCCTAGGGGGTGGGAGATGCATGTGGGAGATACATCTCTTGACTACACTGGTTTTAAACTTTTAACCCACTTTGGCACATTTCAATCTCGTGCCATGATTTTTTACCTTGAAATTGCGTAAAACCTGGCAAGATTTTTTCTTAAATTGGGCGATGTTTCCTCTACAACTCGTCTATAGAGACTTGTGAATTAAACTCGTGTTTAATCACCTAGCTGAAAAATCCACGAGTACTTGGCAACTTTGGAGTACTCACAAGGTTTTCTATCCATGCTTTTGCCTACTTGATTGCAGTTAGATGAGTGGTCAAGGCCTATAGTTGGGGTTGTAGTTGGACATTTCTAGATTGACAATTTTTGGATTTCTCAAGAAGTGTTTTCTCCAGGTAAATACTTATGTTTCTCTTTTTCGTGATGCATTTTTAGTTTTTTGGTTGTCTTTCTTTTGTGAAAGCATGAATCTTTTTTGAATTTTCTTAGATCAAAGTTAGTAGATATATAGCATGCTTGCTGGATTGCTTGGTAGATTGACATCTAAGAATTAATATTGCTCCCTAATCTTATTGGAAAAAACAATTCCGTTCTCTAGATCTGCCACCAAATTTGTGCTGAAATATGGATTTGATGGTTGATGCTAGCTTACCAAAGGAGTTGTTGCAAAGTGAAACAGAGAAATCAGTGCTACCATGCAAAGAGATTGGGGGCTACAGTTACGACACTTTTTGAGTTGGTGAGATGATGGAATTTATTCCTCCTTGCAATATAACCTCACCAAGATGGACGCAAATGGCATATGAATCCTAGGAATATATAAAGGGATGCACATGCTTAATTTGAGAGCAAATGAATGAAATTGAACTAAGCATAAACAAATAAATAAGGGGATTTCATATGCAACCTCAGATACAATTCCAAAGAAATGGAAATAATTGTACTTCCCTAAGTGATACAGATTAAGTTTGAGCAACAAAGAGAAAGCCTAGTGATCTTTGTAAAATAGAGAGCCAAGAAAAGTTGAAAGATTATAGAAGATTTAGTTCCCTTCTAACTCAAATGAAATATGCTACAGGAAAATATACTCATGAGAGAGAAAATCTAACTACGAAAGTTGGGGTAATCCCAATTGTGAGGGAGTTATTCAAGTAAAATCTAATGACAGCTCTCAACTGGGATTGGAGATCTGTTTTCTGCTTGCAAGTGTATTTCTTGAAGAATAATTCTTTAGTCATCTTACAGTCCTAGCTCGTCTGGCTTGCCAGTAAACCTAGATCCATCTGCAAAAAGGATGGAATACAGAAAAGCCTTGGGAGTATGGATAGAGAGGATATTGGAACCAAAAAGGTAGTATAATGGCAAGTTATTGAGCTGTTCTAAATTGTGATAATATGGATCTAAAGTGTACATGATTTAATTGGAAACATATACTACAAAAGAGACAATTTTGACATTTAATTTTTTAATGGAAATTGTGCGCTTCTTAATCAATGTGCTATGCATTTATGATATGCTTATTTTGTATTTTTACTTCTAATTTGAGAAGTGTGCAATACAAGCCTCTTGTGCAATGGGTTTGCAAGATAACATTGCATATATGTTGAGTTAGAGCTTAACCTGTCTAGAGACCAGCAAGGCAGTTTGTAATATACAGTACACTCCTGGTAATGGTGCTGATAGCTTTATATTAAAAAAATTAGGGAAAATAAACAGGATTTTGAGATTGGCAACCTTTGCAAGGTGTAAAAGGGTGTTGTTTTAACTGATTAGGTGATACAATGGTAGCATCTGCTAAGTATTTAGAATGAAAGTGCAGAGGAGACTTGGAAAATTTTCTACTTGGTCCAAGGTCCCATGCTATCTTCAGTCAATCATATTCAAGTGTAAATAACATTATTTGTACGCTACAAATTACATGGATGAAAAAGTTAACTAAGTTTAGAGGGTGTTCAAAAATCTCTATGATGAGGCTATGGATAATGAAACTTGAAAGGCAGCCTAGCATCCAGTGAGATCTGTGGCATGGCATTGGTATAGCACCAAACCCTGTGAATTTAAGAAGTCTGTGGTATGGCATTGGTATAGACTTCAATAACTACCATACATCCTGGGTAAATGTTGTATGTTAATGAAAATGGTGTTGTATACCTTGCACAAGAAATAAATAGAAAATACATTAATTATGTAAAGTAATATTGATTGCTTGTGCATCTTTAGGGATGTGTTTAGTGACTACTCACATTAAACATTTATTTTGGCTCATTTGTCAAGCTATATTATAACATTGGTTGGATATTTTATGTGTGGGCTGCACATTAGAAAAATTCAAAAATATTTAGTATTGGAAAATATAATACCAAAAGTAAATGTTCAGGTCAATAGTTTTGTGTTATTATGGTTTTAAGACACATAGTTTAGCAAATGTCAGTAGTTGACATTGAAAAACATTTAATATTGGAAAAATGTAGTACCAAAACGTAAATGTTAGGGTCAATATGTGTCGTCATGGATTTGAGACACATTGTTTAGCAAATGTCAGTAGTTTTGTTTGAGTTTTGATTCTATGAAAGAAAACACATGTTAAAGTGGTTGAGTTGGTTGTCATTTGTATTGAGCTCTCTTGTAGAGGGCATATGTGAAGCATGGCATGAGGTGTGGCTGTATGGTTATCCATCATGCTTGGACACATGGAAGATGTGTTGGAGGAGCTTGATGTGTTTAAAAGTATTTGTGGTAACTTTGTAAATGCATTGTGATGAGTAATAAATTGTGAATGCTTTTGGAGGCTAGGTTTTTTTGTCATGAGGGTTTCCCAAGGTATCTTAATGATATGTTTTCAATTGATTTGTATGATGGTATTTGAATATTTGTGTGTATTTTTCACTGTTGGGATTATATGGAAATGTTTTTATTGTTACAATTTTTTTTCTTTCAAGTGCTATCAAAGCTTGATTGTTAGGTTGTGGGAGATCTCCCTAGTTGTAACCGTTTTTATAAGTAGATTTTTCTGCATAGTTGAATCCATGGGACTTCAAGAAAGAATGAAGGCGTTTTAGAGGTCACATGTGTTTTTGCAAACTTGGGTTGTAGATCTGAGATTCAAATGAAGATTTGACAATTGTGTTTTTTGTTAGAGCTCTTTTTGTGATGGTTGCCAGGATTAGCTTTTACAAAAGATCTCCTAAACAAAAATAGACCTCATCATTGAGTCCAAAATACCCAAAACCTATGGATCCATATAAAATATGATATATTTTGGGGTGGAAAAAATTTCAAACATTTTTTAGGGTTTGATGAGTCTTCATCAAAGAAATATGTACTGTCAAAAGGATTCTATATGTTGTATGCATTTGTACAATATGATGAAGTCAGTCTACAACAGTTATCTATGTGTTCAATCAAAACTTTTGGAATATTTGTATGGTCGGGCTATGAATTTCATACAAGTTTGCAGCAAAATTTAACAAAAAAATCAGATTTGGGGGGTTTGTATGGTGATGTCAACATTTGATTTAAATACTGAACTTTTTTTGAACTTTTGAGCATTAGGCCCTATTGTGTTGTAAAACACACGCCCCATTGCAATGGGAATGCCCTCTTTTCGCTTGTTAGTTGTAGAGTTTTGGCAGTAGAGTGTCAATTTCAGCTCTAAAGTTCAAGTTTCGCCTTAGAATAAGGTTTGGCTTACAAGTCTCCGAGGCTGCAAACATAGGTAAGTCATAAGGGTTTGAAGTCATTAAGGTCAAAATGCAAAAGATTGTTGGGTTTCAAGGAAATTTTCCTAACTGTCAGGGTGTTTTGATGGACCAATTTGTCCCCATGAGCATTAATTTCCTATCCTACCTTTGTATTTGGACAAAAAACGATGAAATCTTGTAAGTTAAGTGCAAAGTCCCTATTGGGTGATTTTCCACCATGTTTAGACCAAAAGTCCCCATGGAAATCAATTTTCCACTGTGTCTTGATGAAAAGTCCATATAGAGGTCGATTTTCCACTCTTGGGTAATGAGGAAAAATGAAATTGAAGTTGAAAACCCATAAAGTTCCCATGAGGATCGCTTTTCCACTCTTGCATATAAGGATTAAATAAAATTAGGGTCAAAACACTAAGTCCCTATGGAGGTTGATTTTCCAATGGATAGACACTGAAATTTGGAAATGGTTGGAAAGGGGAAAGTCCCCATGGACATAGATTGTCCATTTGTCCCTATGACTATGGATTTTCCTCTTGTCCCTATGACCATGGATTTTCCGCTTGTCCCTATGATAATGAAATCTCCACCAGTCCCTATGGCCATCGATTTTCCCCTTGAGGATCATAGTGAAAAAGTAAACTAGGAGTCCTTATGAGGGTTGTTTTTCCACTTCGCTCCAAATGTGCACAAAAGAGTGAAAATGAAGGGACTGATTTGTCCCTATGCTTGTCGATTTTCCACCAGCAAAGAGAAGTTAGTTAAAAGGAAAAAAGCAAATGTGATGATGTCCCTATGGTAGTTGATTTTCCACCAAGACTAAAATGCAAAGAAAATGACTAAGCTAAAGGGAACCAAGTTTGTCGTTATGGTGGTCAATTTTCCACCAGCGAAGAAAGTTGGTAGAAGTGTGTAGACAAGCATAAGGATTCATAAAGTCCCTATCCCCATTGATTTCCACTAGCATGAAAGGTGTAAGAAAGACAAAATGCATGATCTGAATTTGTCCCTATGGACATTGAACCTCCACTTGAGCAATTTAATAAGTTTTAATGAGGAATCAAGAACAAATAAGGGACTGAAATTGTCCCTATGACAGTCGATTCTCCACAAAGAAGAAAATGCAAGAAATGACCAAGTTAGATGAGACGGAATATGTCCCTATGGCAATCAATTTTCCCTTGATGGATTAAGTGGAAATCTGAAGATGAAATTGAAAACAAAATTGTAAATTCAAGATGTCCCTATGCTGGTCGATTTTCCACCAGCATGGTAATGTGAAGGGATTAATCCCTATACTGGCTGAACCTCAATTAGAGGTTATTTTTAGTCCCACATTCACTGTGGAGTTGCACAGTTGACACAAAGCCACATTAAATTGCCATTGAACAACAAAGATTAAACACAATACAAGGAAGCAATTCAAGTTTGAAGGTTAAAGAAAATCATTGAAAGCTGATAGATAGAAGACAAGGCAAGGAGGAGACCATCAGATCTAAGCAACCAGCATCAAGAGGGGTGGTGATTATGTGAAGAAAATCAGAGATGGAGAAAAATCAAAATATTCTTAAGACTCTGAACTTTGTTTGAAAACTCAAGGTCCTGATTCTGAAAATCAGAAAATTAAATCAGAGGTTTATCAAAAGAAGGCTGCAAACTTCATGTTCAGAACCAAAGTCCGCATAGTTTCTCCATCAGGGGCAGCGATTTTGGAAGATCGGAAAAAAATTCAGAATTCACTTCACCTAATCCAACCTAGGGCAAGAGAACATAGGCGATTTCCTCATGAAAAATCATAAAATTTCAAGAAGAGGATGCCCAGGTAGCAACTTCTCAGAGTTGTCTTCAGAATTCAGACCTTGTCCTATATTTCGAAAGCTGATTTTCATCTTCATATTTTCCTAATCTCTTTCCTAAGCTATGTTTTACAAGTGTGATGTTCTGATTTTCTTAGTTTAAAGGTTTGAAATCAGACTTTAAAGAAATTAAAAATCAAAATTCTTTCCCAAGTTTATGCATTTTCAGATTCTTTGTTTGCAACTCAAATTTTCTGATTTCTGAGTCCTAAAGGTCTGATATCATTAGTAAAACCAGAAGTTAATAAGTCTGAAGATAAACGTTTTCAAGTAAATTACCATATAAAATCATTAATTTTGAGCTTTATATAGGAGCGTGGCTGAGGCAAAAGCTAGAGGTGCAGCTAGGAAGACACAGATCAAGAGGATCATTAAAGGTTACTACCCAGAGTCTCAGATGTCTTCCAAATGGAAGAAGGTTGGTGAAACTAACTTCGAGCACTTGAGCATGAAGAAGATGAAATGAATGATGTATGGAACTCAAGATCAAATGCCTTCTCCAATGGCTGTCAACATCATGAAAAGTGGGATATACCATGCAGCAGTTCAATGCAATGAGCTTATGGTTGACTGTGCAAGGCATTATGATCTCAGTCAAGGATAGTCAAGACTTCCGAGGGGGTGGTGCTTGCATTTCTCAGCTAGGAGGCAGTGAGTGAAACATTTAGAATTCGCTATCATCCAAGGATGCAGATGAGAACAAAGGAGGAAGCTCAAGCCATGTTTGAAAATAAACCACATGCGTGTATGGACCTCATAAACAAAGGACAGGTCATTGGACCTAGAAGACATCATTCCAAGCTACCTAAAAAGCTCATCAGTACAAACTTCAAGGATGAATACAACGACATGATCTTCTTGTTGAGAAGAGTCATGGGAGCTCCTCAAGGAGCACTATTTGAAAATTGGATATTTTACTTAATAGAGGATGTCTCAGCTGGAACAGTGATGATAAATTGGGTAGAGGTAATAATTGACAACTTGGACATTCAGTTGATGAACCTGGAGAGAGCAAAAGCCTTCTACATGAGCTCGTACTTGGTTCATATGTTGGCATGGAACATCAAATATGTAGGATCAATTTGCAAAGGTGAAGTAGAAAA
Organism: Chamaecyparis obtusa; assembly: GCA_027943335.1. NCBI lineage: Eukaryota > Viridiplantae > Streptophyta > Pinopsida > Cupressales > Cupressaceae > Chamaecyparis > Chamaecyparis obtusa. The sequence goes on along the minus strand of BSBK01001812.1, from coordinate 717,306 downwards.
CAAGGAAGATCAGCTTGAGGTGGAGGATAAATGTTTTGTGTATCTCATTTGTTTGCTACAAGGAGACTTGGGATGTCCAAGTTCATCGGATTTGCTACAAGGGAAAGAGAGAGAGGTGTGTACCTTCTAGAAGATGATTAGGCATCTTCCAATTTTCTAATTGGCTCTAGTGAGAATATTCTATTTTGTCGCATTGTATTTAATGATGACATTTAATGTTTGTAGCAACCCTAATTAGGGTTCTCATGAGATAATCTTGGCCATTGATTTCAAATCAATTTGGACCATTGGATGTAATTGAAACTCCTATATAAATCCTCCTCTCATTTGTAAGGGAGTCTTTGGAGAATTGTCACTTTGATGCTGCCAAAATTGAAACAAATCATTCAAGTTGGGTGATTTGATGAAGATTTTGGAGTGTTGTGTGGTTCTTTGATTTCTCAAATATAGTTTAGAATTTGCTTTAAGTAATTTAGTTGGATGAAAGAAATCTTGAATGAACCTTTGTGAAATGTGCCTAATCCATTATACTTGTAGTTTTCTGATTGCAAATTGCTTTGCGTGGTCAACTGGAATTTGAATATAAGCTTAACTTCAATTGTTACTTGCTCATTGATATGCATCCTATTGATGGTGTTGGTGTGGTTAGTAATGATTTGAACATCTATTGTCTACCTTAGAAGATTGCACTAGCTTGGTGGAAGTTGATGACAAAGCTAAGTCTAGTAGAGTTCATAAAGACATTCACTATCTCTAGGATTAGAATAGGATCTCTAAACTTTTACTCTTTGCATTTTTATAAACCTTTACTATTTGCATTTTTATTTCAAAGTCTTGTTAGAATAGGATCAAGCACTTGCATTGCTAAATCTTCCGCATAGAATAGTTGATAAATTTAGAGTGAATAGCATAAATGCCCTTGGATTACCAGCATACATCAAGCCAAACGAGCTCATATCCAACATAAAGTCGCAAGTTTGCAAGTAGGAACCTTGGAGTCCCCTCTATGATCTTTTTGCAATCTTAACATACGGGTCTTTTCTCAAGATAGGATAGAGTGTCCTTTGGCATTTTATTGTGTGTTGGTGTGGTCATAAAACACTCATGAATAGGCCCTTGGACCCTAGTGTGCAATCATGCATAGTTTGCAGGGATTGAACCCCCTTGGGGCTACGACAAGGCCAAGTCGTTGCACCTAGTGATCTTCTTGACACTACAGCTTAAAAGATTGGCCCGATCATTTCTTTGGGGCTGCCACTGGCCCTAGCCACCATCCACTATCTTGCCACCATCTTGCCGCTAATTGGGTTTAAATGAGCCTAATAGAGAAGATTTTTTCAAAGCATAAATTTCATAGATAATATTGACTTTTAAACTTCTTATGGGCATTGGAAAGCTCTCTCTAAGCACTATGTAGTGGTATAAGTTTGGTAATTAAATCTTGTTTTTTAGGTGCCAATAAATGACATTGTTCCAAAATGATTAATAGATGATAACTTTTGTGTATGAAATTGGATTTTGGATTTCAAACAAGTAATGAAGAGCATTTGTATTGTATTACACAATGGATTGGTGGTCTTTCACTTGGATGAGTAAAGAGAGTTTTGTACATATTTGAGTGCTTGTAGGAGCTTGAGATTCAAAGGTGTGGTGTGAGCATCCACATAAATTTTGATGGCAAGAACTTGTGGGATTACATGTTTTTATGAGATCAATATGATGGTATAACAGGTTATCAAATTTGATGCTTCCTAATACATGTTTTCATATAGTTGCAGGTTGTTGATTTTCATAGAAACAGGTACATAGGTTGTCTTTTAGTTTGAGGACATAGCTGATATACAAGTGAGATTAGGAGTCTTGGTTTAGTGAGAGTTAAGTGTAAGTATAACGATTGTGATGATTATGGTGTCATGGATATTTATGTACTTTTGAGCATTGACAAGGCATGATCACGTACACAACATTTAGGATTGGGTTGTGGTATTGATGTACTCATTTGGTTTCCATTTTGGCATGCCCTTTGAAAAATTAATCTCCTTTTCATACTTGACCAAATCCCACTATCCCTCACAAAACTTCCTTTTTAGAGCCAAAGGCAAATGTCACATCATCCCAGACTTAGCATGAATCATCAACGCCCATTCAAAATACTTGGAACCTTGGGAAACTACACCAAAACTACTAGGGACCCAAAGTAAAAGACCAATTGGGAAAAATGTAGGGAGTCCCCATTTGCAATGCGGTGATGCATGTAAAGATCACAACACTTGGTTAGAGAGGTTTACATCCATGTTGGTTATATGAGATGCATATGTTTTGTTTGATCTATGAGATTGAACGGTTGGGTTTTGTTAATGCTTTTCAGTTGGGGTTTTGTGAAGATCTTATTTGGCACAATTAACATGTTGCGATGTTGGTAGGATATGGTACATGATATGGTTTGTAGGTTTTCTCTCTTTGTTTTTGTGCTTCTTTATGGAGTTTTATGTTCACTTGACATTGGTGTTGAGGTTTGGATGAAGTTCTTGTCATCACCATGTTTATGGTCATGCGTTGATATACCATTTAATTGTTTTTTAGTAACAACATGAGGATGGGGTCGCTTTAATGTTTTTATGTTATGTTGCATTGGAAAACTTGGAAGAGGTATGGAGCCTAGTTGTGAGGGAGTATGTAGTGGTTTTTGTTCCAAGTACATGTATCACAATGATTATTTGTTGTATTACATGGTTTTGATTATTAGCTACACCTAGGTATGAGTGTTGATTGGTAGATTTGGTATGCTTTGATCTTTTCTTGTGTTATCGAGTGCGTCCAGGTAGCCCATGAATTCGAGTGTGAATGGTTCTTGGTGCGGACCCTTGTTCGGATGCTCTTGGGTGTGCATAGGGAGTGTAAAATTTCCTTGTGGGTGCTCTTTGGTGCGCATCCCTGTGTACTAGAGAGCATCCACAAGGAGATTTTACACTCCTTGTGTGTGCTTGTGCACACCCGGGCACATCCAGATGCACCTGGACGCCCAACAGTGCAAAAAAAAAAAAAACCTTTAAAAGTGATTTTTTCACTTAAAAGTTAAAACATGTGTTTAAAAGACTCTTTTATTATTATTTTCCCAATGAACCCTACAACGGCCCTAAAAGAGGCCATTCATTGTTTTAACATATCATTTTGTTTGCTATTTTTCTCCCTTCTCATTTGGTTTCTATTTTGGCATTTCGAAGGGTAGGTGATTATTTTCGAAGATAATCATTCTTGGGGTGCCAAATAGCTTCCATAAAGGAGATCTAAGCGTCTAAGGTAAGCATTTGACCCTATTCTTGAGTCTTTTAAAAATTTATTTTAGATTTTGATGATTTTTTTCAAGTTTGGGATGAATTTTTGTAAAGAAATAAAGAAACAAGTTTAGCTCTTTGTTTTGATGTTTTTGTATCTTTTTTTGCACTTGTATGTTTGTATTTCTTATTTTTTTTTCTAATTTAAATTTATTTAATTTCTTATAATAGCAAGCAATGGGATTGCAAGAATGGCTAGTAGTGAAAGTTCAGTGGGTGGGGAAGGGACCGATAAATTCAAAATTGATATAGCATCTCCTTTATGGAGACATGCCACAAGAATTTCACAGGTTCCAAGAGGTGGAGCATATATTTGGAAGTGTAATTATTGTGATACTAAACCAAAAAATAGCTCATATTCTTGTGTTAAACTTCACTTTATGGGCCTTGCTGATAAAGGGATGGAATGTGCAAAGGCCCAGATAAGAAGGGGTCGTCTCCTACACAAATAACATAATTTGTAAAAGAACAAGAAGACACTAATAGATTGGTTCAAAGATCAAAATGAATTTATATTGTGGATCCGGAAAAAAAAGGCATTTACCCATTCAATTAGGTGCAGCCTCCAAACATCCATGCTTGTCTATATCGGAAGTCGAAGATTAAGAAGTACAAATTACAACCTGCAAAAGAGGTCCATTGGACAAGGCATTTAAAATGGAGGCAACAAATATTGTTGAACAAAAAATTGGATGTTGCCTCTATGCCAATGGTCTTCCTTTCAACTTGGTGAGATCACCATATTGGAAGGAAATGGTTTCGGCAATCAATAGTGCACCGGTTTCACAAGTCCTAGGTATGAAAAGGTGCGTATCACCTTGTTGCAAAGAGAGGAATATTGTAGAAACCTCCCTTCAACCAATTAGAAATTCTTGGATTGATTCAGGTGTTTCTATTGTTTTCGATGAATGGAAAGATACTAGAAATCATCCATTGATTAATGCTATTGCAGTGTATCCCAAAGGGGCAATGTTTTTAAAAGCAGTTGATTGTGAAGGGGAAGTGAATGCACAGTTCATTTCCAGAATTTTCATTGAGTCCATAGAGATGGTGGGTAGTGAGAATGTGGTTCAGGTAATCACAGACAATGCAAAAAATTGTAGGGGTTCAAATGCTTTGGTTGAGGGTCGATATGAGCATATTTTTTGGACACCATGCATCATACACTCCCTCAACTTAGTGATGCAACAAATTGGCACTCAAATAGAGTGGGTGAAACAAATATACGAAGAGGGGTAGGAGATCCAGATATTTGTGATGAACCACCAAATATCACAATCAATATTCAAAACTTTCTCGAAATTGGAGTTGTTGAAGGTAATTACTAAATTTAATTAATTAATTTAATTTTAATAAATTTTGTCATGTTCAATTATCAAATTATATATAAATTTGTTTAATATTTATTGACATATTGTTATTAACTTAGGTTGCTGAGACCCGATTTGTATCTCATACTCTTGTTATGAGACAAATTCTCAAGGTGCAAGAGGCATTGAGGCAAATGGTTATTTCCAACCAATGGGGTGTATGGAAGGCTTCACATTCAGAGAGGGTCCAAAAGGACAAGACATTGGTCTTGGATGATAGTTGGTGGGCTCGTGTGCAATATGTATTGGAATTCACCGAGTCTATCATGACTATGCTCCGATTTGCTAATACAGATGCACCTTGTTTGGGGGATGTCTATGATGGCATGGACACAATGGTAGAGAAGGTAAAAATTGCAATACAAAATCATGAGAATAACCCCATAGAATGTGAAACCTTATGCAATAAGGTGGAATCAATCATTCATCATCATTGGGAAAAGACGACCACCCCATTGCACTTCCTTGCATATGCCCTATCTCCGAGGTACTATAGCAAGAAATTACTTTCTATGCTAGGGTGATTAGCACCATATAGAGATGAAGAAGTTGTTAATGGGTACAAGCGAGCATTTGATAGACTCTTCCTAGATGAAGAAGTGTAGAAACAAGTTAGGACAGAATTTGGCTTGTTTGCCTCAGGAAGAAGTCATAATCCAACATCTATTAATGACCAATATGACATGGAAGTTGTCACATGGTGGTACCTCCATGGTCAACCATTTTCGTTCCTCCAACCTCTCACAATCAAGATTTTCTCACAAGTTTTTTTTTTTTTTACCACTTGTATTCTACAATTTAGTACTTAACATTCTTTAATTTACTTTGCATTTTTAATTTTAATTTTGTGAAAACTATCTAGGTTGCAAGTTTTTCCGCTGAATAGAATTGGAGTACATACTCCTTTATCCACTCAGTAAAGTGTAACCAGTTGGGTTAAAAAAAAGGTGAAGACTTGGTTTATATTCATACCAACTTACGTATTCTGTTACATAAGAATCCAAACTGCAAGGATGGGGATGTAGCCCTTGAGTGTGCCAACTTGGATGCAACTGTTGAAGGTCTTACGAGACTCACTCTGGCTTATGATGATGATGATTACATCTCGACACATGGTGCATCTAGTGCAAGTGGAACTGCTTTGGGTTCAAATGATCCTGAACTTGCAGGAGCTGAAGATGAAGATGATTTTTTTGATAATCCTTATGATTCTAATTGATGAATCATGAACTACATTTTGTAATTGTAATGATTTTTTTATTTTCATTGGAATTGTGAACATAGACATATATGATAAGGGCTTATTTGAATTTTTGTGAACTATCAATTGGCATTGATCAATGATGAAGTATCATACTATCAAATGATTTAATTCTGTATATTTCTTGCATTTTTTTGTGTATATATATATATATATATATATACACGTACCCAAATGCACCCAAAACCCCACAAAAAATTCACATATCTGCGTACTGGGTTCTCGTACCCACATCCGCATCTAGATTCGAATTGGTAACTTAGATCTTTTCAATTTGGCATTACTCGTGCAATGGGAGTTCTTGGCTATGTATGTGCTTCATTGATAGGTTTTATATCGAAAGCTTGTGATTGTCGTTTATGGGTTGGATATGCTATTGTCATAAGTTATAGTGATGGTTTTGGATACTTGGAATTATGGATGGCTAGATGTATTAGCATCTATTGTGGTTACTATTTCCAATCATGTGGGATTTTTTCTTGGTCGCAAGATGCATGCCCTACCCTTGCGCATCCGGTCTGGATGCGTACCGGTTTAGATGCGTCATTTGGATGCGTGTGGATGTGTCTAGGATGCACCACCTGGACTTATATTTCTTTAATTGTTTTGTATATTTGACATTTGACATTGATCAATGATGAAGTATCATACTATCAAATGATCTAGTTTTACAAATCTATATATTTCTATAATTTTTTTGTATATATATACACACCCACACACATGTACCCAAATGCATCCAACCCCACCCCCTAAAAAATAAAAAGAAAATAAAATAAAATTCCACGCATCCATGTAGAGGGTTCTCGTACCTACATCCGACCCACATCTGAATCAATAACTAAGGTTTTCTTTCCTTGGCAGTAGCTTGGAGCCTTTGTTTCTACTTGGATTTGTTACCGCTTGGATTTGATACTTGTGTTCTTTGGATTGGTGCATCTTCACTTTGGCTTGTTTATTTTCTTCCATTGATGTCATGTTGGAGGATGAGTTCTTTCTTGAGATGGTGGTCACCTTGAATGTTGTTGCAAGTATCTTGATGGAGAAAAAGAACATGTTGGAGATTCATGTGGTTTCATGCATGGTTGAAAATACCGGCGATATATCGCCAATATTGCGATATATCATGCAAGAAAAGGTCTTGTGATATAATCGCACAATAACTTGTTAACTAGTTTAATTAAAAAATTGTCGTGACATTTTCAGTAAAATTTCCGTGATATGGCAATTTACGAGTCCAAAAATTGTTGAAAAAAGTCACTGTGAATTGCCGTTTTCATTTTAGGGTTTGTGCTTTAATAAACATTGTCGTTTGTCCAGGCGATTTTATAAGTATTGGCTTCCGCTTCATTCACGCGGTTTAATAAAAATTGGCCGGTTTTATAAATATTGCCTTTCGCTTCATTTAGGCGGTTTAATAAATATTGGCTTTCGTTTTATAAATATTGGGTGTGCAGATTGCAACACGACCAGCAGAGGTAGGAATTTTAAAAACTACGGCAATGTAATGTAAAGCACATGTATTAATGTAAAATACATTTACAGTTTACTCATATATTCTAAGGTCTTAGAATGCAAGAGGAGAACGTTGCTGCCTACATTTTGAGAGTTGATGGAGTTGTAAACTCTTTAAAGGTTTTAGGAGAGAAGGTTGAAGATAGTATTGTAGTTCAGAAAATTCTAAGGTCTCCACCTTTGAGATTTGATGCAAAAGTTTCAGCAATTAAAGAAATGGCTGAACTTGATAAGATGACTGTTGACAAGCTCCATGGTAGCCTAACAGCCTATGAGATGAGAACAAATATTGAGTCCTCATCTAAAAAGGAGACATCCTTCAAAGCCTCGAAGAAAAGTAAAGATAAAGAGTGTGTGTCTAGTGAAAGTTCTAATGGAGAATCCGACTATGAAGAGGCACACTTTGTGAGAGAATTAAACAAGGGTTATGGAAAGTATAAAGGAAAGCTTCCTTTCAAGTGCTTTAACTGTGGCCAGGTAGGGCATTTTGTAGCCAAATGTCCATATGAGAAAAATGAGGACAGAAGCTATGAGAAGCAGCCCAAGTATAACAAACAGAGATACACAGGGAAGGAGAAGAAGACTAAGAACTTCAAAAGGAACTTCTTATCTAAGGAGGAAAGTTGTTCTTCAGGTTCTTCAGGTACAAGTGATGGGAAGTCACTAGAAGATGAGATTCTTTTCAGGGCATTAGAAGAAACTAATGCTGAAAATCAAGTAGATAAAGATGTAAATGAAGACTTTTTTGATGAAGGAAAAGGAGTAGACCTTGAACAAGAGCTGATAAGTGCTCTAAGTGAAATCAAGAGGCTTAAAAAGAAAAATCAGAACTTAAAGGTGCTGCTACAAGCAGCGAATGAAGAAAATTCTAAGAAAACTCAAGCCTTAGAAGATGCAGAAAAGTTGATAATAGATTTGAAGGTTCATATGGAAGAGACAAAATGAATAGATGAAGGAATGAAAAGTCAGCTCAAGGACCAAATAGAAAACTGTGAGAAACTTGAAGCTGAAATAGTTTCTTGTAGGAAGTTTAATAAATCTTCTACACTGTTGGATAATGAGAAAATATATTAGAAAAGCTCTATTTCTCTAGATTATCTTTTAGGATCACAAAAAACAATCTTCTAATAAAAGTGGAGTTGGCCTAAAAGTAGGTCAATATTCTAAATCTTTCAAGGAAGAACATCAAAAGACAAATGCTGATGGCTCAAAGGTTTCAACATCAAGAATCAGAAATTATGGATTCAAAAGGCCTCATTAAGAGACAATCACATATGATCAAGTTTAACAACTCTTACTTTCATAGTTATTGTTTTTCATGCAATTACTTTGGACACAAGGCAATGCAATGTTGAATGTTTGCAAGAAACATGGAATGTCGAGTGTTTGCAAGAAACAATCTTAGATTTATGAAAAAGATTTCCATTTGCTCTTTCAAGAAACTACAATATAGTATGTTATAAATGTAATAACTTTGGACACACTGCAAGTGCTTGTAAAAATGATGTGAAAGACTTCTCAAAAGGGGCAGCTACTAAAAACAAAGATAATGTGATTACCAAAGTTTGGAGAAAGAAAGAGAAACAAAACCCAATAGTATTTAATTGTGGTAACAACCTTCCTTGCACAAAGTGAAAAAGATATTTGGGTATGTTGACAGTGGCTGCTCCAAGCATATAACTAGAGATAAGAGCGAATTATTGACTCTTAAAAGGATAAATGGTGGCAAAGTCGGATTTTGTGGTAACTCTCAGCGAACTTATTTTGAATGATGGTGAGACTAAGGTTGAAAATGTTTTGTATGTTAAAGGTCTGAAACATAATCTATTAAGTGTGAGTTAGCTATGTGATCAAGGACATAGTCTAGTTTTCAATTCAGATTGTTGTGAGATAAGTATGGTAAACATATTGCTGATGGAAGTAGGGCAGCAAATAACTTGTACATTCTTGATGACAAAGAGTGATAAGTGTTGTTTGAGTCACCTAGATGAAGCTTGGCTATGGCACAAAAGGTCTGGTCACATGAATTTTGATAGTCTTGTTCAGATAAGCAAAAAGGATGCTGTTAGAAATATGCCACAGCTTATTAAGCCTTTAGATATTGTGTGTAAAGAGTGTCAACTTGGCAAACAAACAATAACTTCAAGTCAAAGAAGTATTCAAGTGCCAAACCTCTTGAGCTAATATGCACTCATTTGTGTGGTCCTACAAGAACTGCAAGTATGCAAGGTGAGAAATATTTTATGCTCTTGATTGATGATTATTCATGTATGACTTGGGTTACTTTTTTGAAGGAGAAACCAGAGGCTCTTGAGAAGTTCAAGGCTTGTAAAGCCTTAGATGAAAATGAGAAAGGTCAGAAAATCAAATGCATTTAGACAATGGAGGAGAGTTTACCTCTAATGACTTCATAAGCTTTTGTGAGAAATATGGAATTAAGAGACAGTATTCAGCTGCTAGAACACCTCAACCAAATGGTGTTGTTGAGAGGAAGATAGATCAGTCTAAGAAATGGCTCGAAGCATGATGAATGAGTCTAAGGTGAGTGATACTTTTTGGAGAGAGGCCGTCTATATTGCTGTTTATATTCATAATGGAGAGCTGATTAGAGCAAAGCATGACAAAAGTCCTTATGAATTGTGGAATTATAAGGCAGCCTCAGTGAAGTATTTTAAAGTTCTTGGCAGCCCTTGTTACATTAAGAGGGATGAAGATAATCTTGGTAAGTTTGATCCTAGAGCTGATGAAGGTATCTTTTTAGGATATTCCTCTAAAAGTAAAGCATATAATTGTTTTAACAAAAGGTTGTGTAAGATTGTTGAAAGTGCTAATGTGAAAGTTCATGAGATTTTTAACACTAGTGATAAGTTGGCAAATTGTGATGATAGCACTCAAAGAGAGGAAGGGGAAGGTATTGTTCAACAATCTTCTTCACATGTACAAGCAGGGACAGCAAGTGGAAGTCCTAAAAATTTGTCTGAAAATGTTCAACATAAAGCAGTTGATACACATCCCGATGGTGAGACAGAAGATAATCAGATAGGGACAGAAGATGGAACCACTGAAAATGCATCTGAATATGGTCAAGGTAAGATCATATTCAGAACTTCTTTGAAGACTTTCATAATTTGTTCAAAAGAATCATTCTATTGATCAGATTTTTGCAAGAAGACAGACCTAGAGCTACAAGAAGAAATGTAAATTATTATGAGGATGAAGACATCTCTTTACTGTCCATGATTGATCTTGAGAATTTTGAAGAGGTAGCTGAAGACAAACACTGGGTGGCAGCCATGAAAGAGGAGCTTGATCAAATTCAGAAAAGTGGAACATGGGAACTTGTTGCTAGGCCCAAAGACAAGAATGTGATAGGCACAAAATGGGTCTATAGAAACAAATCGAATGAAGATGGCCAAGTGGTACGAAAAGGTAGAAGGTATTTACTTTGATCAAACTTTTGTTCCTGTTGCACATTTAGAAGCAATTAGAATGTTCCTAGCCTTTGCTTCTTTTAAAGGTTGTAAGATTTTTCAAATGAATGTTAAGTCTGCTTTTCTAAATGTTAATTTGAATGAAGAAGTTTATAGAGCAGCTTGATGGGTTTGTGTTATCAAAAACTCAGAACTATGTTTGTAAACATGCTCTTTATGGTCTTAAACAAGCCCCAAGTGCTTGGTATGATAGACTTGATAGTTAGCTACAACAGAAAGGATTCAGAGGACGAATAGAGGACAACAACCTATATGTTAAAAAACAAGTAAATTGACAGTCCCAACCGGTGTTGAGAGGGGAGGGGTGAATCAGCACCTTTAAAACTTTATAACAAATCTGATGTAGTATTACTATAACTGTAAGAAAAACAGATTCTAGTATGAAAATAGCATCAAGCAATCAACCAATAAGAAACACCAGATTTATCGAGTGGAAACCCAAATCAGGAGAAAACCACGGTGAGGAAACCTCACAAATTTTGCACTCTTCTGAAGTGCGCCTTGTTAGGAGCCTTCCTTGTTAAAGGATTACAAACGCACTGTTAGATGCAACCCGGTTAAGGGATTTGATACAATAAGGCCTGTTAGAGCCTACCTGGTTAGAAGACTTAGAACACTTGAACAAATGTCACCCAGTTAAAGGATTTAGTACAAGTGGCCTGTTAATGTCCACCCAAAATACTGGGATTTCGCTATTGTAATTGTTAGAGAGAAATAGAAGGTTTGACCTTTTAGAAATGGCTTTGCATAGCCAGATAAGATCTGTGTTATACCTAACTGAGAAACATCACCGGTCGCTGCAGGTATGTTCTCCTTTCCTGTTGTGCTTCTTTGTACTCTTTTCTCTTCTCCTTTCTCTTCACCTTAACTTCTTCAGCCTACAAGTTCACTCTTTACTTTGGCAGAATGAGAGCAAACTATATTCTTGGCAGGCAGACGAATATATAGACTTCTTGCCCTTTTTGCTTTTTACATACACGATCTGTTTAAAGATCACCTTCGGATCCATCACCCAGTGGAGTATTAGTTCACTGAGGAAACATCCTATGCATGCTCTGCTTTATCTGCTTTACGAAAGAAAACGACGGATGCGTGTCAAAAGCTTTCCTTCACAAGAGATATCTCCATGATTTAATGCCATAAACTCCGGTGTTAAGTCCTGCAATCGTGCCTTGTACCGATCGTCTTGACAACTCAAAGACTATTGGATTTAGTGCAGTAACTCTTGGTCAAAGAGTTAGATAACTGATTGTTGACTATTACTTCCCCGGTTCATCTTATCATGACGAAGTCTTCACTTGATTGGTAAAGATCCTTAAGTTGTGCACAGGTAAGAGCCTTGACCTGTCAACTTTCCTTTCACTGTCTATACCGGTTGCATCCTTTCCTCATTCTCTGTTACTGGTTACCAGTTGCTTCTCCCTTGGTGCCCGGTCCTTTCCCCGGTCTTTGTTACCAGTGACCGGTTGCTTCTCCCTTGGTGACCGGTTGCTCTGATGATCAGATATAGTCTCTTCTTTGTTTTTGCACAGTGTCACCAGTTGCCAAACTAGTCTCTCCACTCGCTTGTTGTCAGCTGTATCTATCTGGCTTCACAAATCCAACACTGGTTTCCTTAGTCACAAATCTCAACACCTCTTTTGCCAATCAATGACAATACCTCTATTGCCATGTACCAGTAAGTACCAGTTGCAATCTTACCGGTTGCCATCCCTTAATGCCAACAATCTCGCCCTTTGGCATTGATGGCAAAAACCATCACAAATGATGACACTATCGGATCCACAAACACTAGTGTCACCAGTTATAATCTCCCCCTTTGACAATAATGCCAAAAGCTAGTTAGAAAGACTAAAAGAAATCTGCTCCCCCTTCGAGCAGTAGACCTATTCATCAATCCTGGTAAGATGAGGTGAGTTCCTCCATTGAAGCATAATGAATTGATGAACACCTTTGCAAGTTTACTAATGATCAGGAAGGGGTATCACCCTTAATTTACCTTTGAGATACTCAAAAGTAGTCTTCGGTAATGGCTTTGTGAAGATGTCAGCAATCTGTTCTTTTGTGGGAACATACTCCAATCTCACTTCTTTATTTTGTACCTGCTCTCTTAAGTAGTGATACCTGATAGCAATATGCTTTGTTTTGGAGTGCATGATAGGATTCTTGGATATGTTTATTGCACTTGTACTGTCACAGTAAATTGCAATCGGTTCAGGTATCTATTCTTGAATTCCTTCAAGTAGCTGTTTGATCGAGATTACTTGTGTGCAATTGATTGCTGTAGCAACATATTCAACTTCCGCTGTAGACTGTGAATTACAAAACTGTTTCTTGCTTGCCCAAGACACAATCCTTTCACCGAGAAAGAATGCACCACCACTTGTGCTCTTTCTGTCATCAATATTATGAGCCCAATCTGCATCAGTGTAAACCTTTACTTGGAAGCCTCCCTTTTGAGGAAACCATAAGCCATACTCCTCAATCCCCTTCAGGTATTTGAAAATTCTCTTCACCGCTATTAAGTGTGTCTCTTTAAGATTTGCAGAGAATCTTGCTACGATGCCTACTGCATGTGCAATGTCTGGTCTACTGTGTACTGCATACTGTAATTTGCCTATCATAGACCGATACAGTGTCTCATTCACTTCTTTTGCATCATCTTCCTTTGATAACTTGAGATTAGTTATCATAGGTGTACCAACTGGTTTGGATTCTTTTAGCCCAAAAGTTTTAAGAATTTCTTTTACATACTTGGACTGAGAAATAAAGATACCTTCCTTTAGCTGATGGACTTGGAGTCCAATGAAGAATTTTATGGCTCCTATCATAGACATTTCAAACTCTTTCTTCATCTCTTCAGCAAAGGCTTTGCTCATCTTGTCATCTCCTTTAAAGATGATGTCATCCACAAAAATTTCAGCAATCAGGTTCCCTTCTTTTCCAGTTGTGAGATACATGTTGTTGTCCTCGGTTCTTGTGAATCCTATTGTCAAGAGGTATGAGTGCAATCTTTCATACCATGCCCTTGGGGCTTGTTTTAGCCCATAAAGAGCCTTCTTGAGTTTACAGACCATACCACTCTTTTGTGTGGATGTGAAGCCTTCCGATTGTTCAATGTAAACTTCCTCCTCCAGTATCCCATTCAAAAATGCAGACTTTACATCCATTTGGTATACTTTGAACTTTTTGCGAGTAGCATAAGCAAGAAGAATTCTTACTCCTTCCAATCTGGCCACAGGTGCAAAGGTTTCGCCATAATCCAGTCCAGCCTCCTGTGCATATCCTTTGCAGACCAGTCTTGCTTTGTTCCTTATCACTTTTCCTTCATTTAGTTTATTTCTATAGACCCACTTTGTCCCAATGACATTCTTGTCCTGTGGTCTTGGCACAAGAATCCATGTGTCTTCTCTATTTGCTCAATCTCTTCTTTCATGGCCTTGACCCAATTTTCATCTTCCAGAGCCTCCTTGGTGGTTTTGGGCTCTATACAGGAAAATAAACAGATATTTTCTCTAGCTTTTTTCCTGGTCAAGAAATTTGCATGTTTGTCACCAATAATATTATCAGTTGAGTGATATGTGACATACTTTGGAAGAACTGGTCTTTGTTCCCGGTCAAGATCTTCCGGTTGAGCAATTTCTTTAGCATGGTCATGAACAACTTCTTGTTCATCATCTTGAGTTGGTCTGTCATCTTCAAGTACAACATCTTGCTCTAGAGGTCTGTTCTCATGTTCTCTTTCATCTTTAGTAGTTATTTCATTGAATTCCGAAAGATTTCCATCATTGTGATCCTGCAGACCGTCATGTTTATTATGAACGATCTTCTTTCTTGGTTCTGAATATTCATCGACCTTTACATTGATACTTTCAATTATTTTTCCTGTCCTTTTATTCAGATACCGGTAGGCTTTACTCTTGGTAGAATAACCCAGAAATATTCCTTTGTAACTCTTGGGTTCAAACTTGCCAGAGTACATATCTCTTTTAATGTAACAATTGCTACCAAAAATTTTGAAATAGCCTACACTAGGAGTGTGACCGAACCATAGTTCATAGGGAGTCTTACCGGTTCCTTTCTTGACTTGAACTTGGTTCAGTGTGTAAACAACAGTGCTGATAGCTTCTCTCCAGAAGTGATGAGGGAGATCCTTCTGAATCATTAGGGTTCTTGCACAGTCAATCAACATCCTGTTTCTTTTTTCTGCTACTCCATTTTGCTGAGGAGTCCTTGGTGCAAATAATTGCCTTTTTATTCCCTGTTCCTCACAATAGTGAGTGAACTCGTGAGAGGTGTATTCACCTCCTCTGTCTGATCTCAAACACTTCAGAGTTTTAACGGTCTCCTTCTCCACTCGAGCCTTGTAGATTTTAAACATGTGAAAGGCCTCTGTTTTTTCCCTAAGAAAGAGTGTCCACATCATTCTTAAGAAGTCATCTACAAAAAGCATGAAGTACCTGTCTCCATAGTAGCTCTTTGTTCTCATAGGTCCACACAAGTCAGTGTGTACAAGATTCAGAACTTTTTCAGCAGAGAAAGATTTACTACTGAAACTTGTTGCTGTCAGCTTTCTTAACTGACAATCCTTACAAATGCCTCTGTCAGGCTTTGTAATTTTAGGAAGTCCTCTTACTGATTTCTTCTTGATCACTTTGACAATGTTGTCAAAGTTTATGTGGCAGAGCCTCTTGTGCCACAACCAGCTATTGTCCTCTTTGATTGTAAGACAAATTTTGTTTGTTTCTCCTTTGACTGATACAATGAGGTAGGCTCCTTCCATTGAGTCCAGATAGAACAGATTCCCTTTACTTTGTCTACCGGTGGCAACATGAGCTCCTGAATGGTCCTTGATAGTACAAGAACCTTGCCGAATTCCAACAGGAACCCCTTGTTGTTTAGTTGAGCTACTCATTAAATTGTACTTAAGTCCTACCCAGTACACATCTTCACATACAACATCATTGCTAAGTGCAATAGAGCCTTTTCCTTTGATAGCACAGGGGGCATTGTTACCAAAAGTTACCGATCCACCATCATTGAGCTTTAAATTGATGAACTTGTTCTTATCACCAGTCATGTGGTGAGTGCATCCACTGTCAATGATCCAGTCATCATGCTGATGAGATCTTGATGTAAGTGCTATTTCTCTTATCACCGGGCTTTCTTCTGTTATTGCAACAAATGCAATTTCTGGATCTTCAGAGTTTTCAGATTCATTGTCCGTGACTCCTACAAGGTAGCATTCCTTCTTTGCTTTGTTCTTGAGTCGGTTTCTCTTGTCTTTATTTTCATTGTCTGGACATCTTGCAGCAATATGTCCTATCTTATTACAAAAGAAACATTTTAGTGGAAGCTTTCCTTTGTATTTCCTTTTTCCTCTAGGAAATCTCCTAGCGATGAGTGCCTCAAACTCATCTTGCTCCATCTCTTCTGAGAGAAGATTCTCAACAAGACTTCCAATCTTGCCGGTAGAGCTATTATCGGTTTCTCTTCCTTTCTTGGTGGAAGAGGTATTTACAGAAGACTTAAAAGAAGCTTCCTATATGGGTAAGCTATTATCAAAATTGCTCAATTCAAATGCAGTCAACTTACCGATTAGTGAGTCTAGAGTGACTTGATCTGTGGTCACTGATCTGAGCTCCTGAATGGCTGAGATCTTGATGGCATACTGAGGCCTTAGCGTTCTCAGTATTTTGCTTACCACCTCCTCACTTAGTTTTCCTCCAGCGCTTTTGATGGAGTTAATCACTTCTTTGATTTTGTTGTTGTATTGCTCAATGTCTTCTCCTTCATTCATCCTCATGTCATCATACTTTCCTCTGAGGCTTTCTACCTTAGCTCTTTGTACATGTGGGTCACCACCATACACTAATTGCAGCTTGGCCCACATCTTGTGAGCAGTACCTAGATTTTCAATCTCCGCATAGACGTAGTCAGGTAGCGTGCTTGCTATCATATCCATTGCAGTTGTATGTTCTGTCTTGATCTTCAATTCATCAAGAGTCAGGGTACCATTGGGTTCGATGTAATCATTGATTACATGAGTCCAATATTGATCTCTGGTGGTCTTTATGCACAACTTCATTCCTCTGCACCACAGAGTAAAGTTTTCCTTGGAGAACTTTGGTCCTTCCTTTCTCATCATCTTGACTTTTTCCATTTTGCAGTTAAGCAACAAAGAAATGAGACTTGGCTCTGATACCAATTGACAGTCCCAATCGGTGCTGAGAGGGGAGGGGTGAATCAACACCTATAAAACTTTAAAACAAATTTGATGTAGTATTACTATAACTGTAAGCAAAACAGATTCTACTATGAAAATAGCATCTAGCAATCAACCAATAAGCAACACTAGATTTATCACGTGGAAACCCAAATTGGGAGAAAACCACGATGTGAGGAAACCTCACAAATTTTGCACTCTTTTGAAGTGCGCCCTATTAGGAGCCTTCCCTGTTAAAGGATTACAAACGCACTATTAGATGCGACCCGGTTAAGGGATTTGATACAATAAAGCCTGTTAGAGCCTTCCTGGTTAGAGGACTTAGAACTTTTGAACAGATGTCACCCGATTAAAGGATTTAGTACAAGGGACCTGTTAATGTCCACCCAAAATCCTAGGATTTCGCTATTGTAATTGTTAGAGAACAATAGAGGGTTTGACCTTTTAGAAATGACTTTGCATAGCTTGATAAGATCTATGCTATACTTAATTGAGAAACATCACCGGTCGCTGCAGATATGTTCTCCTTTCTTGTTGTGCTTCTTTGCACACTCTTTTCTCTTCTCCTTTCTCTTCACCTTAACTTCTTCAGTGTACAGGTTCACTCTTTACTTTGATAGAATGAGAGCAAACTATATTCTTGGCAGGAAGACGAATATATAGACTTCTTGCCCTTTTTTCTTTTTACATGCACAATCTGTTTAAAGATCACCTCCGGATCCATCACCCAGTGGAGTATTAGTTCACTGAGGAAACATCCCATGCATGCTCTGCTTTATCTGCTTTACAAAAAAAAACGATGGATGCGTGTCAAAAGCTTTCCTTCACAAGAGATATCTCCATGATTTAATGCCACAAACTCTGACATTAAGTCCTTCAATTGCGCCTCGTACTGATCGTCTTGACAACTCAAAGACTACCGGATTTAGTGCAGTTTCTCCTGGTCAAAGAGTTAGATAACTGATTGTTGACTATTACTTACCCGGTTCATCTTATCATGACAAAGTCTTCACTTGATCGGTAAAGATCCTTAAGTTGTGCACAGGTAAGAGCCTTGACCTGTCAACTTTCCTTTCACTGTCTATACCGGTTGCATCCTTTCCTCAGTCTCTGTTACCGGTTACCGGTTGTTTCTCCCTTGGTGCCCGGTCCTTTCCCCGGTCTCTGTTACCGGTGACCGGTTGCTTCTCCCTTGGTGACCGGTTTCTCTGATGATCAGATATAGTCTCTTCTTCTTTGTTTTTGCACGGTGTCACCGGTTGCCAAACCAGTCTCTCCACTCGGTTGTTGTTGTCAGCTGTATTTGTCTTGCTTCATAGATCCAACACTGGTGTCCTTAGTCACAAATCTCAACACCTCTTTTGCCAATCAATGACAATACCTCTATTGCCATGTACCGGTTGCAATGTTACCGGTTACCATCCCTTAATGCCAACATAAACACATGCTGATTGTTGTTGTTTATGTTGATTTTCTAGTTTTTGGAAGTGATTATGAAGAAATGTGTCAAGTGTTCGCTACAAATATGAAGATGGAGTTTGAAATGTCTATGTTGGGTGAGTTATCTTTCTTCCTTAGCTTGCAAATTCATCAATTAGATAAAGATATTTTTATATCTCAAACAAAGTATATTAGAGAGATGTTGAAAATGTTTAGAATGGAGAATTGTAATCTTGTAAGCACTCCTATGGTAACAGGATGTAAGTTAAGATGATGGGCCTCTTGATGCTAACCAAACATATACAAGTTTTTCATAGGAAGTTTGTTATATGTTCCAATTAATAAACCTGATATTATGCAAGCTTTTGGTTATGTTGCTAGATTTTAGGCTTGTCCTAAGGACATTCATGTTAAAGCAGTTAAGAGGATCTTCAAGTATCTTAAGGGTACTATGGATTATGGGTTATGGTATCCTAAAGGTAATGATTTTACACTTATAGCTTATATTGATGCAGATTGGGGTGGTTTAGTTGATGATAGAAAGAGTATGAGTGGAGGTGCTTTCTTTCTAGGTGGTTGTCTTGTTTCATGGTTTAGTAAAATACAAGCTTCTATTTCATTCTCTACAACTAAAGCAGAGTCTATTGCAGCAGTGTCTTGTTGTACACAAGTTCTTTGGATGAAGCTAACACTAAAGGATATAAAGGTAGAGTATGATCATCCTATATCTATCTTTTATGAGAATACGAGTGCAATTAACATATCTAAGAATCCTATTATGCACTCTAGAACTAAGCATATTCCTATTAAGTACCAGTTTTGGCGAGAACAAGTTAGTAATCAACAAGTTAAATTGGAATAGGTTTCTACTAAAGAGCAGATTGCATAAGTGTTTACTAAGCCTCCACCAAAGGAAATGTTTGAATTCTTGAGATAGAAGCTGGGAGTGATTTCACTCCATCGCTAAATTGGAGATTGGACTTGTGTTTATTGTTACATTTTATGTCCCTTTTCAGTTATGCATATTGTTTTCAGTTATACAGATTTGGTTCAGTCACTGATGTCAAAGGGGGAGTAGTAAGTTAGAGGGAGCAGCATTGTTTCAGTTTGGTTTTAGAAGGATTGCAATCAATGACAAAGGGGGAGAGTGTTAAGCATGTTGTCATTGATGTCAAAGGTTGATTATCAAGGTTTAATTTTCAGAGAGTCAAATTGAGTTGCTTGACATGCTTAAGCTGCTTGATGAGCTTGAGGTGCTTCAGCTGCTTTCTTGGTTTGTTGAGCTACCTATCTATCTACTTGAGCTGGCTACCTATCTGTATGAGATTCTTGCTTGTGCCACATGTCATCATATTCAATATTTCCATGTTATAAGTTTAAATGTCACGAGGCCTTATATATTCGGTGACTTATTAGTTTAAATGTCAAGCCTTTGTAAAGCATCAAAGGTGCTGAGTTTATGAGCATCAAGTGGGTGAAGGCTACAATTTTTGTGCAACGTGTAGTGCTTTGTAGTCTCTTATCATGGAGTGCATATGTCTAAGTTTGACAGCTGTGTGAGCCAATTTCAGAAGCTATTTTGCAGGTTAATTTATCTCTTGATAGTAGTGATGAAACCAAGCATGGTAGTAAGTCTCTACTGCGTCAGCACAAGGAGTTAATGACAGGTGTTGACATGCTTTGATTTATCAGAATGCTGTTTTAGTTTCAAAGAGTCGTTTCCACTCTGCACAATATTGTGGATGATGTGTAAGGAGCATTGCATTTTTATTCTTTAGGTATTTGGCTGTAATAAATTCTTATCGGCAACTGGAGCATTACTTCTTTTAATTATTTGGGGCGTTTTTGAGAAGTCGTGGATTCTATTTTCTGATTGCTGGGTGAAGGAATTTAATTATGGCAGGACTTTTTAGAGTGCATAAGCAGTGTTTATTATGATTGGATTGAATTTTAATAGGTTGAGTATATTTTTGGAGGAAGCCAAAGTTATTTGATAACTGCACTATAAGTCTTGAAAAATTATGTCAAGCAAAATCATGGACGACTTCAGATATTTATGCTTGCCGTTTTGTCTCAAACAAATTTTATTCAATCAACCTTTTCTTTGTGCAACGGCTCATGCATATGGAGTTATATAAAACTAATTAATCATTTATGCACAGGTGTGGTTGGCAGGACGATGCTTTGAAATGTATTGAATGGTCCTATTTGTGCGTTATTTTTCTAGAGACTAGAATGTATAGAGACGTCTAGTTTTCCAGAAATAGGAGTTAATGGATGAGCATTTTGATTGAGGATGATTATTAGCATACTATAGAATATGAGAGAAGTATTCATGCTAAGTAAAAAAAAAGACATGAAATTGCAGTAGTGTGTTTTATGGTTAGTGTGTGTGTGATTTCTGAGATGAATATGCAAGTGTGAAGGGTCGATGTCTTGAATCAGGTTGTGTGTAGAAAGGAGCTGATACATATATTTTAGAGTGAAGCTATATTTGTCACTGAGATAACTGGGCTGTGTTGTTTTGCTTGATCTCTTCTCAGTCTTGCAGTGTTTCTGAGAAAAGGATGAACCAAAGAGGTATTGTGATATGTGGTTAACTGCTGATAGTCTTTTGGCTTTAGATGATCAGAAATATGTGTTGAAGACCACCCCCTTGGATCAGTTCAAGCATTACAAAGGATGTGTTGTTTAATATTTGCAATTTTGCGTGTTGAGTGGTGTTGTGTGTTATCTAGAAAATGTTAATAATTTCAGTATTTGTGAGTTTGTGCTCAAACTGGGGTCAGTGCCTCAATTGACTAGAGTTGGTGCTTCAGTTCATCAGAGTTGGTGCTCTTTGATTTTGTAATTTGGGTTGGTGCCCATTCTTGTTAATGAAAGCTTTGAATACCATGGTTTTTACCCAAAAGGGTTTTCCACAAGAAATCTTGTGTTGGTGTCTTGATGTTAGCTCTCTTTGAGATTTTTGTGGTTTCTTGCATTAAAAGGTTTTAAAATTTGAAATACTGATTCACCCCTCAACCTTCCCCCTTCCCCCCCTCCGTCCCCTGCCCTCTTAGTATTTTCTTTGTGCTCTTTACAGAGTATGTTTTTTTAACTATGTTGCTGGTTTTGGTCTGGATTGTGGTTTGGGTTTGTGTGTCTGGTAAAAGTAAATTTGGGGCAGGTTCGTTTGGGGTTTGTCTATACAAAATACATGTAAAAATCATGTGTATATATATCTATAAATTTGCAAACTAAAAACAGGAAGTTTAGAATACCACATAGCATAACATGATCAACAAAAACACCATACTGTAATGTCTTTTAAAACATAAACGATATATATTATAAAATACTCATTGTTCAAATTTCAAGTTCAATATTAAAATAATAAAATAAAAATATCGAGTTTAACAATAACTTTTTAGCATTATCTAAATCATCAACACCAACCTTATCATTGACATTAGATGTAGGAACATTTGAAGAACCACAAGCAGTACCACTCCCACTTGCACTAGAAGTGTGCTCACTTTCAAACTGAATTATAGCATATTTGAAAGTGGAAGCGTCTAAGTCAATTTTCTTTAACAACATATCTCATGTGTTCATGTGGGCTTGGGAGTAGTTCCCCCAACAGGTTCAAGGGGTAGTGCCCTTCACACCCCTTGTTGCGATTCAGGAGAGGATTGAGGGGTGGAGACCCCTCTGCCAAGCCCAAATGAAGACCTTCAAAACTACATAGACCTTCATGGCACACACCATTTTCATAATTTTTTAAAGGCGATGTTAAAGGTGAAATTTTCTTAAAAAAGAAAAAGAAAAAAGTAATTAAAAAGAGTAGAAAATGGACAGATTTGCCATACTTTCCCTCGTATCCTACTTGGGTTCACCTAAATCTTGCCCAGGTTTGTACTAGATAAACCCAACCTCACTCACCAGCACCCTGGTTGTAACTGCAGGTGGACCAGACCAGATCATAGATCCGGTTTGAACTGAACAAAGATCTGGCCAGTCTGCAGGTGGATCCGGTAATGTAGTTTGTTAATGGCTGGTGTGCAGTGTATACATCAATGCATTCCTTTAGTTTGTCTTTTCCCCAGCAGTATTCACTAACCTTTTTAATATCCTCCCAAGAGGGGAAGAAAGAAAAATACCTTATTACCACAACCTTGATTTATAGAACTTTAGAATCAAGAATTAAAAAATGACAACCTTACTGCTGTCTAGTCATACAATCTGAGTCATATTCGCTTATCATGCTCAAACATGTTTTGGCCCCTATTTCCAGCCCAACAAGGATGATGAAGACCAATAATTTGGCTTTTTCCCGTCCCAGAGGAACT
Organism: Chamaecyparis obtusa; assembly: GCA_027943335.1. NCBI lineage: Eukaryota > Viridiplantae > Streptophyta > Pinopsida > Cupressales > Cupressaceae > Chamaecyparis > Chamaecyparis obtusa. The sequence goes on along the minus strand of BSBK01001812.1, from coordinate 694,337 downwards.
TGATATAAATAATAGTTCTGGGTTTTGAGGAAGAATAACAATTTTTAATTTTACAATAGAACAGAGCAGAAGAACTCAATAGCACTTTTTATCAGTCGATTGTCTCAGCATCAATTCATTCAAAGTGAGAAAACCCTTTCTATGCAGTGAATAAATATTGATTATGGTTTATAAGGTAACCAAATATGGGATTGGTGCATTTCTGTAATTGAGATCTTTTCTGTTTATAACTTGAAACATATGCATCTTTGCCTCTTATCATCTTAGACTTTCTGGTAAGCTGATTTGAAACTATTCTCGTTATATATGCAGCTTGAGGCACACTTGTATGAACTTCAGATGCAATTGGAAGGCCTGATTGGGGCAAATAAGGACTCGGAACAAAAGTTGGATGTGGCTATTAAAAATTACAGAAGAATGGAAAATCTGCTTGCTGAAGCTGAAGAAGAGGAAGATAGAGCACTTGAAAAAATCATACTTCTCGAGACCAGGGTAAATAATCTTGTTTCTGTCTGGAGGTGCATTTTTGAACTTACAGGATGTGCCAGTTACAGTAGACATATTCTTTCAAGTTAGCATCGAATGCTACATCTTCATACTTTCCTGTGATTATTTTGGTGTTTGAGTGCTCATCTTTTGTCTTTTGGAAGCAAGCAATTCAACTGGAAACTGTAACGGCCATGTATAGGAATAAAATTTCTTCTAATGGAATGTGTATAAAGAAGTCAAAGAGATCCATCTGGAGTTAAAAAAATAAAATTGTAAGCCAATCTAGTCTGTGAGATGTTCACTTGTAGTGCCATGAGGTGCCAAGTGTCACTGTTTCTGATTTGGTTTTATTGGACAGTAAGCCATTTTTTGGATCACATTTATCAGTGATGTGTAACAACTAACACCTAAAGGTGAGGAACCTGAAAAACAATAATATCCGCTGAGTTGAATGGTGAGAAAACAGCAATAACCTAGGGTTTTGGGGCAAACTTATTTGTATGTTATATGGATTTTAGTCAGTGTGCATGAGAACTTTCTACTTAAATAATACCTGTAGAAGCTTTACTTATAGAGTTGTCACTGAAGGTAATTTAAAATAACATAGTTTCCTTAGAACACTGTTCCCATTTCAGCATCTAGTCCTAAATATATCCTATTTACTAATAGGATATAGTATTGGAATCAACTTTACTAGAAAATATAATATCGGATACAAAGTGTGATCTAGGCTCATAGTTCTGGAGACATATTACCTGGTAGTGGTTTATGAATGCCACAGGATTTTCTTATACTGATACTCATGCTGGAACATTAGTAAATAATATCATCATTAAGAGTATCTATACTTTATTCAGGACTCTCTATGACAATTGTATCTTGAGATTAAAGCTTTTCCTTATTTTTTTCTTATTGATTGTCTGGAGTCCTGGACTGTGTTATTGATTTGACGCAGTCAAGGTTAGAGAGCCCGGAAGGGACAGTCCAACCTTGCAGCCTTAACTTTCCGGAACACTTCCATAGCATGAAATAGAATAAACATACAAAGGAGAATCGTCACGCAGAGACACAGGACACAAGAAATTATCCTGGTAAAATCCTTGAAGGGAAAAACCCAGCCTCAGAAGAATCATTCACATCATATTAGATCTCAAGATTTATTACATCTGCCACCAGAGCTCTTAACAAGATAGACTGCAGCCCAGGAGTACAATATTCTCAAATGTAGGAAACAAGCACTATATCACCTCCGGAAACACGTCCATCTCCTTTGGAACCTGTTGCTACCCTTGGCTCTGTAAAACACTTCTCTAACTCTTTGCTTTGGATCTCCTCCGCCTTCTTCCTTGCTTGTGGATCTCTTTTCCCCTATCCCCCCTTGAAACAATCATATGATCTGCCTATAAACCACCTGCAACTCTTCAAAACAATCCAAGTCGGCCAAAGGTCAGCTCTAAACTTTAGGTCCTGTGTAACATGTAGCCGGCCACCCCTGGGTCCTATAACATCGTGTGGTTTTCAACACATACTCTACTGGTTCCAATTCACCTCCACACACTTCCTCTTGTTGGTGCACATTTCCCTTCTCTAGCGCATCATCCTAGAACAACACCCAATCATCCAACCTGCTCTGTAACTACTCTAGCACTTCAAAACTCCCGCTTCCTAAAGCTCCACTCCAGAAACTCTAGAATTAGACACAATAGGCACAGACATACTGCCATTTCAAACCGTAGGTCCCAACTCTCAAATATGGTAGAATGCAGTACTCTGCAACACCCTTCTCTATAACTCGATGCTTTGTGACAACTGGTCATTCAAATCTTCTGGATGCTCCTGTGTTATGAGTGGAAGGTATAATGCCCAAGTCTGTTTCCACTTTTAGTTGACTATATAGTTCTTGTTTTTGGTTGGGTTTGAATTAATGATATATTTTTGTGTAACTAATAATTTCCTATAACATTGGCACAAAATTGGAAGCATCAGACAAGTTATGCAGCCAAATTCAGTTGAATCAGAATGCGATAAGCTCAAGTGATGAAAGCCTGCGCCTTTTATAAGGGATCTGCAAGCTCAAATCCCCAAGAGGTACAATAAAAGTATTGAAATTGGGTAAATTAACTACACTGTGGATAAATCTTACCGAAGTGATACCTCTTCAGTGTGACATTTGAAGTCACAAAGGTTATCCATGAGAAAGTTATCAAATAAAAAAATCCATTGTAGGCTAATGCATGTGATTAAAGAAAATTTGAGTTATTTCATTCTGTGAGATTGATTGTAAGGAGCTAATTAGTGAAGGCTGATAAGCATTATTTTTATATCTTCAAAATTCATATGAATTCTGAACTTCATAGAATGGTATAGGGGTTAGAAATTATCTTATGGATTGCTAAAGATGGTTCTTAAATCTGGGTACCATGTATCTCCAAAGACATCATCCAGTCCCTTCTCTTCCTAGTCAAGTACCGTAGACAAACTACCTATGATCAATCCCCTAAAAAATAAATTACTATGAGTGTTTTTAAAACCATAAACCTTCTCTTGACTTACACCCTAGATGGCAAGGATTACGAGAAGAGCACCATTTACCACCCATGTTCCAATTATCGTTCACTCCTCGCTCACCCAACCTTGCAATTACTAACTTTAAAGAAACCAAAAAAATGATAACTAAAAAGGCCATTAATAAATATATCATGTACTAATAGCCTCCCAATTGTACCGAGTAGTGGCAATTTTTGAATGGCTACTAGTAAGTAATGGCAATTTACGAGGTGGTTGCAGTGCACATTTATTGGGGCACCTTTAAGTAGGTATTAGGCAACACTTTGAAATAACCATTGTTTTGACCCTTGCACGCAAAACAGATCCCACAGTGTGTCATTACTATCCAGAAGCCAGAACATTAGCTATGGGTAGTTAAGTCGCATAGGGAGACGACAAAAAAATTCGTTGAAATCTGATGTAGCATTTAGGATCTGTGGGTGTGCTAAGTTAGCTATAATGGCTACTGGTATGCTTCCCCTATGATGTAGCATTTAGGATCTGTGGGTGTGTGAAGTTAGCTATAATGGCTACTGGTATGCTTCCCCTATGGAATTCTTAATTCTGGCCTAAAACAAAATTCTTAGCATTCTCCTTCAACTTTAGGCTTTGAGTTGGGAGATTATGCCTGTCTTTCCAGATTGCTTCTATATATAATCTTTGTAAAGTTATTTTTGTAAAATTATGTACACAGAAATTCTATGTCATATATGGATTTGTTAATTATGCGATCCATTCTATGGGTGGTTATTACTTTCTCTTTGATTTGATTCTGTTAATAATGCCACTTTTTGTTTTCTTTGCATTTCTGCATTATTTCAATTTTCTACCTTTGTAGATAGAGAAACCAAGAAGCCGAGGCTCAGGAAAGTAGAATAGAGTACTACTTATATATTTTGATTGTTTCTTAATGATGCAGTTTTCTTTTCATTTGAGCAGTAATTCAAATTTCTGCTTTTGTAGATAAGAGAAATAGAAGCTGAGAACCTGAGGCTCAGAGAAGTAGAAGAGAGAGCACTTCTTGAAGCTGCAACAGCAAATAATGATGAAGTAAGCAATATCAAAGAACCCAATGGCAATGGTAGGAAACATCTTAGTCATTTGGAAGGTGAAGATTGTTATGGCTCTGAACTGGGAGATGTCTTCGAAAATAAAGGGAAGATCCTTAGTGACTATCTTATTGGCAAAGGGAGAAGTTTTCCTAGCTATGAGAAGAGAACTGAGGGTATAGATCCCCTCCTTGAAGGTAAGATGAAATCGTCGGGTCATTTCTCTGATCCAAAGAAACGAGAAATAAATGATGTAGTGATCTACCAATGGAGAGGGGCTGCAATAGCACAGAGTACTTTCAGTGCCTGTCTTTCCATTCTTGTTGGCATGATAACGTGGGAGGCTCAAGATCCTTGCATGCCACTAGTAATTGCTTTGTTTATTGTGGTAGGCATGTCCTTGAATAGTGTTGTAAAATTCTTCTCAAGAATTGAAAACAGGCCAGGTTCTGATGCTGTTGCTTTGTTGAGCTTCAACTGGTTTATTCTTGGAACTCTCGCATCTCCAACACTACCAAATGTTGCTCGCTTACTGGTCCCTTGGCTATCTGATTTTGGGCATCGAATGGCCAACTGGTTTGGTTTTAAACTGTAGAATATTGTACAGAAGTTTTTTTGTTTCCTTTGTATTGATATGCTTGTATGTTTGGATACTAGCATAACACATCTCCTTTCTAAGCTCATGTATGTATTTGGGCAGTAGCAGAACATATTTTTTCTTTCTAAATTCATGTAATATAGAAACCTACTGATCTGTAAATAGTATTCTTGTAAACAATAAACAAGTCTCTCAGATTATAGTGGGAATCCCATTTATTTTTATGTTTAGCAGACTTGTATGGACCAATACCAAAAATTACTTTAATTTGTGCGGCTTGCTAGGCAAGCAATGCTTTACTCTATTGGGCTCTGACTATGATCTGAGGATTGTTAGCTCAGAATGGATAAAATGTACAAAGCTAAAAGTTTTTAAAACCCTCAAAGCAATGGGACATCACATCAGTTTCATCTTTTTGTCCCTTTATGTACTCTTGTCAATGCAATTACATTTTGGTTAACTAATGCTACACTTCCAGTTTTGTTAAGGGTAGTCTTTGTATGAATGGGAATTTGTGAATTCTGGAATACTAGCATGCAGTGAACAGTTTGTTTTTCCTCAGCCTGAGGAAGAAGTTCAACTAAACACTCTTTTGCTATATGTGTTAAAAATTTTGGTGGATTTGGGGAACAGCCCATAGCGCAACAGTAAGTTGAGCCTCTCATCTGGGAGGTCTTGGGTGCGAGTCTACTCAAGCTCCATGTTGATATCGGCTTCGGCTTCGGGCCATAACCAATCTAATTTTATTTTATTTTTTTTGGATGTCTCTCACATTGTTGGATGGAGAACAATTACTTCTTTGAGCAGCAAAGGCCTTGCCATGCATTCTGACTGCTAATGCTAGGTATACGAACATTGCATTAACGTATTGATTGTCCTATTTTCATGGACTGAAACATCTGTACTAGGAATTAAATTGCTATTTCTTAGTTTCCGAAGCTTATGTGCATTCACTGGAACTGGTTAGTTCTGAAGTCCCTTCATCTATAAGCAGAAAACCTGAGATTCTATTGCATCAAGAAAATTACTATCCATCAAGAATGGTTGGGGACATCTAAGACTAAAATGAAAAGCAAGGAAAAACTGTTGAAAATGTAGAGAAAATCAACAGAAAACTGAAAATTAAAGTTGTACCACCAGTGACCACCACGTCCCAATAACTGTATACTCCATGTACCTCTACTCCACCAATTTTTTTTTTTGGTATTTTAGCCAATAATAAATTTTAAAGAGGTAATAAAGATTACATTTTTACTACTGAACGTTTAATAACAAGAAACTATTATTGGTACATATCTATTTCCAATACACCCCAAGTTAGCACGAAATTACATAAATTTTACATTTATATAACACCTTAATGTTTACTATTTTCACAATATGCAAGTGGCCCAAAACTTATAGTATAGTGTATTTACATACCAATATGCACACTTAAATGATCAACTATCAGTTTTTTTTGTATAGTGTATTTACATACCAATATGCACACTTAAATGATCAACTATCAGTTTTTTTTTTCTTATCAATGGCACATTCTCCCACACTTCCTCTCAAATCTTCATGCATTAACTTCATTTACAAATGGCACTTATACACAGTAAATGGTGTAAAGGTCCTAATAAAACATAAAAATAATTCAACTATAAAATTGAATTTATTCAAAGTCGCTCTAGAAATCAGACATAAATAACAAGTGCAATAAAAGTTACCAATTCTTTCTCATTTACAGTCAAATTTGAAAACCAACCGCTACAAGTCAATGCATTCATTTTTTTTTGCATTTGAATCTTTCAATAAGAAGGAATTTTCAGCATCATTTTCCTTATAAATTCTTTGTTTTCATTAAGTATTCTCTGCAAAATTTAGAGCTTAGGAAGGCGACATCTGCACATTCCTGATTAAAGGACGCTTATTTATGTTAGTACACCCTCACTTCAATGTCATCTCATACGCATGGTAATGGACAACATAAATTAAATATTTAATTCATATTTTCATAAATCAAATTAATTTTAATATGTACGTATTTAGTGTATACAATATTTAGGGGCATATAAATTATATATTTTTTAGTCTACTGTCAGTAATCAAAGCAGTTCACATTTAAAAAAATATTATTATCTATTTTTTAATTATATGGGAGATATATCTCGGGCATCTTATCATTCATGTTAAACTTTTTAACTACATAACTTAAATATATATTTACTCACTGCGTCAACTTACACATACTACAAATGCAATATTGCAAGTTTATAAATAATATTTTCATTGTTTATAGCATTTTCCATGTACTCCTTCAAATTGTATGTATATATTTGCCTATATTTGAATGATCATATATGCATAAATGTATATGTATGTTTATGTATACACATACACATTCATATATGTATTAATGTATACGTAAACAAATTGCATGTATACAACCATTCATGCATTTTGTTGTTAACAATAAATGATTTCTGCTCATTTCTACTCAAGTGTGTTGTGTTTTTCTATTATTCATATATATACTGAACAATAATTTTAATTGAAATGATTTCTTTCACTTTATACTATGAAATCATTACATAGCATATTGAATAAATAGAACATTGTGGTTTTTATTTAGAATTCTTAAATTAGAATCATGAAATATCATGGGTATGCAATTATTGTGCCAATTTCTTTCACCAGTTTCAAGATTACTCATCATGCATGTTTTTCAAATTTCTTGAAACTTTTACCAATCATTTCTCCTTATATTTTGTAGACAATGACATGAATTATTCTATTTTTCTCCATTGTATGGGTCGTATTATATTGTCGAATAATTTTAATCTGATTTGGGTATACATTTGTAATTTCAATTTTTTGAACGCCTTGAAGATTATACATCATGCATTGAATCTTTGACTGATCATTTCTCTGTACAATTTGTAGACAATGATATTGGTTAATATATTTTCCTCCACTTATCAATTTCACATCACTTTATGGATGTCATGTAGGGTTTCATGATATTGTCAAATAACTATATGTGACTAGGTTCACAAATATGTCACACACAAAGATATACATCCTATATAGATATACATACAATTTCATCGATTATGTACATGCACACATTTACATGTACACATACATATGCATGTATGTACATACACATATAATCTTAGTGTAGAGACCACACACTTTTCAATTTAAACATGTAAAACCCAGACATGCATGAATTTATGTACATGCACACATTTACATGTACACATACATATGTATGTATGTACATACACATGCACATACACATATATAATCTTTAGTGTAGAAACCACACACTTTTTTATTTAAACAAGTAAAACCCAGACATGCATGAACTTGTTTGTATATAGTTGTGACACACTTTGAATGTTACATTGCAGTCCTAAGCCTTTTAGATCATGCATGCTTATATTTTTTATACTGAAAAACACATTTATGCTTCATCACGCATATTTATGTTTCTCATATTGATAAGCATATTGTGCTTTGATAACAAATAATACTTTATACACTATGGGTGCAAGTTAAATAAAAATCATGGAACATAGTAGAAGAGGAAATAGATCAACTAGAAAGCACTCAATTAGAGTCACTTGTAGAGTGCACTTTACCGATATGAAGCTTATTGGGGAAGGTCACTACAATTTCCAATCAGAAGTAGTTGTAAATAACTGTAGAAAAAATAACCAACACAACTCATGCCGAACCAAATGTTGAACCACTTGTCATCATTGTTGAAACACACAATGTGCAACAAGGGCTCTAACCTATCCCCATTATATAGTGGTTGATCGATGACATGAAAAGTGCACTTTCTACTATCAAAGACAACATGTGAATCAGGGGTGCAATAATCAAGTGGGGTATACCTACTAATAGTTTGAGGTTGTGGCTAGTAGGAGCAACCACCATGAAAAGGAATGTACCATGAACCATTTTATTTGAGGAAGAAAAGGCTGAAATTGTCCAATGGTGTAAGGACATGACTGATATTGGCCACAAACTACAAGTCAATCAACTATACTCTACCATTGTCCAAAGATTTGGATGTAGCCCTAACCCATTCACAAATGGGATGCTAGGGAGGTCATGATGGACATGTTTTCAACATAGGCACCCAAATTTGACAATCATAACAACTAAAGTAGTGAACATGGACAAATCAATTTTGTTTCATCCATTTATCATTGTGTTGTTCTATGACAACCTAGATAATATGTACAACCTATGCCACTATGGATCAAGTAGAATTTGGAACTGCAATGAGAATGATGTGTAGATTGGTAGGAACTATGGCATGAGAGTGATTTCCAAATTGGGTTTGAGATGTGTATTGCATCTAATCTTGAAAAGTAGATAGTGTATCATAGTGTTGGTTTGTGCTAGTGCAACTAGGAGCAACATACTTGGGTTTTACTTGTTTAAATCAAAGAGCCACATGAGAAACTACATTGTCAATTACAAGCTAGGGGCATGCATGTCGACCCAAGAACATACATGTATGATAAAGAAACTATTTGTTAATTGGTTCAAACATTTTGCAACTTTTATCCCCATTGGGGTTTCACCTACAAACATGGCCCTTTTTTTTAATCTTGAATGGTCATGACAGTTACGTGGCCTTCAAGACAATAGAAGAAGCAAGGCATTTAAGAATAGACTTTTTGACACTATCTATGCATACCAACCACAAGATACAACTATTGGATGTCAACATCTTCTCTCCTTTCAAGACCTTCAAATAACAAAGGATTGCATGAATGAAAAAAAACCCACATACTGAAATAGGATGAGAGGAGTTGGAAACTCTAGAAAGAAAAGAATTCAGTCAAGCATTGACACCATGAAAACTCATACATGGCTTTCATAGGATTGGCATTTGGCCACTAAATCAATTTTCACCTAATAGAGACACGAGGCCAAGTGAAAGCTTCACTATTAAGAGGATGTAAAAGGACCTAGAACAGAAAGTGATGCAGTTATAATGGAAGATGACCAACAATACATTATAGTAGAGACCTCATTGCAAATGCATGGTTACAAGAAGGATCAAATTAATGGTATTGTGTCAAACTACAATGCATACAACATTCCCATTGAAACAAATAGAATATTGGGTGCAAAGACAACAAGCAAATGTTTGATTTTGACACCATAGAAAAGCCAACTAGAAACCCTAGTTGTTCAATCAACGTCCAATGAGGGTATTGTACCATCCTAAAAAGTTAGCATCCATGATTGGATGCTTTATTAGGATCTATTAAACCCCATTTTGTTGATTTTGAGATATGATGTCTATTATGCTTGATCTTGGTAAGTTGATTCCTCTTTTCCCTCACCTTTTCATTCCTCCCAACACCCCATTTAATATTTGGCCCATTTCTAATGGGACATGTCACCAATGGCGACATGACCTTGCGACATGTCCCTAGGGTTTGGGGCCTAGATTTCACCCGGGGCTTGATGCTTGGTAGGGGAAAAAATTTTGTGGTCAACTTGGATCAATTTTGAATCTTGAAGTGATGGAGTAAATATAAAACCCCCTATCTCTCCTCATTTTGATATGCATTCATGATCTACAATTTTTGTAATTGAGATATCAAAATTTGCAAGAAAACAAGAGCAATTGGATTCAAGATTTGAAGGCAAGCACCCAAGATCAAGATCTCCAAGTCTCCAAATTCTTCAAGATCATTCAAGTCAAAGGAAATCATATCCATTTGATGCAAGTTTCTCTCCCATGATGGTCAAGTAGAGGAATTATCAATCAAGCAAGAAGATCTTTCCTTCCATCCACCTTCTTTCTCCTTGTTTGCAAGTGACCGTTAAGCACATCTACATTCAAGATCTAGGAGTGACATTCATAGATCTATGCATTTATGAGGGCATCCTCAATTCTACATTACTTTCCAAGGTCAAATCTTTTGATTTGAAGTACATTCAAGCATCTTCATGGGTATGAGTGATTTCTACATCCGTCCATGAGGGTTTATGTAAGGTGAATCTATCATTTACCTTTTTACATACTTTCCTTTATACAATTTTATTTTATTTCTAAGGCTCATTCCTAAAATAGGGTTTGACCAAGGCAAACCCATTTAGACAAACTTTTCCCCCATTTTTATGTGTATGAACATGTTATAGAGCCATCAGACATGATTTGAAAAGAGTGGGAACAACCAAATGATATGTAAAAAATTCAAGTGAAAACACCAAGGATAAGTCGCCATTCCTATCATGTCCTAGGTACATGTATCCATTGTCATCATATCTCTGGCATCTTGAGCTTAGATTTTAGCCACAAGTTAGATTTGTCTTCTAGTTTTTGTATATGTACATTCTAGTTCACTGTCTTTCTAATCGATTTGTTTTTACCATTTTTTTGGTAAATTTCACAATTAATCATTTACATTACTACAATTCATCATTTCTATTTTCATAATCACATATTTTAGAGAAGGATCACTATCCCACTTGGTGTTTGAGTCTCCTCTCAAACCTAGTGGGGCATCTTCCTTCCGAAATGTGCAATTCATGAAAATAGGAAGTGATTTGCCTATCTATACATTTCTTCCCTTTTCTTTATGTACATTTTTGGTGAACCCGACTCATAACATTTTAATTTTAATTTTTGGTAATTAGATCCTCTTTGCATAACTAGATCTACTTTGTATGCTTTACATTAGATCTTTAAATTTGATGGTTAGATGTGCTTTTCATAAAAAGTTTTCTATTTTTGCTTAGTTCAATTGCATATCTCTCTCAAATCTTGCATTTTCATTAGATCTATCTTTCTTTCATTCTCTTGTGCATGAGTGTTATTACCTTGAGTCCTACGAATTGCATTCTAGTTAGGATAAGTTGTAGACTTATGAGTTCTTTTGATCTCGAGCCTTCTACTTTTCCTAGGAATCTTGATGAGACCAACATGCATACTAATGACATTAATCCTATTATTGAGAACAATTCTTCCCACTATTATCATGATGCAAATGAGGACTTAAGAGTCCTCCATATGCCAGTTCAAAAAAATTTCCATGATTTTGGAGAAAAATGAGCAATGGCTAGGACAAGAAAACTCTAATCCTCAGGTCATTTCTGTTATAGAAGGTTTGAGGAAGATAATTCATAATGATGAGCATGGTGTTAATATCTTGCGTAGTATCTTTCATCTCATTAATAATAATCTCAAGCCTGTTAGAAATTATGCCCAAAAGATAGATTTCATTCCACCTACTACTAGTGTTGAAACCTCCATGCCTATTTCTACCTCCATTCCTAGTGTGTCCACTTATATGCTCCACCCATTATAACCACTTCCATTCAAAATCTCAACACAACACATGTTATCATTCCTAATCCTATTATTCCCACTATTCCTTCAAGTTTTTTTATGTGTTTCTTTATCTTCATCAATACCCACTTACAAGTGGTCATTTTTCATATTCTACCATTCCTTCCATTTCTCATAATGCTCCAAACATTTCAAACATATCTCCTACCACTCTTTCTACCAATTCTACTATTAGTAGCTTGGCTCAAACTATCTCCTTTGCAACAAAAAATTGCTTCCATGACCCAATCCAAGTTTAACATTCCTACTTGTGACATTGCTAGTCCTTTGTCCTTGGATATCATTTGTGTCATTATTTCACAATACATGAAGATTCCTCACCTAGAGACTTATAATGGAAAAGGTGATCCTTTGACCCATGTCAAAACCTTTCAAACATTGTGTACTGATTTCTCTCATGATTTTAGGTTCATGGATAAATTGTTTACTAGAACCTTGTAGTGGTATTGTTCTTTGTCTCCTTATTCTATTGAATCCTCTTAAAAGCTTGCTAATGCTTTCATCCAATAGTTTCAAAACAACATTGGTCTAAGATTTCTTTGACCAATTTAATGCATTGTAAACAAGGAATTAAAGAAAAAGTGACTAATTTCATTGGTAGATTTAAACATTTTTATGCTCTGATTTCTTATCTTGTGTCTAATATTGATGTGCAACATATTTTTATTCTTTTAATCAATTATGAGCAGTGCTTCATAATTATCAACTTCAAGTGAGCCATTTTGAGAGCACCACTCCATTGGCTCCAATTGATAAGAGTGATGTCACATCTCAATTCTATAACAAGTTTTAGAAACCAAAGAAATTCATTAAGATCAATAATTCCTCCAACAATGTTGATGAGAGAGTCGCAACAACATCCAAAGGTGTGGCTCCTTTGTCATATGTTTTTAGAGCTTCTCATAATTTTACTTAGGTTTTTGAATCTTTACATAATGTGATGTTGAAGTTGATTAATGCTAAAGTGTTAACTCTTCATCCTATTAAACTGATTAACACATCCAAACCTTTTCCCAAGTCCATTGTGTTGGACTAACTGCTAACGTCCCCCTTCGACATTTGTGACATGTTTTAACAGCCTCATGTGTCTTCTATAAGTCTATTGGTTGTATCGAGCATTAATAGGTTGATCTTTTTGTGCAACGACAATCGCTAGTTGTAACATGTGGTATCAAAGCTTGGTCACAGGTTCAAATCCCCTTGGGTGACATTAAGGGGGGGGGGGGGGGTATGTGCAGGATCATGAGGGGCCAAACTATGCCCTTAAGTGGCAATGAAAAATCAGAAAATCAAGATTAGTCAACTTGACGTGAAAAAATGAACTAGTTATCTACCTAATATCAAAAAGTTGTAAGAACATAATTTGTAGGAAATTGAATGTAGTTTCTAAACTACTAAGCCTTTTTTGAAAAAAAATTAATATGATTGGTAAAAAGTATAGATTGCAATGCAGCAATACAAATATTTCAACAAAAAAATAAGAAGTATGTGTATGTCTGACCACCCTAATCAAAAGAAAATGATAATATTTTTTTATAATATTCTATATATAAGTAGCTGACTCATGCCCGGATGTGACGCATATTTTTTGGTATTTTTATTCCAAACAGATAATTAATTATGATTTTTTTGCTACAACGCTTTCAGAATTTAAAAACTCTCATGTCTGACCACCTTTACTCATTGAAAACTTATCACAATTCAATTGTTTTTAATTTTTTCTTATACTAGACGAAGCATAGAATGTGAAACATCTTTCGGATTTCAAAAATGTTATACGGTTTGAAAGTTATAGCTATTTTTCCATCAGTATGTCAATCAGGACTTTAGACGTAAGTGAACTAGAAAATAACTAATAAATACTTAACGAATTCAAAATCTGACAGGACTTATATCGATGGAAAGCTGACAATCATCCAAAGAAACCCTTTTCGTTTTATCAAAATCGGGTGGAAAAAAAGTCGTCAACCTAATGGTCGAAGTGTCGATATAAGAAAAATAGAGAAAAAACACATTTTTTGCACACCTTCAGCGTTGACCATGGGGCTTTGGTTTCCAAAGCTATTACCAAGCCTAATCAGGTACCCGATTTTTTCATGTACCCGATTTTGTTTGAATTTGAATTTTGAAAAGTTTCCCCCTCCCACTCTTTTTTTATTTCCCTTTAATTTTGATGTTTTTTTCTTTCACCCTGACAATCAATAATTTATATATTTTATATTTATGTTTTATATTTTATGTTTTATATTTTATATTATATAGTATATATATTATATATATTATTTATTTATATTATATATTCGATAATATCAATTTAAACAACCTAAGTATATAGTCTGTTCAGATTTATATTAAATGTAATATTTTTATATTATAATATAAATGTTACATTATATATATATATATATATATATATATATATATATATATATATATATATTATATATTATATATTAAATATTGTTGCACGTATATAATATAATGTCTAATATATATAATATATAAAATGAATAGGACATTAATATATTGTATATTTGATAATATATATTAAATGTAATATCTAATATATCTTATAATATATATTATATATTTAGTCTATTAAATATTATATTTTTTCAAATATTTTATATATTATTTTAATATTTAATTTAAGTTATAACAGATCCTCTCATGAGACAACAGGTCGAATCGGGGTCGCTAGACGTCTTAAGGGGTAATTAGGGTTTGTGAGGCAACTTCGGATGTACAGTGACCATTTGGAAGGCAATAGGGCATGTCCAAGGACCAATGTACCAAATTTTAACGACTTTTTCCTAGTTGAACTCAAAAAGGGTCCATGGGGTGCTCTCAGGAGACCACATGTCCAATCAGTGTTGCTAGGCGTCTTAAGCGGTCATCAGGGCTCGTGAGACAACCTTTGATGCACGGTGACCATTTGGAACGAATTAGGACATGTCAAAGGACCTAACTCCACAATTTAGATGAATTTTGATTAGTTAAACTTGAAAAGGGTCCATGGGGTGCTCTTGGGAGACCATTGTGCGATTTAGGGTCGATAGGTGACTTAAGGGGCCATCGGGGTTCCAAATGAAACTTTTGATGAACGGTGATCCTTTGGAATGCATTAGGACATATCAAATGACCTACATACCAAATTTGGATAACTTTTGCCTAGTAGAACTCGAAAGGGGTCCATGGGGTGCTCTCGAGAGACCACATGTCGAATTGGGGTTGGTAGGCCTATTAAGAGGTTATTAGGGTTCCAAATGAAACTTCAATGGAACAGTGACCCTTTGGAATGGATTAGGATATGTCATAGGACCTATGTACCAAATTTGGATGACTTTTGCCTAGTAAAACTTGAAAGGGGTCCATGGTGTGCTCTCAGGAGACCACATGTCGAAATGGGGTCGGTAGGCCTGTTAAGGGGTCATTAGGGTTCCAAATAAAACTTTGATGGAATGGTGACCCTTTGGAATGCATTAGGACATGTCATAGGACCTACATACCAAATTTGGTTGACTTTTTCCTAGTAGAACTCGAAAGGGGTCCATGGGGTGCTCTTAGGAGACCACATGTTGAAACAGGGTTGGTAGGCCTGTTAAGGGGTCATTAGGGTTACAAATGCAACTTGGATGGAATGGTGACCCTTTGGAACACATTAGGAAATGTTAGAGGACCTATGTACCAAATTTGTATGACTTTTTCCTAGTAGAACTCAAAAAGGGTCCATGGGGTTCTCTGAGGAGACCACATGTCGTATCAGGGTCAGTAAGCCTGTTAAGGGGTCATTAGGGTTCCAAATGTGACTTTGATGGAACGGTGACCCTTTGGAATGCATTAGGACATGTTAGAGGACCTACGTACCAAATTTGGATAACTTTTTTCTAGTAGAACTCAAAAGGGGTCCATGGGGTGGTCTCGGGAGACCACATGTTGAATCATGGTGTGTAGGCCTGTTAAGGGGTCATTAGCATTCTAAATGAAACTTCTATGGAATGGTGACCCTTTCAAATTCATTAAGACATGTCAGAGGACCTATGTACCAAATTTGGATGACTTTTTCTTAGGAAAATGCAAATGGGGTCCATGGGGAGCTCTCGGGAGACCACATGTCAAAATGGGGTTAGTAGACATGTTAAGGGGTCATTAGGGTTTGAAATGCAACTTCTATGGAACCATGACCCTTTGGAATGAATTAGGACTCCCTAGGGGTCAAAAGGGGTCAGGGGGACTCCCTAGGGGTCCTAACGTGTACTAGGATGCCTAGGGAGTCCCCGTGAACCCTTTTGACACATTGAAACGCTCAAGTGTGTCTTAAGGGGTCCTTTTGACTCCCTAGGGTTCCTAACGCGTGATAAGGCATACTAGGACCCCTAGGGAGTCATTGTGACCCCTTTTGACACATTGGAACGCTCAAGTGTGTCTTAAGGGGTCCTACAACCCCTTAAGACACACTTGAGCATTCCAATGTGTAAAAAGGGGTCACGATGAATCCCTAGGGGTCCTAGTATGCTTTATCACGTGTTAGGACCCCTAGGGAGTCCCCATGACCCCTTTTGACACATTGGAATGCTCAAGTGTGTCTTAAGGGGTCCTACGACCCCTTATGACACACTAGAGAATTCCAATGTGTCAAAAGGGGTCACAATGATTCCCTAGGGGTCCTAGTACGCTTTATCATGTGATAAGACACCTAGGGAGTCCCCATGACCCCTTTTGACACATTGGAATGCTCTAGTGTGTCTTAAGGGGTTTTAGGACCCCTTAAGACACACTTGAGCGTACCAATGTGTCAAAAGAGGTCACGAGGACTCCCTAGGTGTCCTAGTATGCGTTAGGACCCTTAGGGAGTACCCCTGACCCCTTTTGACACATTGGAATGCTCAAGTCTGCCTTAAGGGGTCGTAAGACCCCTTAAGACATAGTTGAGCTTTCCAATGTGTCAAAAGGGGTCACGAGGACTCCTTAGGAGTCCTAGTACGCTTTATCATGCGTTAGGAGACCTAGGGAGTCCCCCTGACCCCTTTTGACATATTGGAATGCTCAAGTGTGCCTTAAGGGGTCCTACGACACGTTAAGGCACACTTGAGTGTTCCAATGTGTCAAAAGGGGTCAAGGGGACTCCCTAGGGTTCCTAACGCGTACTAGGACCCCTAGGGAGTCCTCGTGACTCCTTTTGACACATTGGAATGCTCAAGTGTGTCTTAAGGGGTCCTTTTGACTCCCTAGGGTTCCTAACGCGTGATAAGGCATACTAGGACCCCTAGGGAGTCATCGTGACCCCTTTTGACACATTGCAACACTCTAGTGTGTCTTAAGGGGTCGTAGGACCCCTTAAGACACACTAGAGCATTCCAATGTGTCAAAAGGGGTCACGGGGACTCCTTAGGTGTCCTAGTAGACGTTAGGACCCTTAGGGAGTCCCCCTGACCCGTTTTGACACATTGGAATGCTCAAGTGTGCCTTAAGGGGTCGTAGGACCCCTTAAGGCACACTTGAGCATTCCAATGTGTCAAAAGGGGTCACGGGGACTCCCTAGGTGTCCTAACGTGTGATAAAGCGTAATAGGACCCCTAAGGAGTCCCCGTGACCCCTTTTGACACATTGGAACACTAAAGTGTGCCTTAAGGGGTTCTACGACCCCTTAAGGCACACTTTAGCATTCCAATGTGTCAAAAGGGGTCACGGGGATTCCCTGGGTGTCCTAGTACGCGTTAGGACCCCTAAGGAGTCCCCCTGACCCCTTTTGACACATTGGAACACTCAAGGGTGCCTTAAGGGGTCGTAGGACCCCTTAAGACACACTTGAGCATTCCAATGTTTGAAAAGGGGTCACGGGGACTCCTTAGGGGTCCTAGTACACTTTATCACGTGTTAGGACACCTAGGGAGTCACCGTGACCCCTTTTGACACATTGGAACGCTCAAGTGTGCCTTAAGGTGTCGTAGGACCCCTTAAGACACACTTGAGCATTCCAATGTGTGAAAAGGGGTCACAAAGACTCCTTAGGGGTCCTAGTATGCTTTATCACGCATTTGGACACCTAGGGAGTCCCTGTGACCCCTTTTGACACATTGGAATGCTCAAGTGTGCCTTAAGGGGTCCTTAAGGTACACTTGAGGATTCTAATGTGTCAAAAGGGGTCACAGGGACTCCCTAGGTGTCCAAACGCATGATAAAGAGTACTAGGACCCCTAAGGAGTCCCCGTGACCCCTTTTGACATATTGCAATGCTCAAGTGTGTCTTAAGGGGTCGAAGGACCCCTTAAGACACACTAGAGCATTCCAATGTGTCAAAAGGGGTCACGGGGACTCCCTAAGTGTCCTAGTACATGTTAGGACCCTTAGGGAGTCCCCCTGACCCCTTTTGACACATTGGAATGCTCCAGTGTGCCTTAAGGGGTCGTAGGATGCCTTAGGGCACACTTGAGCATTCCAATGTGTCAAAAGGGGTCACAGGGACTCCCTAGGTGTCCTAACGCATGATAAAGCGTACGCGTTAGGACACGTAGGGAGTCCCCGTGACCTCTTTTGACACATTGAAATGCTCAAGTGTGTCGTAAGGGGTCCTACGACCCCTTAAGGCACACTCGAGCATTCCAATGTATCAAAAGGGGTCACGGGGACTCCCTGGGTGTTCTAATACATGTTAGGATCCCTAAGGAGTCCCCCTGACCCCTTTTGAAACATTGGAACGCTCAAGGGTGCCTTAAGGGGTCATAGGACCCCTTAGGACACACTTGAGCATTCCAATTTGTGAAAAGGGGTCACGGGGACTCCTTAAGGGTCCTAGTACACTTTATCATGCGTTAGGACACCTAGGGAGTACCCGTGACCCCTTTTGACACATTGGAATGCTCAAGTGTGCCTTAAGAGGTCGTAGTACCCCTTAAGACACACTTGAGTGTTCCAATGTGTGAAAAGGGGTCACGGGGACTCCTTAGGGGTCCTAGTACACTTTATCACATGTTAGGACACCTAGGGAGTCCCCGTGACCCCTTTTGACACATTGGAATGCTCAAGTGTGCCTTAAGGGGTTGTAGGACCCCTTAAGACACACTTGAGTGTTCCAATGTGTGAAAAGGGGTCACGGGGACTCCTTAGGGGTCCTAGTATGCTTTATCATGCGTTAGGACACCTAGGGAGTCCCCATGACCCCTTTTGACACATTGGAATGCTCAAGTGTGCCTTAAGGGGTCGTAGGACCCCTTAAGGCACACTTGAGCATTCCAATGTGTCAAAAAGGGTCACGGGGACTGCCTAGGGTTCCTAACATGTGATAAAGCGTACTAGGACCCCTAAGGAGTCCCCGTGACCCCTTTTGACACATTGCAATGCTCAAGTGTGTCTTAAGTGGTCGAAGGACCCCTTAAGACACACTTGAGCATTGCAATGTGTCAAAAGGGGTCACGATGACTCCCTAGGGGTCCTAGTATGCTTTATCACGCGTTAGGACCCCTAGGGAATCCCCGTGACCCCTTTTGACACATTGGAATGCTTAAGTGTGTCTTAAGGGGTCCTACGACCCCTTATGACACACTAGAGCATTCCAATGTGTCAAAAGGGGTCACGATGATTCCCTAGGGGTCCTAGTACACTTTATCACGTGTTAGGACACCTAGGGAGTCCTCGTGGCCCCTTTTGACACATTGGAATGCTCAAGTGTGCCTTAAGGGGTCGTAGGACCCCTTAAGACACACTTGAGCATTCCAATGTGTGAAAAGGGGTCACAGTGACTCCTTAGGGTTCTTAGTAAGCTTTATCACACGTTAGGACACCTAGGGAGTCCCTGTGACCCCTTTTGACACATTGGAACGTTCTAGGGTGCCTTAAGGGGTCCTACGATCCCTTAAGGCACACTTGAGCATTCCAATGTGTCAAAAGGGGTCACGGGGACTCCCTAGGTGTCCTAACACGTGATAAAGTGTACTAGGACCCCTAAGGAGTCCCCGTGACCCCTTTTGACACATTGTAATGTTCAAGTGTGTCTGAAGGGGTCGAAGGACCCCTTAAGACACACTTGAGCATTGCAATGTGTCAAAAGGGGTCACGATGACTCCCTAGGGGTCCTAGTATGCTTCATCACGTGTTAGGACCGCTAGGGAGTTCCCGTGACCCCTTTTGACACATTGGAAAGCTCAAGTGTTCCTTAAGGGGTCGTAGGACCTGTTAAGACACACTTAAGCATTCCAATGTATGAAAAGGGGTCACGGGGACTCCTTAGGGGTCCTAGTATGCTTTATCACACGTTAGGACACCTAGGGAGTCCCCGTGACCCCTTTTGACACATTGGAATGCTCAAGTGTGCCTTAAGGGGTCCTACGATCCCTTAAGGCACACTTGAGCATCCCAATGTGTCAAAAGGGGTCACGGGGACTCCCTAGGGGTCCTAACATGTGATAAAGTGTACGAGGACCCCTAAGGAGTCCCCGTGACCCCTTTTGACACATTACAATGCTCAAGTGTGTCTTAAGGGGTCGAAGGATCCCTTAAGACACACTTGAATGTTGCAATGTGTCAAAAGGGGTCACGGGGACTCCCTAGGTGTCCTAACGCATGATAAAGCGTACTTGGACCCCTAAGGAGTCCCCGTGACCCCTTTTCACACATTGGAATGCTCAAATGTGTCTTAAGGGGTCCTACGACCCCTTAAGGAACACTTGAGCATTCCAATGTGCTCAAAAGGGGTCACGGGGACTGCTTAGGGGTCCTAGTATGCTTTATCACGCGTTAGGACACCTAGGGAGTCCCCCTGACACCTTTTGACACATTGGAATGTTCAAGTGTGCCTTAAGGGGTCGAAGGACCCCTTAAGGCACACTTGAGCGTTCCAATGTGTCAAAAGGGATCAGGGGGACACCCTAGGGGTCCTAACACGTACTAGGACCCCTAGGGAGTCCCCGTGACCCCTTTTGACACATTGGAATGCTCAAGTGTGTCTTAAGGGGTCCTTTTGACTCCCTAGGGTTCCTAACATGTGATAACATAGACTAGGACCCCTAGGGAGTTGTCATGACCCCTTTTGACACATTGCAATGCTCTAGTGTGTCTTAAGGGGTCATAGGACCCCTTAAGACACACCAGAGCATTGCAATGTATCAAAAGAGGTCACAGGTATTCCCTAGGTGTCCTAGTACGTGTTAGGACCCTTAGAGAGTCCCCCTAACCCCTTTTGACACATTAGAATGCTCAAGTGTGCCTTAAGGGGTCGTAGGACCCCTTAAGGCACACTTGAGCATTCCAATGTGTCAAAAGGGGTCACGGGGACTCCCTAGGTGTCCAAATGTGTGATAAAGCGTACTATGACCCCTAAGGAGTCCCCGTGACCCCTTTTGACACATTGCAATGCTCAAGTGTGTCTTAAGGGGTCGAAGGACCCCTTAAGACACACTACAGCATTCCAGTGTGTCAGAAGGGGTCACGGGGACTGCCTAGGTGTCCTAGTACGCGTTAGGACCCTTAGGGAGTCCCCTTGACCCCTTTTGACACATTGGAATGCTCAAGTGTCCCTTAAGGGGTTGTAGTACCCCTTAGGGCACACTTGAGCATTCCAATGTGTCAAAAGGGGTCACGGGGATTCCCTAGGTGTCCTAACGCATGATAAAGCGTACGCATTAGGACACCTAGGGAGTCCCCGTGACCCCTTTTGACACATTGGAACACTCAAGTGTGCCTTAAGGGGTCCTACGACCCCTTAAGGCACACTTGAGCACTCCAATGTATCAAAAGGGGTCACGGGGACTCCCTGGGTGTCCTAGTACATGTTAGGACCCCTAAGGTGTCCCCCTGACCCCTTTTGACACATTGGAATGCTCAAGGGTGCCTTAAGGGGTCGTAGGACCCCTTAAGACACACTTGAGCATTCCAATGTGTGAAAAGGGGTCACAGGGACTCCTTAGGTGTCCTAGTACGCTTTATCACGCGTTAGGACACCTAGGGAGTCCCCGTGACCCCTTTTGACACATTGGAAGGCTCAAGTGTGCCTTAAGGGGTCGTAGGACCCCTTAAGACACACTTGAGTGTTCCAATGTGTGAAAAGGGGTCACGGGGACTCCTTAGGGGTCCTAGTATGCTTTATCACGTGTTAGGACACCTAGGGAGTCCCCGTGACCCCTTTTGACACATTGGAACGCTCATGTGTGCCTTAAGGGGTTGTAGGACCCCTTAAGACACACTTGAGTGTTCCAATGTGTCAAAAGGGGTCACGATGACTCTCAAGGGGTCCTAGTACACTTTATCACGCGTTAGGACCCCTAGGGAGTCCCCCTGACCCGTTTTGACACATTGGAATGCTCAAGTGTGTCTTAAGGGGTCCTACGACCCTTTATGACACACTAGAGCATTCCAATGTGTCAAAAGGGGTCACGATGATTCCCTAGGGGTCCTAGTACGCTTTATGACATGTTAGGACACCTAGGGAGTCCCTGTGACCGCTTTTGACACATTGGAATGCTCAAGTGTGCCTTAAGGGGTCGTAGGACCCCTTAAGACACACTTGAGCATTCTAATGTGTGAAAAGGGGTCACGGGGACTCCCTAGGGGTCCTAGTACGCTTTATCACGGGTTAGGACCCCTAGGGATTCCCCGTGACCCCTTTTGAGACATTGGAACGCTCAAGTGTTCCTTAAGGTGTCGTAGGACCCCTTAAGACACACTTGAGCATTCCAATGTGTGAAAAGGGGTCACAAGGACTCGGGGTCGGTAGGCCTGTTAAGGGGTCAATAGGGTTCAAAATGCAACTTCGATGGAATGGTGACCCTTTGGAATGCATTAGATCATGTTAGAGGACCTACATACCAAATTTGGATGACTTTTGCCTAGTAGAACTCGAAAGGGGTCCATGGGCTGCTCTCGAGAGACCACATGTAGAAACGAGGTCCGTAGGCCTGTTGAGGGGTCATTAGGGTTTTAAATGCAACTTCAATGGAACGGTGACCCTTTCTAACACATTAGAACATATCAGAGCACCTACGTACCAAATTTGGATGACTTTTTCCTAGTAGAACACGAAAGGGGTCCATGGGGTGGTCTCGGGATACCTCATGTCGTATTGGGGTTGGTAGGCCTGTCAAAGGGTCATTAGAGTTAGAAATGAAACTTTGATGGAATGATGACCCTATGTACCAAATATGGACATCTTTTGCCAAGTAGAACTTAAAAGGGGTCCATGGGGTGGTCTCGGGAGACCACATGTCGAATCAAGGTCGGTAGGCCTGTTAAGGGGTCATTAGGGTTACAAATGCAACTTGGATGGAATGGTGACCCTTTGGAACACATTAGGACATGTTAGAGGACCTATGTACGAAATTTGTATGACTTTTTCCTAGTAGAACTCAAAAAGAGTCCATGGGGTTCTCTGAGGAGACCACATGTCGAATCAGGGTTGGTAGGCCTGTTAATGGGTCATTAGGGTTCCAAATGTGACTTCGATGGAACGGTGACCCTTTGGAATGCATTAAGACATGTTAGAGGACCTATGTACCAAATTTGGATGACTTTTTTCTAGTAGAACTCAAAAGGGGTCCATGGGGTGGTCTCGGGAGACCACATGTCGAATCATGGTGTGTAGGCCTGTTAAGGGGTCATTAGGGTTCTAAATGCAACTTCTATGGAATGGTGACCCTTTCAAATTCATTAAGACATGTCAGAATATCTATGTACCAAATTTGGATGAATTTTTTCTAGTAGAATGCAAAAGGGGTCCATGGGGAGCTCTTGGGAGACCACATGTCGAAATGGGGTCAATAGGCATGTTAAGGGGTCATTAGGGTTCGAAATGAAACTTCTATGGAACCGTAACCCTTTGGAATGCATTAGGACTCCCTAGGGGTCAAAAGGGGTCAGGGGGACTCCCTAGGGGTCCTAACGCGTACTAGGACCCCTAGGGGGTCCCCCTGACCCCTTTTGACACATTGAAATGCTCAAGTGTGTCTTAAGGGGTCCTTTTGACTCCCTAGGGTTCCTAACACATGATAAGGCATACTAGGACCCCTAGGGAGTCATCGTGACCCCTTTTGACACATTGGAATGCTCAAGTGTGTCTTAAGGGGTCCTGCGACCCCTTATGACACACTAGAGCATTCCAATGTGTCAAAAGGGGTCACGATGATTCCCTAGGGGTCATAGTACGCTTTATCATGCGTGAGGACACCTAGGGAGTTCCCGTGACCCCTTTTGACACATTGGAATGCTCTAGTGTGTCTTAAGGGGTCGTAGGACCCCTTATGACACACTAGAGCATTCCAATGTGTCAAAAGGGGTCACAATGATTCCCTAGGGGTCCTAGAATAGCTAGGGAGTCCCCGTGACCCCTTTTGACACATTGGAATGCTCAAGTGTGCCTTAAGGGGTCGTAGGACCGCTTAAGACACACTTGAGCGTTCCAATGTGTGAAAAGGGGTCATGGGGACTCCTTAGGGGTCCTAGTATGTTTTATCATGCGTTAGGACACCTAGGGAGTCCCCGTGACCCCTTTTGACACATTGGAACACTCAAGTGTGCCTTAAGGGGTCCTAACACGTGATAAAGCGTACTAGGACCCTTAGGGAATCATTGTGACCTCTTTTGACACTTTGGAATGCTCTAGTGTGTCATAAGGGGTCGTAGGACCCTTTAAGACACGCTTGAGCATTTCAATGTGTCAAAAGGGGTCATAGGGACTCCCTAGAGGTCCTAACGCGTGATAAGGTGTACTAGGACCCCTAGGGAGTCATCGTGACCCCTTTTGACACATTAGAATTCTCAAGTGTGTCTTAAGGGGTCACGATGACTCCCTAGGGGTCCTTGTACGCTTTATCATGCGTTAGGAACCCTAGGGAGTCAAAAGGACCCCTTATGACACACTTGAGCGTTCCAATGTGTCAAAAGGGGTCACAGGGACTCCCTAGGTGTCCTAACGCGTGATAAAGTGTACTAGACCCCTAGGGAATCATCGTGACCCCTTTTGACACATCATGACCCCTAGGGAGTCCCCATGACCCCTTATCATGTGTTAGGACCCCTAGGGAGTCTCTCTTTGCCTCCAGTGAACTATTCTTCAAAGCGTCCATTTTTGCATAGCTAGGGTTTACGACACCTGTAAAAGGCACATTTAATGCAAAGATTCAGCCGACCACATTAGTACATATATAATATACATTATATATATCATATGCCTCTTTTTTATATATATTATATACATAAATATATGTAAAAGTTCAATTGTTTTCATTTACTCCTGCCATTTTTTCATCAGTCGGGGAATATCGGGTACCCGATATTTTTGGGTACCCGATTTTTTCTAGGCAATATTTGATGAAAATATTCCCTGTCCCCACAGAGCAGACAATCACGAGATTTTATACTTTTTTCACGCGTTGCAAAACAAAAAATGTGATTTGGGGCCCATTGTTTGATTTTTGTCGACTTGTGGTTTCACCATGGGAAGCACTAGTCGTCGAAAGGCTAAACGTAAGAGGAAGTTGACAGATGATGAAAGTCAGGCATATAGGGAAAAAGATAAGGAAAATCACCGAAGAAGGAGAGAAGGTATGTTAACCATTAATCAAGGTGACCCCGTAAATGTAGTTGTAAGTGAAGAGGATGTTCAATTTGAAAATGCACAGATGGAGATTGAAAACGTAGACTTTGGGAATGAAAATGTTGCACAAGAACGACATGAATGTTATACATCTCCAAATTATATGCGAAATGAAGTCCCTTGTAATAAAGATAATCAATCTTCAAATTCGGGGCTTTCAAAAACACCTAAATGGTTAATTTAAATTGAGGAGAACATTATGAATAATTGGGAAGGAAAGAGGTCACATAGAATCGTTAGGTTGTGGGCTTCAAGACTTTATGATCAATTTTTTCAAAACAAGACATTGGTTGAGAAATGTCAAATTTTTGTGCAGTTGTTAAAGATGCAAAAGATGAGACCTGTGCTTGTGAAATTGAAGATTCGTGTGAACAAAAAAATGGAGAGAAATGCCATTGTTGTGAAAAATCTTTTCAATGCTCTCAATAACATTGGGAAGACTAGCAGAGAAAAAGACAAGAGAGTTGCTCGAAGGGTTATTACAACCTCCTTAGTAAGTCATCAGTTGAGAAATGCTCGTTTGATGAGACAAACTTGTGTTGACTTCAATATAGACCGTAAAACTTTGGGTAGAGCACTTACAAGAAGAGAAAGACTTGATGATCCGCTTCAAATTGATACATGGGCTTATGGTGGGAGACTTCACATTTCGATAAGAAGCTAACAGACGTTGTCAAGGATGAAATTCAACAATTTTGGGATGCTAACTCAAGAGTGTCACCAAATGTGAAGGATGTCTTGAAGTTGAGAGTTGGCAATCGAGACCACATTCCACATCCTAAACATTATGTGGAGGTAAGTCAAACAATGTTGTATAAAAAATTTTGTGAGACACATCCAACATTGAAAATATCACAAAGGTCTTTTGAATCTGTGAAGCCATTTTATTGTGTACCCCTTAAGATTCGAAACACATGTTATTGCAAATATCATGTTGAGTTTTCAATGCATCATGAATTATTACGGTCCATTCGTTCTAAATTGCATGCTAATGAAATGCTAGAGGATTATGGTGCAAGTGGTCTTCCCAAATCATCAAGAGACTTGCTAGATCAATTTTTATGGCATAGAGATGATGGTTGTTTATTTTATAAAAAAAATTGCTTAAATGCCAAGTGCTTAGAATGTGCTGGCTTGTCCAAGTTTAGAACATGTTTTCATGAGGGTTTGGAACACAATTTTGGAAAGACACTCATCCAAAAAAAGGTATATGAAACAGTGAAATATACATTGAAGAGTGGAGGTGAAGGCTCTAGATGTGAGTTAGTTGCAAAAGAATACAATGTTGCTGATTTTATCTCAGATTTCAAGAAAAATCTTTTTTACAAGTATGCAAGGCATAGTCACAGGTCTCAATGGTTGGATCAACAATTTAGGACATGTAAGGACACTTTCCCCTTTGGAACTATTATATCCGTTGTAGACTTTGCGGAGAACTATACATTGCAGCCCCAAAATGAGACTCAAGCTCAATATTACAATTCGATTCAGGTTGCTATTTTTGTACACATCACATATAGACATTCCCCTGATAGCAGAAAAGATGAGTGAAAGATAATCAGAGAGTACCATTTTTATATGAGTGACGACAGGTCTCACTCTCATGAGTTTGTTCAACATTGTTTCCAGAACTATTTTGACTTCTTGCAGGAAAATGGTATTGCTATGGATAGGTATCTCATTTGGTCGGATAATTGCACTGGTCAATTTAAGAATGCTAGAATGTTTTATTGGTTGTGTAGAATGCATGTGGAGAGAGGTGTACCTCATATTTGGAGTTTTTTTGAGTCAGGGCATGGGAAAGGGGAGCATGACAGAGCAGGTGCGTGTGTCAAGAGAGCTCTAGTTAAGGAGCAATTGAGGATTTCAGGTGCTGTACTTCTTGAAGCTCGTTCTATTGTTGATTGGTGTACTTTAGCATTGTCACAGGGGGGGACTCTTCATTCTACAGTGCGTAGATTCTTTTGGTTGGTTGAGGACGGAACTATAGGAGATAGATTGGATTGTCAAACAGTGAAAGACTCTTCAAAAATGCATTCATTCCGAAGCTCCAATAGTAGTACATGGACCATTTGGACACGAGAGTTGGCTTGTTTTTGCCCCATGTGTTTTCAGTATGATTGGGATCATTGCGAGTCAAGTGAGTGGGTGGATACATGGGTTCCACAGTATCTGACTCCTTTACCTTTGACACTCTCTATAAGAAATGATGACATGGACACTTCAGTTGACTATGACCATCTTTCAGATCTTTTGAAGCTAGGAGATGTTTTTGCATTGGTTGCACCGCAGGGGAATGATGAGAGGTCAGATTATTGGTTAGCACATTGTGTACAAGGTAAACAAAAGCTTGTACAACCGATGACAGATGGTGATGGGTTCACATATCCTACTGGTTCAGTTGTTGCGGGAACATGGCTGCGAACATACATGATTAGAAAGAATGGAGTTCCCGCATTTGAAGACTATGAGAAGCACAAAACTATTCTTATGTATTCACACCTTGTTATAGCAACAAATGTCAAGTTGTCAAAGCATCAAGGAAGACCAAAGACAAAAGAACTTTGGACTATTACTACTGCTGATCATGAAGCACTATTGGAGACCCTGAAGCAAAGAGATGACCCTTTAGGAACACTTGACTAGGTAATAAGTTAACTTAGTGCATTATTTTCTAAGTTTGTTAAGCTTAATTTCAATACATTAATTTGACCTTTCTTAGATTGTATTTTGAGTCAATAAACTTGGTTTTGTATGTGGAATGTAACTTGTGCAGGAGCACCTATGAAGACGCCTATGGTCACCATGGATCCAATTAGAGATAGAAGGACAAAAGGATCCTTAATGGTTAATTGAGATCTTTTGAAGCCTATAATGGCAATTTGTAACAATCAATTTGATTTAAAAGTTAAATGTCCTAAAACTCTTCATAAGGACTTATGACCAAAATCATGTATGGGTGGCCAATAGTGCCAAGAAGAGATCTTACATGTCATATACTTATGTCATTTGCATGGTTTGAATTCTTACATGTTTGATTATTGTTTGTAATGCTTTAAGGATATTATTTTTTATCAAATTTAACAAGCTTAATCATGATTAATTTCACAGTTCAAATTTCAAACATACCACTAATAGTCAGTTGAAAGTGGCTCATATCTTAGACCTCGTGAGAGGTATTGACAAACTATCAGGTGCTACGGGATCATGTTTTCGAGATCTACAATAACCTCTCTCGGTTTTGGGCAATTCGACTTCATTTTTATTTGGCAAGGTGATCTCAGTCGATGCCAAAACTTGCAGTGAGGGTCAGTTGAAAGTGGCTCAGCAGCGTATCTTTCAAACCGTCTGACCTGGCATCGAACCGTCTACTCCATTGGCTCTGGTTGGTCGGGTAAAAGCCAGTGACAACCCCATTCTACCCACAGAGTCACGAAAATGCTCGCGACCACACTCGACCCAAGTGACCCCAAGGTGCACTAAGCACGATTGGGCAGCGATCTTCTGGGGCTCATATCTTGGACCTCATGAGTGCTATTGACAAACTGTTAGGTGCTACGGGATCATGTTTTTGAGGTCTACAATAACCTCTCTCGGTTTTGGGTGATTCAACTTCATTTGCATTTGGCAAGGCGATCTCAGTCGATGCCAAAACTTGCAGTGAGGGTTAGTTGAAAGTGGCTCAACAGCGTATCTTTCAAACCATTTGACCTGGCATCGAACCATTTGCTCCATCGGCTCTAGTTGGATGGGTAAACACCAGTGACAACCCCATTCTACCCACAGAGTCACGAAAATGCTCGTGACCACGCTCGACCCAAGTGACCCCAAGGTGCACTAAGCATGATTGGGCAGTGATTTTCTGGGGCTCGTATCTCAGACCTCGTGAGAGCTATCGACAAACTGTCAAGTGCTACAGGATCATGTTTTTGAGTTCTACAATAACCTCTCTTGGTTTTGGGCGATTCAACTTCATTTGCATTTGGCAAGGCGATCTCAGTCGATGCCAAAACTTGCAGTGAGGGTCAGTTGAAAGTGGCTCAGCAACGTATCTTTCAAACCGTCCGACCTGGCATCAAACCATCTGCTCTATCGACTCCGGTTGGCCAGGTAAACACCAGTGACAACCCCATTCTACCCACAGAGTCACGAAAACACTCGCGACCACGCTTGACCCAAGTGACCCCAAGGTGCACTAAGCACAATTGGGTAGTGATCTTTTGGGGCTCGTATCTCGGACCTCATGAGAGCTATTGACAAACTATCAGGTGCTACGAGATCATGTTTTTGAGGTCTACAATAACCTCTCTCAGTTTTGGGCGATTCAACTTCGTTTGCATTTGGCAAGGTGATCTTAGTCGATGCCAAAACTTGAAGTGAGGGTCAGTTGAAAGTGGCTCAGCAGTGTATCTTTCAAACCGTCTGACCTGGCATCAAACAGTCTGCTCCATCGGCTCCGGTTGGCCGGGTAAACACCAATGACAACCCCATTCTACCCACAGAGTCACGAAAATGCTCGCGACCACGCTCGACCTAAGTGACCCCAAGGTGCACTAAGCACGATTGGGCAGTGATCTTCTAGGGCTTGTATCTCAGACCTCGTGAGAGCTATCGAAAAATTTTCAGGTGCTACGAGATCATGTTTTTGATATCTACAATAACCTCTCTTGGTTTTGGGCGATTCAACTTCATTTGCATTTGGCAAGGCGATCTCAGTCGATGCCAAAACTTGCAGTGAGGGTCAGTTGAAAGTGGCTCAGCAGCGTATCTTTCAAACCGTCTGACCTGGCATCGAACTGTCTACTCCATCGGCTCTGGTTGGCCGGGTAAACACCAGTGACAACCCCATTCTACCCACAGAGTCACGAAAATGCTCGTGACCACGCTCGACCCAAGTGACCCCAAGGTGCACTAAGCATGATTGGGCAGTGATCTTCTGGGGCTTGTATCTCATGAGAGCTATTGACAAACTATCAAGTGCTATGGGATCATGTTTTTGAGGTCTACAATAACCTCTCTCAGTTTTGGGTGATTTGACTTCGTTTGCATTTGGCAAGGCGATCTTAGTCGATGCCAAAACTTGCAGTGAGGGTCAGTTGAAAGTGGCTCAGCAGTGTATCTTTCAAACCGTCTGACCTGGCATCAAACCGTCTGCTCCATCAGCTTTGGTTGGCTAGGTAAATGCCAGTGACAACCCCATTCTACCCACAGAGTCACGAAAATGCTCGCGACCACGCTCGACCCAAGTGACCCCAAGGTGCACTAAGCACAATTGGGTAGCAATCTTCTGGGGCTCGTATCTCAGACCTCGTGAGAGCTATCGATAAACTGTTAGGTGCTATGGGATCATGTTTTTGAGGTCTACAATAACCTCTCTCAATTTTGGGCGATTCGACTTCATTTGCATTTGGCAAGGCTATCTCAGTCGATGCCAAAACTTGCAGTGAGGGTCAGTTGAAAGTGGCTCAACATCATATCTTTCAAACCGTCTGACCTAGCTTCGAACGGTCTGCTCCATCGGCTTTGGTTGACCAGGTAAACGCCAGTGACAACCCCATTCTACCCACAGAGTCACGGAAACACTCGTGACCACGCTCGACCCAAGTGACCCCAAGGTGCACTAAGCACGATTGGGAAGCAATCTTCTGGGGCTCGTATCTCAGACCTTGTGAGAGCTATCGACAAACTATCAAGTTCTACGGGATCATGTTTTCAAGGTCTACAATAACCTCTCTCAATTTTTGGTGATTCGACTTCGTTTGCATTTGGCAAGGCGATCTGAGTTGATGCCAAAACTTGCAATGAGGGTCAGTTGAAAGTGGCTCAGCAGCGTATCTTTCAAACCGTCTGACCTGGCATCGAACCATCTACTCCATCAGCTCCGGTTGGCTGGGTAAACACTAGTGACAACCCCATTCTACCCATAGAGTCACGAAAACACTCACGACCACGCTCGACCCAAGTGACCCCAAGGTGCACTAAGCACGATTGGGCAGCGATCTTCTAGGGCCCATATCTCAGACCTCGTGAGAGCTATCGACAAACTGTTAGGTGCTACAGGATCATGTTTTTGAGGTCTACAATAACCTCTCTCAATTTTGGGCAATTCAACTTTGTTTGCATTTGGCAAGGCGATCTCAGTCGATGCCAAAACTTGCAGTGAGGGTCAGTTGAAAGTGGCTCAGCAGCGTATCTTTCAAACCATCTGACTTGGCATCAAACCGTCTACTCCATCAGCTCCGGTTGGCCAGGTAAACACCAGTGACAACCCCATTCTACCCACAGAGTCATGAAAATGCTCGCGACCACGCTTGACCCAAGTGACCCCAAGGTGCACTAAGCACGATTGGGAAGCGATCTTCTGGGGCTCGTATCTCAGACCTCGTGAGAGCTATCAACAAACTGTTAGGTGCTACGGGATCATGTTTTTGAGGTCTACAATAACCTCTCTCAATTTTGGGCGATTTGACTTCATTTGCATTTGGCAAGGCGATCTCAGTCGATGCCAAAACTTGCAGTGAGGGTCAGTTGAAAGTGGCTCAGCATTGTATCTTTCAAACCGTCTGACCTGGCATCAAATCGTCTACTCCATCGGCTCTGGTTGGCCGGGTAAACACCAGTGACAACCCCATTCTACCCACAGAGTCATGGAAATGCTCGTGACCACACTCGACCCAAGTGACCCCAAGGTGCACTAAGCACGATTGGGCAGCGATCTTTGCGGTTGTTGGATTCATAGAGGACTGGGACTATATCAGTGGGAAACTCAAGAGTGATTTTCAATACCAAGCTGATGATGCCTTCATGACGCATGATAATGCAGTTCTTTGTGTTGACATCAGTCATGATTAAGAGATGTTGGCTTCAGGTTCATAGGGTGGGAAAATTGAGGAGGACGTGCTTGCAATTGAATCCCAAAATACATATGTATTATGGCTTTGACAAAATATTTATTGGTGTCACTTGCATGAAGCGGTATGTTTGTGGAGAGCCAAAAATGACACGCTCTAGTTATAGCACCAAGCGTTTAATCAAAACACAGACGCATTAACACTTGTGTTGCAATAAGATCCAGATGGCACTATTCAGTAAATTAGTCCCTTCGCATCTATCTCGTGTTTATGAATAGATATTTGTAAGCCTTTATTGTTTTTAGGTTAAAAGCATTATCATTTAAAGTTTAGTTGATTCATTGTAAATCCTACACAGGGAGTTGTACTTGGATAATTCAAAGGGCGCTTACGCTTCTCAATAGCGAAGTGACCCAACTGTTGGTGTTGGTTGAGTCTTTTTGTTTGGGCTTTAAAGGTCATTTTGTAAGCGTTTCTTTCGAAGACAAATCTGTTCACCAACAAGAAGTTAAACCTTAAACATAATAAGCTCCATGAACAGGGTATTCCAGAGTAAAGAAAAACAAATGTAACTTCAACAAGATATAATTTAAATCATAATGATAATCATAGTCAAGATATAACTTCACCATTCAATTCCACAAACATGAATAATAAATATGTATATACAAAAGATGACGCAAATATAACATATAAATGAATATGTTCTATATATGTATCAAATGTATCAAAAGTATGTCCATATACAAATATGGCACATGCCATTTCAAAATGTCTACAAAATCAATGTTTTAAGGTGTATAATGTGGCATATATGCCATCTCAAAATGTGCCAAGTGTCATCTCTAAATGACCACAAAACTAAAACTTCATCCTATGCTGTAGGGGGATCATCAAAATGTAGCCTCTTTGAAGAAGTGTTGGGCTCTAATTGATCCTGCATAAAAAATGAGTTCAAACCAAAGTTAGATTGCTTACTTTATATGATTTGTACATATATATATATATATATATATATATATATATAATTCATAATTTTAAAACACTAATTTAATTAAAATTATAACTAAATACAAATAAATTTGTACCTGGTCTCTCAATCGCCTACCATGATCAGGTGTCCTAACATAAGTCCTAGGTAGCGAAGGGACCATGCCAACAATACCAACTCTAACCTATAAATATATATTTGCAATAATGAGATTAGTAGACTGGTGCAACATAGAGTAATAAATTCACAAAATAGGATGATAGCATAATAAAATTACAAATTGATTGAACTAAAATTAAAACTTACATCTGGTGATCCCTCCTTTGGAAAAGTGGGCTGGGTCAACAAAGAAATGACAGATTCTCGTGGGACCTCCCTCACAGTCGGAGTAACCTATGAGAGTAAAAAGATTGTCAATTATATATCAATGTACTTCATCATAGCAACCCTAGTTACAAAATACAATAACAATATGTAAAAGTCTACGTACAATCGGGCTATCACTCTAAATCAAGACGCCTGTAACCCTACGCCGCTGAACCGGTGTCAGGACATCATCAATAGCCACACCCTATACAATAAAGTGCAAGTAAAATATTTATTACTACACACAAGTGGCATACATATTCATGCATAATTAATCTTAAACAATTAACTACCTTTCCTTTGTCGACACCTGATGAAGGAACCCCCTCACGCCCCCCACTGACGTTGGCTGTAGCCTGCAAGAACACAATAAGATGACAATATATATTAGTAAATGTATGAATTTTATTGCTCTAATTGATAGAGATTTAAGCATGTACATCAAATGATATAAAAAAAACTAATGGGTTCATAATTTATAATATACCGTATAGTCATCAAGGCCAAATGAAATGGCCGAAAGTGTGGACTCATCCACCTGTCTCACCTCCTCCTGTGTCATCGAATGAACATAAATGGAAAAAATATATATACATAAGTGCATGCAATCATTAAAACTAATCTAAATAAATAAATTATTTTTAAATTAAATAAGTCATGTGACAAATTTATTTATAATGTTTACTCTTACCATATCAACAGGAGTCAATGGCTCTACGTGCACCTCCTGAGCACTCTCATGAGATGTAGATGCTCCATGAGGTGTTGCAGCCTTTGTTCTAGCCTCTCCTGTATCTCCCTCATCAATATCATGAAACTGATATATATCAGAATCAGTAAGCGGTCCCGGGCACATATGGCTGCACATAATGCACGTATGGGGCTCGCATACATGTGAACTCTGACGAGATGTTGATGCACCAGCAACATCCACAGGAGGCAACACTGACCTAGTCTGTGTGATCAATTGATCACTCAGTAAATGAATTTCCCTAATAGTCTGTTCAACAGCCTTTCTAATGATATCAGGATGTTGCACTGAAGGAGGGGGTGCAACATCAGTGGGGGGGACAAAGGTAGTGGCCTTTCGGCGCTGGGAAGATGGCCTAGTCTAAGGAGCTCCTCTGCCTACCCCCATGCTGGGCCTCATACTCCAATAATCAACATGTTGACCAAGCACAAACTCAGCATACATTTTTTTAAGGAAATAAAATGGGACCTCCAAATTTCTATGTGGTGGTTTATCAAAAACCATCCACCAGTGATCCCAAAATTTTGTGCACATTGCTTCATTTGTGCACCATTTTATTGATAATTTGGGCTTTTTGGGGTCAACTGGTATTCTAGTTTTAGGATCGACAAAAAGGGAAGCTATATCTTCCTTAGTTATATTAAGGGCTGCAATCCCATCATGGTCAAGCCCATCATCAAATTGGTCGTGCATATCATCACGCCAATGAAGAGCAACATTATGTTGCTGCGTGAGTGTGTCAATATTTCCAACAATTGTATTTAGTGTGGTAAGCATGGGAGCTAATGTAGGTATATTTTGATACGTGTTTTGGAAACCTCGTATTGTGTTCAAATTTTCTTCTATCAAATCTTGTAAAGATTTAGGGTTTAGATATGAGGGATTGTTTTCGGGATTGTTATTTTGAGGGTTATTTTCTTCATTGTTGTCAGCCATGCCTGATTAAATAAAAAACAAATCTAAGTTTCAAATATTATTACAAATATAAATACAAAACCCTATTTTAAAAAAAAACACTACATTTACAATGAAAATGAAATAAATTAATAAAAATATACAATTAACTACTTACCAAATATGCTTGAAGTTGAATTTGATGTTTCGAATATTAGGTATTCGAAAATATATCGGGTATCAGAAAACCGTGGCTAGAAAATGATAAAATCACGCTAGGAAATGAAGAATAGGGCTCGCGGGTGCAGGATATATGCCACAGTTATTGGGTACCCAAAAATATCGGGTACCCGATTAGGAATGTGCTTTGGTGGCAGGCTTGCCCAGGTGTACTGACACCCAGGCCTACTAAAAAGTCAACAAGCGCTTTCATGTGCTTTTGGACGAGTGAAAAGTGAATATTTTTCACATCGCCACTTTTTGGCCCCTCATCTTCTTGCACATACCCGGGGTGGGATTCTTGGACTAATAGCTAGAGTCCCCCTTCAAGATTTGTGACATGGTTTAACAACATCTTGTGTCTTCTATAAGTCTAGTAGTTGTATCGGGCATTAACATGTCAATCTTTTGGTGCAACGGTAATCATTAGTTGTAACACTTTGATCACAAATCTTTTTGCCAATACCATCATCAACCTAGTCATGATATTGAAAGATGCTTCCATTTGAAATCTGTTATTCAAGACCTCATTGATTCTAATACTATATCTATTGAGGGCATTAATGATCAAATGAAGAAATCTGTAGCATCTCCCAACCAAAACTTGTAAATCTATACAAACCCTTTTCCATCTCATTCAACTAATAACGTTGAGTCTACCCAATCTTTTCTTTCTTCTTTCTTTCATGTTGTTGACTATGATGATAAGTGTATTGAATATTATAATGTTGTCAATCTCATAGATCAATCCCCACTTGAACCTAAACCAAATGTTGAACCTAAGCTTTGCATTCTTTGATCCTAGGGAGACAATTAAAGAACCTAATGGTCCTCTTTACAACATTGCAAAGGTTAATGATCTCTATTCTCGTGGTATCATTATTGACCCTACTTGCATGGTGAATGTGATAACTAAAGAACATCTTTACAATAGATTATTTTAATGTGATTTCTATGACAAATATGATGTGGCGATCCAAACTTGCAATGATTTCCTTTATCCTACCCATGGTTTTGTTACATTTCCTGTAGAAGTTGGTGGTAAAACTTTAGATGTCACCTTTTTTTTCATCCCAACTTCTAACCAGTTTCAAGTCAAACTTGGTCTTCCTTGGATTATCTTCATGAAAGATATAGCCTCTCCTATCCATAAGTGTTTGAAGTTTCCCCATAACGGAGAAATCATGACTGTTAATCATAGTCTCTACCAGCTTTCAATATCTCAAGAGTCTATTGAGCTTGACTTCTTTTGGCCTTCTATGCCTCAACCAACTCAATCTTGTAGAGATAATCTCTTTTGATCATATCAAAAATATAAAATCCAAAATATTTGGGAGCTTAGCAATATTAAGGATGTTCCATCTCCTTGCCTTGGACTTGGACTTCTTCCTAAACTGCCAATACCTCCTATATATGCTTCTATTTCACCTCATATATCTTATAAACATTCAAATGATAGCATCTCTCAAACTAGTGTGGTTCCTTTCGTTCTACCTCCTAAGGAAGAAAGGGCTAGATGTTGATTGATCTTGAACCAAACAAAATTTATAGAAAATCCAAGCATAACCATTTTGCTTGTGATTTCATCTATAAACATTGTGTTCAGGCTCATCAACGTGCTTCCCAAAACCTCTCTTCACCCAAAATACCTATTGATGCTTTGGTTCCCTTTGACTAGCCTATGCTTGACCCAATTAAAAGAGGGAGTTAATTTGAAAAAGATGAGATTGAACAAACATGATAATTCTATTTGTATCTTGCATTCTATTACAATTAATTTGGATGAAGAAGATACTCTTGATGATGATGCTTTTGATGTTCCTAATGTAACTAATGATGATGTTCACACTAGTGATTCTCATGATATGTATGACATTATTGATGTTAATCATGATTTACCAATTGTGTTTTCACAACAATTATCTCTTAGTCCTAGTGATGAACAAAGTGACCCATCTTTACAACATAGTCCTTGCTTGGAATTGGCTATTGTTCCATCTACTGTTCTTAATGTTTCTCCTTTTTCATGTTTCCTACCTTCCCTAAACACTACAAACCAATATGGGGGGTAGATGATATTGATTAGCTCCTCTCATGCAGTAGACTCTTTGTGTTTCTTTATTGGCGCAAGGTGATAAAGGAATTAATCTATCGTGACATTCCTCTATTTGTATCTCACTTCTTCTATATGTTGTTACATGTTATGTCATGTATGTGCCACTATTCAAAAATGTATTTTGTTGTTTGATTGGGGATGATGCAAAATGGTAGCTACCTATTCTTTTTGGTCTCCATGATGTTGACTGTAATGGCATAAATTTTACACCCTCGTGTAGAATGCCATGTCTTCATTTTGTCCACTTTATCCTAAGACAACAAAACCCATCACCTCGCCATCTTTTTCACTTCCCAACTCATCATCCATCTTGAATTTCACACAACCAAGCCTTGCTGGTCTTGAGACATGTGTGTGCATTGGAGATGTTCGTGCAACTTTTCTATTGTCTACAAATCTATAGATGTGCAGAGGACCATTTGAGCATTCCAAACCTTCCACCTTGCGAGTGTAACACCCAAAAATGATGGCTTCCTACACAAGATTCCTTCCAAATTGTTCAAAAACCCTTCTTTCACATGAATTTGGTCTTCTTGGTCATTCATCCAATCTTCTGGTTTATCAAAACGAGATTCTTGCAGCTCTTGGGTATTCATCAAAAGTTTCATACTACTATTTTGCATCCATACACCCATTTTTATTGTAGGGTTCACCAATGTTGAGTAGATCCAAGCTTCCATACTCAGCTTCACGTCACACATTCGAGCTCTTTCTCTCCATTGGGAAGTTCTTTCCATATCCTTTGTGTCTTTGAGCATTTTATCTCCATCTTAGCATCTCTACATAGTTTTATTTTTATTGTATCTCCATTCTATTTATCTATCACTAGTTGCCTCATCATGTCTAACAATTGTTTGTGGAGGTGGAAACACCAAAGCGGGGGTTCAGTTGAGTCAAAACTCTTAAAAGACCACAACCATTTTCTCTCTTTGTGTTTGCGTAGGTTTTCATTATGAGTTCATGGGTTCAAGAGCTCTAGTTGGATTGCATTATCAAACTCTGAACTAGGTTTTA
This sequence comes from Chamaecyparis obtusa, assembly GCA_027943335.1. Taxonomy (NCBI): domain Eukaryota; kingdom Viridiplantae; phylum Streptophyta; class Pinopsida; order Cupressales; family Cupressaceae; genus Chamaecyparis; species Chamaecyparis obtusa. The sequence continues at coordinate 655,495 of BSBK01001812.1, read as the reverse complement.
TCCCTCTTGTCCCTTCCTCTTGTCATTCCATTATATAAATAAACATAAATCAGTTAATCCTCTATTTCATTAGACCACTTTAACTTTGTAGTGATAATCCATTTAGTTTTTCATATGTCTCTCTATTTCACATATTTCATCTAGCTTATTGCATATGTTTCTATTCTATTATTTCCTTCTTTCATACCTTTATAGTTTAGTTTCTTGCCATTCATCATTTTCTCTTTATTTCGGATCATTTTTAGTTTGTTTGTGTGAGATGTAAGTGCGTTGTGCTAGCAATTGCACTGTCATCTTTTGGGCTGCACTTCTTCTATCCATGGTAGTGAGCTCACCAAGCTCTGTTCTTGATTCTCATTGTTATCTATTTTAACTCCTGTAGCTAGAATACTTTAATCACTTTATTTGTTTACGTAAATCATGGTTTATCAATCTAAACACACTTAAAATCTTGGGCGTTAATACTCAATCAATATCCCATTAATCTAGTTTACATTTAAACCACATCAAGACAATCAAGAGGCTTTCTTCATCTCAGGTCTGATCTCCCTAGCACTCCTAGCTAGCAACATGTGGTGGTTTGAAGGGAATCATGTATCCCTTGAGGTGTTAATTAACCTCTAGGTTGGTGCATTATTTTTTTCCCCACATTTTGGTGAATCTGACATGAACAAGTACCTTCAAGAAAATCTGAATGTGGTGAAGCTCTATGAGCTTTATGACTCAAACTACGATAGGAGTTGTTGTGAGAAGGTCCTCAAGGCACAAAATCCCTACTAATCAGTACAATACTACTATACTAGACCCATGTTTTCTGGAAACATGGATGTGAATAATCTTAGTTGATGTCAATTCTTTTGGGGACTAATCCCATGCACCATCGCTTCTCAAGGATTAGGGTCTCATCTTACCACACCTAATAGATCTCTACTAGAATCTCTTATAGCAATGGACCGTGATTCAACCCTTACTATTGAATTCAATAAGGTCCAATCTTTGGAGGAAAACTTGTAAAAGTTTGAAACATTCCTTAAGACAAAAGGTGTTGGGATTATGGAAAGACAAGTACTAAGAGGGGAGGGGTGAATCAGTACCCTCAAAAACTTTAAGGATTAAAAACTTTTCAAATGTAGATCTTAATTAATTGATTGAATCCATTATTTGAAACATACATTCAAATAACTAAAAATTTAAATTGCATGTAATCTAAACAATAAATCATTCATGAAAATTCATACTCATGACACATATATTTTGGTATCGCAAAAACCCTTGTAAGAAGGTAAAAACTGCGGTGGGGATGACACTCACAAATCTTCACTACTGCAGCAATAAAGTATGTCGGTTAAGGCTACAAATTTATGATCACTTCTAATGATATTACCCTGTCAGGAGTAACAATTAGATCGACTAGATCTACCTGGTTAAAAGATTTTAACAACACAATACATGTGTGTACTCGGTTAAGAGATTTACATAAGAACGGTTAAGTTCACTCTGTTAAGAGATTTCAATTCTGCTGCAATGGTTAAAAGTTAACAATAAATGTATCTGTAAATATACACTTAATATTTCCTAATTAAGATTTATGAAATAGCAAATAGATATCACCTTCTAGTGATGTATGTGTCCCTCTGTTCTGCTCGGTAGCCTTGTGTGTGTTCTAAAAATTAAATTCTTCTTCCATAAACCTTCTGTCAAAACCCTTTGTCTGATCTCTTGATGTCCTTAGTGCGACTACTCCTCCATGATACTTGTTCATATTGACATCTTTACAATTTTATATCAAACTGACTTGACCTAATTAGGGTTTACAATATCTTAGAAAACGTAAGATCAACGGTGTAATAAAATAACCTAGATCTAACATTACATAGTAATCATCACCAAATTAATGGTTACAACCATATTTAATTATGTCTCGATCTTGGTAAACTATTTACTGATTGGTGTGAACTGTTTGGATAGATGTTTGTGCCATTTCAAATTACTATATCATTTCCTTCTTTACTCAGTAATCACAACATTCTCCATTCGATAAGTTATTGATGCTCGATTCATATGAATGCTCGGTGATCACTAGCTCGATATTCGGTAGTTGTCTGTCGCTCGGTGAGTGTACTCAATCAAACCCTTGTTCGGTTAACATAAAGATCTGCCTTGTCTTTTCTCAGTGTGAAGGCTTTTTATGGTTGACCAAATATATTGTGTCTCCTTTACCGACCTTTACCAACTGAATAAATGATTGATACTAATGACAATCCATTAATTCTCAAATATGAGTAACATTCTCTCCCTTTGGAATTAGTATCAAAACCTTATGTATATGCACCGACTGCGAAAACAAATATATACAAACTCCAAATAATATACTAACTCCACATATATATTGACTCCCCCTTTGTGCATGCTCTTGGTGTGAAGTACATGAAGTACATAGTGGCATACACACACACACAGAGAGACTTTCCCCCTTTTTGAAATTAATGCCAAACAAAATTAATGTACTTACAATTTATCAAAATGTGTTGATGGGTTTTCTTGAGTGAATCCAAGAGGTTTTCCATTCCTCTTTCAGGTTCTCAAGAGCAATGTGCTCTAAATAGACTTGTGCATGCATGTCAAAAATATTCTCTAGCACAAAAATTTTTGGGGTGGCAACTAAATCTTTTGCCTTATTGACATGAGGTTCCATGATCTTCAAATGTGGAAGCAACTCGGCTTGAATCTTGGTGATTTGATCACTTATTGCATCTTCTTGCTTCCTCAAATCTATTCTCAACTATTGAAGTTCTTGAAATTTGGAAATATGCTTATGAAAAGCATTGGGCACGGTGAGAGAACTATTTGTATTGACCTTGATTTCTTTATCCAGATTCTTGATCTTTTCACTAATGTTGGTAGTGAATTGGTCCACGGTACATAGCTTGAAAAAAATTTGAATTATCCTCTGAATTATTGTTTCAAGCTCGGTAATAACCTCAGAGAGCTTAACCTTATTTATTGCCACTTCTTGTCTTATTTTCTCACCTAATTTCAATTGTATCTTTGCTTCTACCCACTCTTCTATTATTTTCTCTATATCTATATCTGGGGCATTTATATGACCGGTTAGAGTTGCAAGTTGATCAATGATGGGAGTTTCCTCATCAACATTGATCTCGGCAACTACTTGCAGTAAAATATCTCTAACTTCTTCCAAAATTTGTTTACTTTTATTCTCCTTTTTCATCTTCTCTTGTGCAGCCTTCCTAGTGTACAATTCCCCATATCTTCTCATTACTTCAAGGTCTATTATCCTCAGGTCACATTCAGGTATCTCAATAACCTCATCAGGTGTGACAAGACCCTTACCATGTTTCTTTTTATTCTTCTTCTCTGGTGTTGGTGACTTGGTATAAGGAACTAGAGCCTTTATCTCCAGATTTGTCTATTCTATCTCGGTAGACACACTTTCCTCCTTAGCTTTCCTGGTGACCGGTGTCTCGGTAGCTTGTGCTTGGTCATTTGTAGTGGTGAATGTTGTAGTTGATTCTACCAGTTTATTTTCTTCTAGTGCTTGTGTTGTTGCCTCTGTATTTTCAGGCTCATTGGAAGATTTTTTTCTCTGTGGTACCCTATCCCTTGGTCCCTCGGGTGTATCCTTTGGTTTATCAGGGGATGAGCCTTCGAGTTCCATCTATGTTACAATTTCAACTGCCTGTACCAATATCGGTAAGTCACCCAAAATTTCACTTGTTGCTGCCTTAGTGGGTACATTTTTCCTCAGTGTTATCTGCAGCAGTTTTTATATCTTCATCATTATTTATGTCATCAAGATCTCCATTTGTGATGTATTAAATTAATACATCATTTTTACCTGGTGTCACTAGCTACTCGATAGCATGCTTATATTCTTCTCTATATCTTGCCTGGTAGAAATCTATAGCAATGGTGTTATATGCTACCTCAGTATCAGATAAATCAATTGGCTCATTGGTGGATAGATCGACATCATTCGAGTGGATTCCTTTTCCTTTCTTCTTATTCTTCTTCTAAGGAATTATTTCCAATGCCAGTTGATCTACTTCTGCTCGGGCTTTTAGAATTGTAGTCCATAGAACCTTACTATTTTCGTCAACCTCTTCAAGGTTGCCTACCAAAATTTTGAGGGCTCTTCCCTTCACTAAAAATTGTTTAGTGTACTATTTCATTAACTCTTCTATCTCGAGACTTGATAAAATAGGCATAGACAATATCAGTGAATTTTCCCTCATTTTATTTTCAGTGTGCATGGCATAAGTCCGCCTTGCTAACACTTTCTCATACAATTCTTTTGGAATATACTTATCAAATTCAATGGGAACTTGCTTGAACTTTATCATCATTTGTATGATGGCCTCTTCAATCTTTTCTTGATCCTCGGTAGTCATATGTACATACCGACTTAATTTGGGGTTGCTCAGTCCACCTGTTTCCTTTATGGTCTCAACTAGCTCATCTATCGATTGAACTTTATTCACAACAACTTTGAATTTAGCTTGATCTTCTTCTTCATCATCTTCATCAATGTCATATTTTTCCCTTATCAACCTTCTCCTCTTTTTAGGTTTCTCAAAGGTTGCTTTTGCACCTCTCTTTTTCTTTTGATAGGTCTTGGTGGGAGTTGGCATTGAGATTTTTACTATTCCTTTCTTTAGGGGAAGAGAAGCAGCTATTGAGGACCTTGTCTATTCTCGTGTAGGTGCTTCTTCTTGTTTTCTCTTCCCTGTGGCCTTGACCAGTGCAGTTTGAATATATTTTTTAGACTCGGTCTCCTCCTCATCATGTTCACTATTACCAATTAATAACCATTCCTTGATTGCCTCTTCAACCAGATTAGCCTTTTATGTCTCTTCTTATGCAGCTTCATCACCAAACTATTTCACCAATTTATCTATCATCTTCTTTGATTTCTTACCTACCTCAACTCTAACTAGATCCATCTTGATTCTTAGTTTGGCCTCTTCATAAGTACCGAACCTAGTTGCATGTGGATCTTTGGGCTTGACCAATAATGCTTGTATTGACTTGGAAGCTCGGTCAATATCTAATTCACAACCCATAGGGGGTAACCAAGAAGTCCTTGGTTCAGCCGCCTTGATCAAAGTGGAGTCAGTGTCCATTAGGAAGCAAATATCATCCTTATATTGTTCAACCAACTGACCTAGTATCTTGCTTCTTTGGTGCATTCTCTCCTTAAATTTTGCAAAATAAGTATCCATAACACTCAAAAAATTCTAACCCAAACTTTGAATATAATCACTAATTTGCATAATGATCGGTCGGTCAACATCCCAGTCAACATTACCGACTAAGGGAAAGAAGTTTTGTACATAGAAAAATATGAAAATCAGTAGGGAACCAAACTTACAAGTATTTCTCTTTGCTGACCTGATGGTTCTCATATTTTCATCTAATTGTTTTAGTAGGAGCTCGGCTAGGTCAAATTGAAAACCTTTCTTGACAATCTTTTAAGCGATGTTTATAGCTCCACAAGGTACACTATTCGGTTTGCTTGATTGGAATATCTTATAACCTTTTGCATAGGTGTTGAAACTTGTCTTGGGATCAACAATTGTGTTGACTCTCATACCTCTATCATCCCATTCTTCTCCATTTGTCTTCTTAATCTTAGTTGTCAGTGCACTCCTTATAGATTTTACTTTTTCGGTGATGGGGTAACAAGTGAATGCATGTATAACATCCCTTGTAATTTTTACCGGTTCATCTAACCATAACTTTCCTTTGTGCACTTAGCTTAACACAACCCTAATCCATTCAGTCTTAAACTCTCTTGGGAAATATAGGGCGTACATTAAACCCTTCACCTCCAAATGTTTATGCTCATCCTTGAGCTTTCCATCAAAACTCAGTTCCTGGAAGGTGGATAGAAGCTTGAAGTCCCCTATTTCACTGATTTTGCAATGAATGTATGAACAAATATCTTGAACCAACCAAACCATAGGAAGAATACATGAAAATGCGCCAGTTTGATCAATATGAGAAGCAATTTCAGGGTGAAGCTTGTACTTCAATTCATTATAGGTTGTGGAATTTATCAAAGTGACCTTCTTATTAGTTTCAAACTTGGATTTCACAACTTTGGACGAGGATGCCATCATTTCTAAAATTTACAGATTCTCAAATATGTAGTGAAATGAATCGGTGGATGTGAAACTTACTTTTCTCGTGAATAACTTGCTCAGAAATCCTTCAAATCTTTGCTAAAATGCTCTCAAATCTTCTCAAAATCTCTATGGTTCTTGGTACACACAGTGTGAAAAATGCTAAGTCCATCATGTTTTTATACTAAAATTTTTGTTTCCCACTCAAACTTTTACATTTAATGCTTTACCTACCACAGCTTAGTAAACACAGTTGAGCTTGGTTTAGACTTTAGCTCAGTTAACGCATAGATATTACTCAGTTGATACCACGACTCGATTAACCTTGCCAATATTCACCGACTAGAAAACTTTCACGTAGTTATTCTTTTACCGACTGTACATTGTTTAAGCTCAAAAACATGTAATCCCATAGTGCATCTTATTTCATGCCGATTTGATGTGCATTCATTAGATATAAGGAACTATTGTATAATATAACCGATTTAAAATTCAGTTCCATACATACCTTTATGATTTAGGTGGAAGTGGTGATGTCACCTAATCCAATGGATTAGGTGTCACCAACTGCAGTGCTTGATCCAACATTATCACTTGATGCTTTTCTCCACATTTAATTTCTTATCCTCATGATTTCCTCAATTGTATTTCCATTTGCATTGGTTTGTGTCTCTGGTGCTCGGTCTCTGCAATCCTTGCTTAAGTGACCGACTTTGTGACAATGTAAACATGCCATAACATAGATATTTTGGTATCGCATAAACCCTTGTAAGAAGGTAAAAACCGCGGTGGGGATGACACCCACAAATCTTCCCTACTGCAACAATAAAGTATATCGGTTAAGGCTACAAATTTGTGATCACTTCTGATGATCTTACCATATTAGGAGTAACAATTAGATCGACTAGATCTACCTGGTTAAAGGATTTTAACAACACAATACATGTGTGTACTTGGTTAAGAGATTTACATAAGAATGGTTAAGTTCACTCTATTAAGAGATTTCAATTCTGTGACAATGGTTAAAAGGTAACAGTAAATGTATCTGTAAATAGAAACTTAATATTTCCTAAGTCAGATCTATGAAATATCAAATCGATATCACGTTCTAGTGATGTATGTGTGCCTCTTTTCTGCTTGGTAGCCTTATGTGTGTGTTCTGAAAAACTAAATTCTTCTTCTATAAACCTTCTATAAAAAACCCTTTGTTTGATCTCTTGATGTCCTTAGTGTGGCTAATCCTTCATGATACTTGTTCATAATGACACATTTATAATTTTAATATCAAACTGACCTGACCTAATTAGGCTTTACAATATATTATAAAACCTAAGATCAACGGTGTAACAAAATAACCTAGATCTAACATTACATAGGAATCATCACCAAATTAATGATTACAACCATATTTAATTATGTTTTGATCTTGGTAAATTGTTTACTAATCGGTGTGAACCATTTTCATATATGTTTGTGCCATTTCATATTACTATGTAGTTTCTTGCTTTACTCGGTAATCACATCATTCTCTATTCGGTAAGTTACCGATGCTCAGTTCATATGAATCCTTGGTGATCACTAGATCGGTACTCAGTAATTGTATGTCGCTTGGTGAGTGTACTCAATCAAACCCTTGTTCAGTTAACTTAAAGATCTTCCTTGTCTTTTTTCGGTGTGAATGCTTTTTATGGTTGATCGACTATCTTGTTTGTCTCCTTTACCAACCTTTATTAGTTGAATAACTGATTGATACTAATGAACATCCATTAATTCTCAAATAGGAGTAAAAAAAGGTGCCCATCATGAAGTGAGGGACTCCATCTATAATCTACAAGAATTATTTGTGGAAGACAAGGAAGGTCTCAAAGTGCTCCTAACAATAGGGGAGATAGTGTGTGAGAACATACCTCTCCCTCCTAACCAACAAGAAATAAAATTGGGTCTAATAATGGAATAGATAGACCTTACCATACTTGGAGAATTCATGCACATGGTGGAACCATCCACCAACATTTCTCCTAAAAGTGGCAGTGTAGCTATCTGCGGAGGTGGTGTGGGTCCCAATATCATAATAAACAAGAATTCCTTTGGGTTTGGTTCATAAAATACTGGTACTAACCTTGGAGGTGGTGGTGGAGAGATTGCACACAATGGATCATCTACACCACCTGGAGGCAAAGGAAATCCTCCTCCTCCTCCCCCACCTAGAAATCTAGTGTGTAAACAATAATGCAAAATATGGGTCAGTGTTAACAACAACTAGCCATCTTGTTGGTTGTGACTAACCAGATTTCTTTGAATCCTTTTTATCACCACAATCCATTGACTATACAGGTGTTGAGTATTCCTCTACCACCATGGACTGAATCCATCAAGTTTAAAAGGTATAGTTGTGATGGAGATCCCCATATCTACATTGAATCCTTTCTAACTCAGTGTAGCAACTACCACACTATGGATTATGTGTTTCTTAACCTATTTTATATATCTTTGAAAGGAATTGTCATGGAATAGTACAATTCTCTCCTTGACTACTCTATTGGAAGCTTTGATCACTTGATGGTCACTTCTCTCACTCAATTCTAGGATAACATTAGAAGCAAGGTCACTATATCTGACTGTGTACATTGCAAGAAAATTCCAAATGATAAGGTAACTAATTTCATTTCAAGATACCAGTCCATCTCTATGAAAGTACCTTATTCCCTACTAGATATCAATCTCTAGAGAATTTTCATCAGTAATTTACAATCAGCATTAAGGGAAAATTTGTCCCTAAATAGATATCAGAACTTTACTTGCCTCTATAGTGCATTAACTAATCATCAACATATCATAGCTCAGTTTGGGGATTCTTCCTCAAATGCTTACGGGGGGGCTACGATATCCAGAGGGTCTCAAGAGAACAAGGTTGTGGCCTGTGTCATGGTGCTACCTCAACCGAACTCTAAGAAGAACTACTTCATGATAAACCCTTAGAGGAATCAAATGTTCACTAGAATTATAGATTCCTATGCCAGTGTTTTGCAAAAGTTACTTAAGGATAACTTGGTGACTCTCTTGAATATCAGACCTCTTCCTGATAATCGTCCCTATCCTCAATGGTATGATGATTCAAAATTCTACCAATACCATCGTGTACATGGTCATGATATTGAAAGTCGTATTTGTCTCTGGCACCTAGTGAAAGACCACATCGATAGAGGAACAATCAAGGTAAACAAGAAGAAGCCTAAAGCTAACAAGTTAGTTGATAATAAAAACTATGAATTATAAATCTGTATTGATCTGTTCATGCCTCATTCAACCAACTTCATAATGGCTTATTATTCTTCTCCTCCATCACTAAGTGATAGCTCATATGTGCATATGGTGACCATCACTCCTCTTTCCTCGCCATCTTGGAGGGTTCCTAAGACAATGATATCTTTCACCCCTCTAGACCATCCTTACAGTGGAGAACCCACTCCCTTTTATGTCTCTACTTCATTCAATGACATGGCTATCAGGGGTGTCTTTGGTAGACCCCTCAAGATAAGTCAACATAATCACAGAGGGGGTCCTCTTTGTAAATGGCTTGAATCAGGGAAAGTACAATGAATGTGATTCCATCATCCATACACATGATGGAATTTCCTTGCCTCTTTTGAGGTCAACCATCTTGACCATTCAAGTGGGACCTAAGAATATATTCTCTAGCTTCATTGTGATCTTTGAATTGAACCTCTTTTGCATCAAGCTAGACATCCCCTGATTGAATTTCATGGGAGTCATCCCTTTGGTTATGAATAAATACCTAAATTTACCACATGAGGGGACTATCCATACAATCCAAGAGACTAGATATCATCCATTGGTGTCCCATGGGGGATTTAGCCTTGATTACTTTGGCCAACACTAATTGGGCCTCTACATCCTCGACATGATGCTAGAATTTTGGCCTATCAAGCATACAAGACCAGTAAAATGAGTTTGTGTGCTATGGCATCTTCAGGTGACTAACCCTCTTATGAGGCCCTGTGTGCCTCCTCTTTCACCCCTTCTTCATTGGAGGATCAAAGGAAGCACGTGACCCATAGTAAGCCTCCCCAACCACCTATGGTTACACATCCTATAGTAGTTTCTTGAGTTCTTGTGTCCACTTCACAAGTGGACAAAGGAAATGAATCTATATTGTCCAAACCTAAGGTGTATCCACCTCCCGCTATATTGGTCATCCTAGATATTCCTCTCCCTACCCTCTATGGTCAAGGTAGGAAGCCTCACAAGATGGCACATTCCCCTTTGGTACCTACTACTTATCTTTCGAGGGAACCTTCTATGCCCCTAGCCACCTGCAGGGAGAAAAGGGGAAGGTGACCCATGAATGAGCCTCTTGTTCCTTAGTTGTCAGCTCCACCTCCTACTCCATCGGTTGGGCCCTCTTTAGTTTTGGTCATGACATCGTCACCCTCTCCTAGGGTGCAGGATGACACTGCTCCTTTGTATCCTTCTTAACTGGGCCCACATCTGCACCAGAATCATCTTGTGCATGAGTGTAAGTGATGTCGGTGAGAGATGGCTCTAGCTTGTGAGGCCATTGCGAAGGTAGACAGTTCATCTTCAAGGCCTACATCTGCATCTATTTTTGCATTTTTTTCTCCATCTCTTCTCTTGCCTTCCTGGTGTCTTATCCTTTTTCCACCTTCGTCATGCTTCCCCCTTCACTAGGAGTGACGATTAGGCCTCCTTCCAAGTGGGTCCAAGTTTTCATCTCTCCATTGTAGGATTTTTCATTGATCACCACCTTGTCAAATTTCCCTCTATTCTCTAAACCTATGAATATGTTGCATACGCAGGTTGTCTTGAGCACAGTCACTCCCACTCCACCACTCCTCACTTCATCTTCTCATCGCCATTCTAGCTTCTCGGATCTCTTTAAGCCAACCATAGTGGATCAAAGGGATTCACCTCCTTCCTTCAAGAGAAAGTGTGAGAAGGGTCTAATTCCAAATTTTAGAGGTTCTAAGTCTACTCTAGCAGATCCTCTTTTTGTATTTGTTCTTGCAGTGGAGAAAGCTCTAGCTTCTCTTGGGTTCATCTCCACCCCTTTTGAAGAGGTCAGGGACAATGCTTCTTCATTAGAACCTCCATGTGGGTCCCCTAAACAAATAGATGCTTTCATTTTCAATTCATTGGAGGAGATTCTGACATTGACGAAGATCTTCACATGATCCCTATCACTCACCACAATAGAGCTCCTGGATGAGTACCTTTCAAGGGATTCATCCATGGCTCTAACTATTGGTGAGGCTCAGAATAAGTTCTAAATCTGTAGATTAGAGCGTGCATGTATGTGTTCTATCATTCTTGTTTATTGTTTTTTTTCCCTCTTGGAGGACCCTTGTTCTCCATTTGTACCTGGAAATGGGAGGTTTTATGTCGTGCACTTTCTTTATTTTTCACCTTTTTTCTTCTATTTGTCATGATCTTGAATTTTCAAATTTGGGAACGATGCAAAGTTTTTGGGGCATTTAGGCACCCCTTCTATGTTGAACCAAAATATTTTTTGATTTCATGTGTCTTTCTTCAGATCTGTGCTACATATGGAAGTGATGAAATATCCCCTGAGAATAGGTGTATGTCTATGCTTCTAAGTTATGATGTTGTTTGTGAAAGATGTTGTGGGAATATGTGTCACCCATTAGGAAGTGATATTCCATGACAACATCTCGTATGTTTCCATGCCACATCATCTTTTTCCTTCCTTGGAATGGACTATGCTCCCCTTTGAGAGACATAGTCCATCCCAAGGGGGGATGTGTTATGTGTGTCTGTAATCATTTTTTTAAATCTAACAATGTCTCTACACTACATGTTCTTCTAAAAAAAATTCAAAATCATCATCTACCTTTGTGGGGGCCAAACCATTGATTTGCATATCAGTCTTTCCCTATCATATGCCTATCTAGCTTAACACTACACATATGGAAAATGATCCTAAGTCACCCTATCACATGACTATCTAGCTTAACGCTAGGTGTGCCGATGCATTGTGTCTAAGCCACCCTATCATATGCCTATCTAGCATTTTCTACGCCCCTGTGTAGAGTGCCACATCTCCATTTTGTCCACTTTAGCCTAAGACACAAAAACCCAACACCCCGCTATCTTTGGTACTCACCAAATCTTCATCCAACTTGAATTCCATGCAACCAATCCCTTACAGTCTTCAAACATGTGTGCACCACAAAATGTTTGTACGATGCACTATCATCCATGAATCTACAGATGTGCAAGGGATTGTTTGAGTTAAAATCTTGCCACCCTACGAATGTAATACCCAAATATGATGGCTTCCTAAGAGGGATTCCTTCTAGGTTGTTCTAAAACCCTTCTTTCATATGCATCTAGTCTTCTTGGTCATTCACCCAATCTTCTTGTTTATCAATCTAAGCTTGTTGCAACTTCTTGGGTATTCTTCACATGATTCATACTACTATTTTGCATCCATAAACCCATTTTTATTGCATGTTTCACCATTGTTGGGAAGCTCCAAGATTCCATACTCAGCTTGACATCACAGATTCAAGCTCTTCCTCTCCATCAAGAAGTTCATTCCATATCATTTTGTCTTTGAGAATTTTATCTCTATCTTAGCATCTCTACATAGTTTTATCATTATTATATCTCCATTCTGGTTATCTATCACCAGTTATCTCATCATGTCTAATGGTTGTATGTGGAGGTGGAAACACCAAAGTGAGGGTTTGACTGAGGTAGACCTCTTAAATGGCCACACCCATTTTCTCTCTATATTTGGCCGAGTATTCATCAGTTCCGAAGCTCCGATTGGATCACATTATCAAACGTTGAACTAGGTTTTATCCCTCTTGTCCCTTCCTCTTGTCATTCCATTAGATAAATAAACATAAATCAATTAATCTTACATTTCATTAGACCACTTTAACTTCATAGTGATAATATATTTAGTGTGTTATATATATATATATATCTCTCTCTCTCTCTCACATATTTCATCTAGCTTATTGCATTTTTTTTATATTTTATTTACTTATTTTGTACCTTTATAGTTTAGTTGTTTGTCATTCATCTTTTTCACTTTATTTCATCTCATCCGTACTCTATCTATTCAAGATGCCAATGCACTGTGCTGGTGTCCAACAGTCATGTTGTCTTCCTTTGGGTTGCACTTCTATCCATGGTAGTAAGCTCACAGAGCTCGCTTCTTGATTCTCATTGTTAGCTATTTCAACTCCTATAGCTAGAACATTTTAATCACTTTATTTGTTCATGTAAATCATGGTTTATCAATCTAAACACACTTAAACACTTGGGCATTAATACTCGATCGATATCCCATTAATCTAGTTTACATTTAAACCACATCAAGATAGTCAAGAGGCTTTCTACATCTTATATCTGATCTCCCTAGCACTCCTAGCTATAAACATGAGGTAGTTTGGAGGGAATAATGCATTCCTTGAGGTTTAAATCAACCTCTATGTTGGTTCATTATTTTCCTCCCTACACCAACCCAAAAAGACTCTTTTTTGTGACTCTTACATGACATTCTTCTATTGCGCTTTTAGTTCTACTACCTTTAGGGAATGATGAAATTCATTTTGATATAATAAATCATGTATTATCATATGATCATACTAGACCCCTAAGTTAGTAGATCTCATTTGTGCTCTATTTTGTCATGTGTTCATTGCCCTTGGTGTTTCCTTTCTTCAGGACATCTCATAGTGGAAACATTTGTTGTAGGTGCATATATGTGCCATTAAATCCATTGTTTCCATTGAGGTATTTGCAATCATTTTGTTGTGGAGGCATACACTCCACTCCTTGTTTCCCATTTTACACACACATAAACATTGATTCAATACAATCTCACTTGCAAATGGCCAAGGAGACAATGCTTTCCTTACATTCATCTTTTCATTGATTCCCTTAATGGAGACAATGCTTTCCTTAAGGATTGATCCTCCTTTTCTATATCCCTTAGTGAAGACATTGCTTTCCTTAAGGATTGATCTTCCTTTCTTTGATCCCTTTGGAGACAATTATTTCCTTAAGCCTAATCGCTTTTCTAGATCCCTCAATAGAGAAAATGATTTTCTTATGGACTAATATTCATTTCTTTTATCCCCATGGAGACAATTCCTTTCTTAGGCTTGATCACCCTTGTGACATCCCTTAATAGAGATAATGATTTCCTTAAGGACTAATCCTCTTTGATGGGTTGACTAGCATAACACAGCTTGTTATATTTCCAATGCCATCTTTTGAAGCACCTTCTCTTTTCATGATCCATAGTAAGGCAATACCTTACTAGGATAATGGTCATGCCTCTCTCTCTCACTCACTCTCTCTCTCTCTCTCTCTCTCTCTCTCATGATGCCTCTTTTATCTTGATTTTGGATTTGATGATGACTTAAGTCACTTGGAGGATTGATGTTTTGTCTCCTTGACCTTGATAAGATTGTTCTTATGCATTAATATAATTTACCATGAGCATGATTTTTTCTCACACTTCTGCTAAGGTGAGGGCTAAATGTACCATCCTAAAAAATTAGGACCCATGATTGGATGCTTTATTAGGAGCTATTAGATCCCATTTTGGTGATTTTGAGATCTAATGTCCATTATGCTTGATCATGACAAGATGATTCCTCTTTCCCCACAAATTTTCACTCCTCACAATAATCCTTTTAATTTATTGCCCATTTATCATGGGACATGTCGCCAATGGTGTCATGTACCTAGGTTTTGGGGCTCATATTTCACTTGGAGCTTGTCAAGGTTTTAGCAAGGAAAAAGTTCTTGTGGTTGGATTGGATCAATTTTGAATCTCAAAATGATGGTGTAAGCATAAAATAACCTATCTTTCCTCATTTTTATTTACATTCATGGAATATAACTTTTTCAATTGAGCTATTAATATTTTCAAGAAATAAAGAGCAATTGGATTCAAGATTTGAAGGCAATCGCTCAAGACCAAGATCTCCAAGTATCCAATTTCTTCAAGATCATTCAAGTGAAAAGTAATATTATCCTTTTGATGCAAGTTTCTCTCCCATGATGGCCAAGTAAATGAATTCTCAATCAAAAAATATGGTCCATCCTTACATCTGTAATACCCCAAAAATGGGCTATAAGTTCATTAATCTTCTATATCTACAAATCCAACGAAATCAACATCGAAGTCCTAATCTAAGGCACATCTAAACATCATCGAATCATAATTGATTATCTTAAATTCTGCATCGGGGAATATTCCTAGCAATATTCTTAATTATCTTAATTACCTTTAATTTAATGATTATTTGGCAATAAATCACATTTATCCTAAGTTTGATTAATTGAATATTTTCATATTTAATTAATTGGATTTAATCTTGCCACTTAATTATGTAATTAAATTTAATTCTATCTATTATTAATTGTATTATTTAATTTTGACAATAAATCCAATATCTTATGAATAATTGATTAAATTTTTATTTAATTAATTAAAGCAAGTTGTCATTATTTAATAATATAGTTTTTAATAAAAGTTTGATTAAATGATTGATTAACCCATAAATCAATTATTTTATTTTCAAAAATCAGTTAAGTTGAGCATAAATCACTTTATTTATTTAATTAATTCATAAATAAAACATGCACAATCATAAAAGCAGACAACTATCAATTATCAATTAAAGCTAAACTCTATTTTGAGTTAAAACTTAGCTTTTGCATGTTTTTGTGAATTAAATTATCTTTATTATCAGATAACTCAAAAATCAAGCTAAGTTAATCTGAGTGATTTATGGCTTTCTTCCATGCACCTCCAAAGCCCTGGATTTCTATAAATTAAAGCCTCAACTCATCTCAAAGCATCTCATTTTTTTGCACAATCACGCTGGAGAATTGCAATTGGAAGGATCAAAGCTTATTGTGAATCAACATTGTTGTGAGATCACTTTTGTTTTCATATTATTGTTAGATCAATTCATATCATAGATCAGTTTTTACATATCATAGATTTCATATCATTGCATAGAAAATATCAAAAATATAGATTAATTGCATTCATATTTCATATCTAGATTAATTGCATTCAAATCCCTCATTTAGGTGTCATCTAGGTCACTGATCTCGATAGCAATCTGAGAACATCAATCTCACACCTACTAGAAGGCAGTAAATCACTTGGTTAAATTAGATTTCAATTTTGCACAATTTTGATTTTTGCTAACCTCTAATGTTTTACTGAAGTGTTGTGTCTACAGATCAGGTACAATTTTCACACACACAACATCCACCTCCTTTATCCTCTACAAGTGATCATCAAGCATATCTACATTCAAGATCTAGGAGTTGCATTCATAGATCTGTGCATTTGTGAGGGCATCATTGATTCTACATTACATTCCAAAGTAAAATATTTGTATTTCAAGTACATTCAAGCATATTCATGGGTATGAGAAATTTTTGCATCTGTCCATGAGGGTTTATTTGAGGTGAATCTATCATTTGCCTTTTTACATAATTTCCTTTATACAATTTTTTTTTTCTAAGGTTGATTCCTAAATTGGGGTTTTACCAAGGCAAGACCTTTTGACAACCTTTTCCCCCATTTTTAATGTGTAAAAATAGGTTACAGAGCCATTGGATAGGATCTATAAATACGGGGAAGAGTCGAATGATCTATGAAATTTTTAGAAGAAAACACCAAGGAAAAGTTGCCATTCCCATCATGTCCTTGGTGCGTGTCACCATTACCATCATGTCCTTGGAATTTTGAGATCAAATTTCATCCACATGTTAGATCTATCTTCTGGTTACCATTTTTGTACATTTCAGCTCACTATGTATCTGTATTAGTTTGTTTTAACCAATTTTTTAGTAGGTTTCCTAATTGATCATTTACATTACTATATTTCACCATTTCTATTTTCATAATCATATACTTTAGAGAAGGATCACTGTCCCACTTTTTGTTTGAGTCTCCTCTTGAACCTAGTGGGGCATCTTCCTTTCAAAGTGTGCAATTCATGAAAATAAGAAGTGATTTTCCTATCTATACATTTCTTCCCTTTTCTTTATGTATAGGTAAAAAATGTACATTAGGTTCTAGTTTTCCAGCACAAGATAGCCAATCAAATTAGATAAAAGAAGGAAAATAAAATGTTGGAGTGCAAACAAATTTTACTAAGGATGAAGTCACCCTTTTTACACCATCCCCACCATATAATGATCTAGGAAAGGTAATTCATTGCTTTACAAATACAAAAAATGGGACCAATAGAGTGGTGCGAATAGAGAGGATACAAATGGTATAAGGGACCAAGATGTTGACTTTGTGTGATGCACACAAGAGGATATTAATAAAATATCTTAAACAATAGATTTTTGAGACTTTTAGTGTAGATAGTGCAATAAACAACATAGGGAGGTCATTTGAGAGTTCTTTTTCTTAGTAGGCAGACACAGAATTAATATCAAAATCCTATATTGAAATGCTTAATGAACATTAGATGCAAAAGAAGATAAATGAGGAGATGCAACAATGTAAAAAGGAGTAGATATGGGAGATGAAGGTAGAACATAAACAAATATGATAATATAAGAAGCAACCAGATTGGAGAGGAAAGAAAAAATAGAAAAATAACGTAGGAGAGAGAGATTCAACATTAGAATACAATTTGACAAGAGTAGAAAAAGGTAGCTTGACAGTTGAAGAAAACTAAGAAGCAAGCAAAAAATCTATGAAAGATAAAAATGAGAGTACAAGGATTTCATATGTATATGTATATGTATATGTATATGCATATGCATATGGATATGTATATGTATATGTATATGTATATGGATATGTATATGTATATGTATATGTATATGTATATGTACATATATAAACATACATAGATATAAACAAACACACACATTTATCAATGTCTATTTATATAGATATACACATACATATAGATGATAAAATAGATAATATATTACAATCGATAAGAAACATGTGAAAAACATATATTAATTGATAAAATGCATAACAAACACATTACAACAGATAACAAACATATAGAAATATATGTTGTGTACCATTCATTGCAAAAGTAAAGTCACAAAGACTTCACTTGTGGTATGTGTTTGATGTCTTCTATTTATTTCCTACAAGTCATCACATGCATGCCAATATAGTTTTGTGCAATTGAGAATCCAACTTAAATATATCTAATCATCGAAACAAATATGCTTTTTTAACAACAATAAAATAAAAATGGCAATGCATTAAGAGAAAATTCTAAAAGACACTATTTCCTTTAAATGGGGATCATCAACATACTCCATTTATCTCTCGATGCTCTCACATACCCACATAATATAATAATAATGGGGGGTATTAATTGTTATATATTGGTTGGAATTGGTGTTGTTCAGGTTTTTTCATTGATGTCAACATATGACTCCTACTTCAATTTTGAGTTGGTTATATCAAACAAATTGAGTTTTTGGCTTCTACAGGAAGTTAGATAGAGTTGTACCGACAGCGTACAAAATATCAGTTTATGAGGGCATGTGTTTAGTATGTGTGGAATCTATGGTTAAGGTCACATGGAATCATATTGTGATTTGAGAGAGTTACAGTTGTTTTTGTGAAGACTGGTTGTAGGATAGAGACAGGGAACTTGACAAAGTTAGTTGTTGAGTTTTGAGCATAATTTGGTTGTGAGCTAGAATCGTGTTATGTGATATTTAAGCATGGAAGAAAATACAGGATGAAGTGCACTCTAGGATTTGTGGCTTGATTGGGTCATGGTGACGACAATGCTAATGTATGAACTTGGATAATTTCTTATGGGAGCTGACTAGGTGGTGTAACATGTTCCATGAATTGTAAAGCGTTAATTGTGGATCTTGGTGCGTAAATTAATATTTGTAATTATTTTATATTTTATTAGGTACCGTGTGCACCTTATAATTATGTAATGTAATTATTTGTGCATTGGGGAAGCCCTAACATGCTGACCTAATTGAGACTTGTAACTTGTATAAAGGAGAATAAATTCTCTAATGTAATGTAAGGAATGTGTATGGGAGGTATACGTGATTGTGCATGCGAGTAGAGATGAAGAGAAGAGGTATGAGTGGAATATATGATAATTCCTTGTGCACTTCAATGGAACTTTAAAGGAAAGTAATTTTCTATCAGTCAGAATAGTCATTTGAACATTAAGTTCACTTCATTATATTTGGAAAGTGAGTCTTGAAGGTGGGTTTATCCTTCTACATGGAGAGGTGTGCTGAAGGAGTGCGCCTTTTATTCTTATCAAATCCTAATAGGGTTGAAGGACCTTTTAACAGGGGTTCTATCATTTAACATAGGTTATATCCTTTAATAGGGACTGTTGTAATGGATTTATTGTATCAACTCCTAGCAGTGCTAGCTCTCCTAACAAGGACATTTTTATACTAGTGCACTATCTAGTTGGTTCCATCCTCACTCGAGTTTTTCCCTTAACAAGGTTTTCCTCGAGAACAAAAAACTGTGTTATGGTGTTGGTGTCTATATTTTTCATCTTGTTTTGCATTGTTATATTCTTAATTAATGATCTAGTTTAGAAGTTTAAAGTTTAGAATTATTATACACAACTGATTCATTCCCTCTCTTAGTTGTGTGGTGTGGATTGCTATTGCTAACAATTGGTATCATATTTATTGGTCCTCTTGGAGAAAGATTAACTTCTTAAGGAGATCCAGAATGGAAATCTATAGGAAGGAGAGTCGTAAATTTGATAGAAAAAATTTTGACAACTGGAAAAACAAGATGAGAAATCATTTGACTTACTTGGGAATTGAATAGTGGTTGATTACAAAGAAAAAATAATATTTCAAGACTGAGGATGAATTATAAAATAGTACAGAGGATGAAAGGAATAAATTCACTTACAATATTATTTCTAAAGAAGCCCTAATTAGTGCACTATTTGAGGCAGAATTACAGAGGTCAAGGAGCTTGATTTGGCACATGAGATCTAGACAAAGTTGGAGGCACTATATGAAGGAGACAAATATACCAAACAGGCCAAGTTGCAGTATTGGAAAACAAAGTTGGAGAGCACGAGGATGAAAAATGATGAGTCTATTAGAGCATATGTCTAGAGAGTGACAAAGACTGTTACTGGCATCATAAATATAGGAGGGTCTATTACAGAAGATGAATTCATTGCAAAGATTCTGAGATCTTTGAAACCTGCATATGACACCAAGGTAATGACAATTGAAAAGATTATACCACTCACAAAGGGATTTACAAGGGAGACTTTGTTTGGTAAGTTATTTTCATTTGATACCTCTAGATTACAAGATGCTTACCTAAAGTTGAATATTCTTTTAAGGCTACTATTCATAAGGATAAGAAGATGCTAAAAAATAATGCAAGCACTAGTAGAAGTGACAAGTATGAAGATCTTGGAGAATATGCTAAGGAATGGACAAAAATAGAGGAAGAAGAAAGGAAATTGGATGAGCTTGTAGCCCTAGTTGCAAAGAGGGAAAATATATGTAATGGAAAGTATGAAGGGAAATTACCCTTGAAGTGTTTTTCATGCAATAAGATAGGTAATTTTTCCTTTAAATTTCGTAATAGAGTTCCATAGTATAAGTCTAAGCCATACAAGTCTAAATATCCTAAGGAATTTTATATTTCTAGTGAGGGTACTTTTGATGACGAATCTATGAATATTCAAGATGAGATTGGGTTTCTTTCTATTAAAGATGAAGACCCTATTCATGAAGAACAAGATTTGGTTTCACATGTAGAAAATAAATATGAATGGATTAAGATAGTGGATTCTCTCATCACATGACTAGTGATAAAGACAAATTTGTGTAGCTTAACAAATATGATGGAGGTGTAGTCAGATTTGGAGATAATACTCCTTGCTTGATCATAGGAAGAAGATCTATAACTCTTGATGATAAAACTAATATTGATGGTGTTTTATTTGTTGAGTGTTGGATAACTTGTGGATAAAAGTTATCATCTACAATTCAAGAATGGAAAATGTAATATTAGAGATCAGTCAGGAAATATGATCACATTAGGTACTAAGACTAAAGGTAATGTATTTCAGTTGAATTCAACTGAAGCAATTTTTTTTGTTCCAAAGATAGATGGTAGTTGGTTATAGCACAAGAGGTTCTATCATATAAATTTTGATAAAATTGTGAAGGTCAGTAACACTAGTGCAGTTAGAGGTTTACCAAATATTGTGAAGCCTACTAACATGTTGTGCAAAGAATGTGTTATAGGAAAACAAACCAGGACTAGCTTTCAGAGAAAGACTTATTCAACAAAAGGGAGATTGGATTTGGTACATATAGATCTCTCTGGTCATATTATGGTGAAAGGTACTTTATGATTTTTGTTGATGATATTATATTTGGTGGGAATAATGCTATGAGTAGTAAATTCTTTGAAAAGATGAATGGTGAATTTGAGATGTCTATGATAGGGGAAATGAAATTTATTCTTGGTTTGAAAATCACTCAAAGTAAGGATGAAATTCTCATATCTCAAAATAAGTATCGTAAGGAATTGTTGAAAAAGTTTGGAATTGAGGATTGTAAGATAGTAGGAACACCTATGGTTACAGATTGCAAACTAACTACTACTGATGATTCATTGAATGTTTTTTAGACAAAGTACATGTCAATGATTGGAGTATTGTAGTACTTGACTCATACAAGACCAGATATATCCAACACAATTGGATTTTTTGCTAGATTCCAAGCTAAACTTAACTCATTTTGTTGTTGTGAAAAGAATATTGAGATATCTGAAGGGAACCTTGGACTATGGTTTGTGGTATGATAGATTTGATGACTTTACTTTACATGCATTTACTGATGTAGATTGGGCAGGTAGTGTGGATGATAAAAAAGCAGAAGTGGAGGAGCTTTCTTCCTTGGAAAGAGATTGATTTCTTAATTGAGAAAGAAGCAAGATTGTATATCAAAATCTACTGTTGAATCATAATATGTTGTTTCTACTATTAATTGCACTCAGATTGTTTGGATGAAATAGATGCTGAATGATATTGGAGTAAACATTAAAGAGCCTATTTTTATTCACTATAATAACACAAGTATAGTCAATGTGTCAAAGAATCTAGTATTACACTCTAAGACAAAGAATATATCAATTAAATATCACCTTTTGAGAGAAAAAGATGTAGAGAAGGAAGTCATATTGGAATACATCATCACAAAGGAACAAATTGCAAACATTTTTACAAAAATGTTGCCAAAAGAGACCTTTGAGTATCTCAGAGGTATGCTTGGGGTGATGGCCCCGCCTTGTGACAATTAAATAATGTACAAATGCATCAGTATAGTGATTATCAGAGTTTTATTATTCTTTTGGACTTGATTTTTGGTCCTACTCCTTAGGGGGAGTAGTTGCAAAGGTTGAACCGATAAAATGCTTTAGAGCACTAGTTATGTTGTAGGCATAAAGATTTGAAAAAGATACATCATAGGAGGAGACATTTATTTGATCAGAGTTGGAACCATTGGCACCCTTTTCCATTGATGTCAAAGGGGGAGAGAGTTATATGAAAAACCTCCTACTATCTTAGGAGGAGCATGTTGGTAATATTGAGAAGGTTTTATTGAGTTGAATGCTTATAGGTTGATGGTTTTTCACTTATATGTTTCCATAAATTCCAAAGGGGGAGATTGTATAATATGGCTTAGGGTTAGGGATTTTAGTATGTATGTTTTAGTAGCTTCTTGTGGGAAAATTTTCTTAGTAAGTATTTCAGTGGATTTATCTTTGCTACTAAGTGTGTGGTGTGAGCCAACATGTAGTGTCTCAGCTTCTATGATGCAAATATGACATTTAGACATGCCTTCTCTATCATAGAGTAATTATTTTCATAAGCCACCAAGGTTCTACTGATATAATAGATAGCTCTTTCTCATTTATTCTCATCATGCTATGCCAATAATGCCCCTAGTGATGTATCAGTTGTGGAGACATATAGTATTAACAACTTTCCCTGAATAGGAGGCATGAGAATTGGTGGATTTTACAAGTATTTCTTGATATGATTGAAATTATTTTCACATTCCTCATTCCATTTGAAGGTCACACCTTTATGAAATGTCTTAGTGAAAGGTTGTGATATATTAGCTAACTAAGAGATGAAGCGCTTGATGGATTGTACCCTTCCTTGCAAGGTGTGCATTTGACTGATGTTCTTAGGAGGTTGCATCTCCATGAATTCTTTAACCTTCACTAGATCCACTTCAATACCTTTCTTTGAAATGATGTATCTGAGGAGTTTCCCTAAAGTAACACCAAAGGCACATTTCTTAGGATTTAGTCAAAGACTAAATTTTTCCATTATATCTAGTATTGTACCCAAGTCAGATAGATGTTTAGATTGTTTCATTGATTTAGCCAAGGTGTCATCAATATAGTCCTCCATGTTGGCTTGTGGTGACTTATCAGGAAATTATTGTACACTTTTGGGCTGACATGGCTTAACTCATTCTAACCCTAAAGCGGCAAAATATTGTATAATATGGCTTAGGGTTAGGGATTTCAATATGTATGTTTTAGTAGCTTCTTGTGGCAGTATTGAGCTGTAAGGGATTACTGATTGTAATTAGGTTGTAATCACTGGATAATAATATATTGGACTTGTTGTTGGTGGACGTAGCCCAGGGATTTGGTGAACCACGTTAAATCTTTATGTCTTGTGTTCTCTTCTGTGTGGTTTATTATTTTTCTGATATTGGATATATTTGCATGTAATAATTATTTCTGCCTTGTTAATCCTAACAAGTGGTATCAGAGCAAGGTTGTTTTTTAGTTATCCCTCTATAAGAAGATCTCACAGTTTAGTGGGAGTCTCACGGTTGAGTGGGAGCAATGGCAGACGAGGGTAGGATGAAGGATGAAAATTTTAATGGGCAGAACTTTCAGTTATGGAAAATGAAAATGGAGGACTATCTCTATAAGAAGGATCTATGATGGCCATTGGAAGGAATATCCAAGAAACTATCGCCAATGTTGAATGAGGACTAGAATATTCTTGATAGAAAGGCACTTGGTAGTATTTGATTATGCTTGACACAATCGGTGGCATTCAATATTACACAAGAAAAGATGGCTAAAGATTTGATGCTAACCCTAGCGAAGTTGTATGAAAAGCCCTCTGCTTCTAACAAGGTATTTTTCATGAAGCGTTTGTTTAATATGAAGATGGTAGAAGGTGGGTCTGTCACTAATCATTTGAATGAGTTTAATACGGTTACTAGTCAATTATCTTCTATAAATGTTATTTTTGATGAAGAATTTAGGGCTCTCTTGATTTTGTGTTCTTTGCCTGAAAGGTGGAATGGCTTGGTAATGGCTATCAGTAACTCTATTTCTGGTTCTAATACCCTAAAATTTGATGATGTTATCAATGTAATTCTGAGTGAGAAAACTCATAGGAAAAGCTCAGGTGGATCTACATCAGGAAGTGTTTTGAATGCACAAAGTAGAGGCAAAATGAATGAGAGAGGAAACAATTCTAGAAATCATGGGAAATCAAGAGGAAAATCAAAGGGAAAGAGCTCTGAATCCAAAGGGCCAAATGATTGTTGATACTATGGAAAACCAGGCCATAATAAGAAAGATTTATGATCTTGGAAGAATAAAGAAGGAGACAAACAAGAAGGTAACAAGGAGGCAAATGTGGTAAGTAATAAATGTGAAGAGGATGCTTTGATTCTTTCTTTAGAAAGTATTGATGATTCATGGGTTTTAGGTTCTGGGGCTTCATTTCATGCTACACCTCATAGAGGTTATTTTCTTGACTATGTCCAAGGGGATTTTGGGCTAGTTTATTTGGGAGATAATGAACCCTGTCAGATAGTTGGAAAGGGAAAAATTAAGATTAAGTTGCAAAATGGGAATCATTGGCTACTACAAGAGGTAAGACATGTTCCAAGGCTGAGTAGGAATTTAATTTCAGTAGGGAAACTAGGTGATGAGGGTTGCATAGTTACTTTTAATGATATAAATTGGAAGGTTTCAAAAGGTTCCTTAGTAGTAGCAAAAGGTGTGAAAGTAGGCACCTTATATCTTTGTACAGGTCATACTGTTCCTTCTACTTTAATTGTTTCAAAGGAAAATGAATGTTTGGGAACAATTGTTGTAGTTGAGCAGGAAGAACATCAAACATTCATTGTAGATTCTGACATAGCACTTTGGCACAACAGACTTGGGCACATGAGTGAAAAAGGTATGAAATTACTTCATTCAAAGAAAGTTTTATCTGGTTTGAAATGTGTCAATATGGATTTCTATGAAAGTTGTGTGTATGGAAAACAAAAGAGAGTTAGTTTTGTGAAGAGTGGGAAGGAAAAGAAAAATGAGAAATTAGAGATTGTGCATACATATGTATGGGGACTAGCTCAGGTATCTTCCCTTGGTGGCTCTCTGTATTATGTTACATTTATAGATGATGCAACAAGAAAAGTATGGATTTATTTCCTTAGACATAAATATGATGTATTTCAAACTTTTAAGAAATGGAAATGTTTGGTTGAGAATGAGACTGGTAAAAGGTTAAAATGTCTCAGATTTGATAATGGTGGTGAGTATTGCAGCACAAAATTTCAAGACTATTGTTCCTCTAATGGTATTCATAGGCAGAAAACTGTACCAAGAACTCCACAAGAAAATGGAGTGGCTGAAAGCATGAACAGGACAATAATGGAGTGTGCAAGGAGTATGAGGTTTCATGCTAGGCTACCCTTAAATATGTGGGAAGAGGCTATAAACAATATTGTTTATTTAATCAATAGAGGCCCCTCTACTCCTTTGGACTATGGTATTATAGAGGAAGCATGGAGTGGTAAGAAGGTGAGTTATTCTTTTCTCACAACCTTTGGTTGTGAATCTTTTGCACTTATAGATTCTAAAAATAGAACCAAGCTAGAAGCTAATTCAAAGAAATGTGTATTTGTTGGATATGGCATTGATGAATTTGGTTATAGGCTTTGGGATTTTGAAAATCATAAAATTGTAAGAAGCAAGAATGTCATATTCAATGAGAAAGTATTGTACAAAGATCTTTGCAGCAGCATGAGAAGAAAGAAAATGATTATGTAGTACTGGATGATACTCCAAAAGACAATGTTCTAGTAGTTCCTTATGCTCCGCAACAACAGCAACAACAAATACCACAAATCCCAGTGAATGTTAGACGGTCAACAAGGCTAAATAGAATTCCAGAAAGATTATCTCCCTCTTTGTATTCTATTTTATTAACAGATGCTAGTGAACCTGAATGTTATAATGAAGTTGTGCAGGTGGATACAAAGCTTCAGTGGGAGTCTGCAATGATAGAGGAAATGGACTCCTTGTTGAAAAATCAAACTTGGGATTTATGTTAGTTACCTGCAAGTAAAAGGGTGTTACATAATAAATGGGTTTACAGGATAAAAGAAGAGGATGGAGGTAAGAAAATATTTAAAGCCAGGTTAGTTGTAAAAGGATTTGCACAGGAAAAGGGTATTGATTTTGATGAGATATTTTCTCCAGTTGTTAAAATGACTACTATTCGTACTGTTTTAAGTATTGTGGCTACTGAAGATTTCCATTTAGAGCAACTTGATGTTAAAAGAACTTTTCTTCATGGTGATTTGGATGAAGAAATATATATGATACAACCACAAGGATTTGAGGTCAAGGGTAAGGAGAATCTTGTGTGTAGATTGCATAAAAGTTTATATGGCTTGAAGCAAGCACCTCAACAATGGTATATTAAGTTTGACACTTTTATGAATGAGCATGGATACACTCGGTGTCATTCTAACCATTGTGTTTATTTTAAGAGGTTGGATGATGCTAGCTACATCATTTTATGTTTATATGTTCATGATTATATGCTTGTAGCTAGGTCTAACATGGATCACATTAAGGGGTTAAAACAATAGTTAGCATATTCTTTTTCTATGAAGGATTTGGGGGTAGTAAAACAAATCCTTGGTATGAAAATTTGCAGAGATAGGAAAAATAGGAAATTGACTTTATCTCAAGCTAATTATATTGAGAAGGTGTTGCAACATTTCTCTGTGGAGAATACCAAAGCTATTAGCACACCTTTGCCTGGTCATTTGAAATTTACTAAGGAGATGTTTCCTAAGACACCAGAAGAGGAGGCTAAAATGTCTAAGGTACCTTATGCTCCAGCTGTAGGGAGCTTAATGTATGCTATTGTATGTACTCGGCCATATATTGCACACACAGTGGGAGTTGTTAGATGGTATATGAGTCACCCTAGAATTGAGCATTGGAATGTAGTCAAATGGATTCTCAGATATTTGAGAGGTACATCCAGTAAGTGTTTACACTTTGGGGGCTCTACTACTTCTGTACAAGGCTATGTTGACTCAGATTTGGCAGGAGATATAGATAGTAGGAGGAGTACTATAGGCTATGTATTTACTATTGGTGGGACAACAGTGAGTTGGGTTTCTCGACTACAAAAGGTGGTTTCTTTATCCACTATAGAGGAAAATTATGTTGCTTCTATAGAGGCAGCTAAGGAGATGATATGGCTTCAATTCTTTATGGATGAATTGGGACATCCACAGATGGATAATTTTCTATATATAGATAGCCAAAGTGCCATTCATCTTGCGAAGAATTTTTCTTTGCACTCAAAGAAAAAACACATACAATTGCGGTACCATTTCATTTGGTCAGTTTTGGATGATGGGTAGTTAAAGCTAGAAAAGATACATACAGATGATAATCTAGCAGATATGTTTACCAAGGTAGTCACAAGGGAGAAGTTGAACTCATGTTTAGCTTTGGTTGGTCTTCTAGACTGAACATAATAAAGAAACAACTAAGTCCAGGGTGGTTCGATCTAGTGGGAGCCTCATATGGTAGCGGTATTGCTATAGGATCAGTCTCCAAGTGGGAGGTTTCTTAGTGTGGATCCTGATCAGTCACCAAGTGGGAGATTGTTGGCTTGTGGTGACTGATTAGGAAAGTACTGTACACTTTTCCTCCTGCCCTCACCGACATGTTGTACCTCATTCTAACCCTAGAGCGGAAAAATATTGTATAATATGGCTTAGGGTTAGGGATTTCAGTATGTATGTTTTAGTAGCTTCTTGCGGTGGTATTGAGCTATAAGGCATTCCAGATTGTAATCAGGTTGTAATCACTGGATAATAATATATTGGACTCGATGTTGGCGGACGTAGCCCAGGGATTGGGTGAACCGTGTTAAATCTTTGTGTCTTATGTTCTCTTCTGTGTGGTTTATTATTTTTCTGATATTGGTTATATTTGCATGTAACTGTTATTTCTGCCTTGTTAATCCTAACAATTGTTAGATATTGGTTAGAATTTTTTTTTTTCAATTTTTGTCATTGATGTCAACATATGATATATACGTTAGTTTTGAGCTAGTTATATCAGACAAATTGTGTTTTTGGTTTCTACAGGAAATTGGATAGAGATGTATGAATAATGTATGCAATATCAGTGTATGAAAGCATAGGTTTTTTTTGTTCACTATATGTGGGTCCCTTATGTCTAAGGTCACATGATATCATGTTGTGATTTGAGAGAGTTAGAATTATTTTGGTCAAGACTAGTTGCAAGACAAAGATAGGGAACTTGACAGAGTTAGTTGCTAAGTTTTGAGCATAAGCTGGTTGCGAGATGGAATCATGTTATATGACCTTTAGGCATGGAAGAAAACACAAGATAGATTACATTCTAGGATTTGTGGCTTGATTGGGTCATGCTGACGATAATGCTAATGTATGAAATTAGATAATTTCTTTTGGGAGATGACTAGGTGGTGTAACGTGTTCCATGGATTGATGAGTGTTAATTATGGATCTTGAGGTGTAAATTAATATTTGTAATTATTTAATATTTTTATTAGGTACCATGTGTGCCTTAGCATTGTGTAATCTAATTGTTTTTACATTGGGGAAGCTCTATCAAGATGACCTAATTGAAACTTGTAACTTGTATAAATGAGAGTAAATTCTCTAATGTAATTGGAGGAATGTGTTTGGGAGGTATGCGTGATTGTGGATGTGAGAAGAGCTCAAGAGAAGAGGTATGAGTGGAATCTATGATCATTTCTTATACACTTCAATGGAAATTTAAAGGCAAGTAAGTTTCTATTTGTTAGTTCAGTCATTTGAACAATAAGTTCACTTCATTGTATTTGGACAGTGAGTCCTGATGGTGGATTTAACCTTCTCCTTGGAGAAATGTGATTGGGAAGTGTGTCTTTTGTTCTCATCAGCTCCTAATAGGGTTGAAGGACCTTTTAACAAGGGTTCTATCCTTTAACATGAACTGTTGTACTGGATGTATGGTATCAACTCCTAACAAGGTTAGGTCTCCTTGTTAGAATAACTGAGAGGGGGGGTGAATCAATTAGGTCAGTTATCCTACAGTCCCAAATACAAAGATGTACTCCACAAAACAATTCAACCAATTTATGCAACTTGGTAACACAAAATATCAATCTCTCTATTGACTTTACCGATTACCAATAATTAACTAACTGTGACTACCAACCAAATCAACTATGCAGTATGTAAAGTATGATAGCAAAACAATCATCACAAATAACACATAACACAATGATTTAATGTGGAAACCCTGTTAAGGGAAAAACCACCTGGGACTGGTAACCCAAAATAATTCACTCTTCTAAAGTGAGCTCGGTGAAGAGCTGACCTTTCACTCGGTAAATGTTTCTCTGATGCTCAGTAAACTCTGCAGCTCGGTTCTTTCAATAACCAGTCTGATCAAGCATGCATGAATAGTCTTCACGTGAATTCTCTGCAGTTTCCTTCTTCTGGCATGTTTCAATAATGAAACTCATATCTCTTATATAGACAAGTAAATCATTTTCATATCAGCCATTAGATTTTGCTACTTAATCTCCTTCATATTTTTTTCCTCTTAAACCTTCCTCGGTAGATGTGTCCATATCACATTTCAATCTCATCCTTTAGATCTTCTCTGAATTTTGTCAGTCGTGGATTTCATAACATACTTTATCCTTAATCTTGAAATCATATAAATACCTTGCTCATCACTTTCAGTCATTTGTTCTTAGCATTTAATGTTTTCATCCATACTCAGTTGATATAGAAATGCATCGGCGATCACTAGCAGAACTAGCTCAGTTAATACTGTTAGTCGGTATACACTGCACTGGCTCGGTGTATACAGAAATCTTCAATTCCGACCATATTTACACGTTCAATTTTAGATCTCTTCTTCATAATA